>CM048843.1:71586392-72186392 GCA_026545765.1 Plantago major
AATTGTTAAACATAACGATAATTGTGAGTAAAAGAAACATATCTGGCGAGATTATGTTATATCGATGACAGGCAGGTAAAGTATGCGGGTGGCCAAGGTGACGTGAGTTTGTGACCATTGAGGAGAGAGCGTGGTAGTATTGTGATGTAACAAAACCACCCGTGGGAGATCCGTTGTTTATGTCCCATTGGGGGGAGTATATTGTCCTAATATGTAATCCATTAAATGACAGTGATAATTGGAGACAGCCATTGGGGGGAAAAGTTATCTAATTGGGTGTTAAATGTGAAACATGGAGATGGTGAATCTAGTGTTTCTTGGGTGTGGAGATATCGGTGGTATATCCAATCATCATGAGGTGGAATGGGGAGTGATGTCATTTTGTTTTGTTGTAAATGACATGTGTATATTATTATGTGACGGATATATTATGTTGTTTGTTTTTAGATGTTATTATTAGACGGTTACATATGTTATATTTAATTATATGTGGCGGATAGATTATGGGATTTGTGGAGGATATGTCCGTGATAGAAGGCGTATTTGGTCATGATCTATTACAAGGTTTATGTTGCAAAACAGGATTCTTGTTCCTATTTCCTCCCTTTGGTTTTGTGAGCATTGGATCTTGGTGCCATCGAGCAAGGGACAGATGGTGATCAATCGACTAGAGAAAATCAATGTAACAACTCGATGGGGAGTTGTTTTTGATTAATGCTTATAATATATATGATAAGTATGTATATGATTTGAATTTGATCAATTATATAGAATTTGAGCATAATTTATTCGAAAGATTAAAAAAAAATATTTTTGAAAGAAGAAGATATATAAGAGGAGATGAAGAATGAGAGGATGGAGATGAAAGGAGAGTTTGATTTATTTGAAGATTATGTTGTTTATAATTTGATAATTTTTGATATATATGTATTTATTTGAAAATTTTATGTTATATGAATTTGATATGAATTATTTTATATATTAGATAATTATTATTTGATATTATAAATTATAATATATGACTAAGATTGAAATATTAAAATAGTGATTTTATATAGGTGATTAATAATTAATAGACATATTATTTGTTATGGTGAATCATCTAATAAATTATCGATTATATTAATTAATATTAAAAATAGATATCAATAATTCCGGCGCGGATGACGATATCTATGATATAAGCGATTCTAGATTTGTAAATTATTCATCCCGTATGCGTCCTCAAGTTATATTTCGATTTAAAAAAAAAAAATTATATAATATTATCATCCGTTATGGATTATCACGTATCATATTTCATGGTGGCACCGCCATAGATATATAATGGGAAACGGATTTCACCTATCATCTTTCAACCAAATTTTGTTTAAGTGTAGATCATTATCAAGTTCGTAAATCGTGATAAGTCTAATAATCGTTTTCAAAATATAACATAATCAAGTTGAAAATAAAAACCAAACTTAAAATTAAATATCTAATTATGTGATTAATACAAGGTCCAAAGATTATAACCTTCAAAACAATAGATTACAGAGTGAATATAAAGATGACCTAGTGATTTCCACCAATTACAAAAGAAAACAAATTCACAACTTCTTTACAGATACTTGAAATCAAAAAACAATATGAAAGTTGATGTACCAAGAAGTCCAAAGTATACCTTTATTACCTACCTCCCTAATTGTCCTAATCACAGAAACATAAGAAGTTACTCTACCTAACCTCAAAGAGTCATTGAGATCTCCACCTCCAACAAGAAGTCTAAAAAGAAACCTCAATATAGTTTCTTGACTATCTTCTACAAAGTACTTAACAAACTTATTATGATATTATAAAGATTGATTGATAAAGAGAATTAATGTTATAATCAATTACAAAAGGTCCTACACATTCCAAATGAAAATAGGTTCCAAAGGGTTCCTCCATGAGGTCCATGAAGGAGGTCCGACGGTTCACAGGAGGTCAGTTCGACAAATGAGGTCTCAGTTCCAAGGAGGTCCCCGGTTCCAAAGGGATTATCCAAGTCCGTCCACCGAGGGACCAAAGGGTTCCTACCTCGGGTTAAGAAACCACAGGTCCAAGAAGGTTCCATGGTCTCCAGAAGTTTAAATTCTTCAAATTACACTCTAATGATAGTTACAAGTTAAAGTCCACAGAATATAATTGCGATCTATACATAGACACCAAAGATCACAACAAAAGGTCTCTTCCAGACCACAGTTGAGGTTCCTTCTCCCATGAGGCATCTTGATAAGGTAAGTAAAATTACATTCCTCTCTGTTTGAATTATAACCTTCAAAGGAGGTAGTATTTGCCTTGAGTGAAAGGTAGTTACCACTCTTATTTGTATAATAACAGAGGTTAGTAAAATTTAGGACAATGTGGGTGGATATTAATCTATGAAGGAGGTTGCACTTTGTGGGTGGAGGACCATATACATATTTGGACCAAGATGACATTTGAGGACATTATGACGGACCTTTTGAGTGATGGAATACCATTCGGCTTGATACCAGAGGCTTTCTGAGTCGGATGTACATACTGGAATATCTCTGGAAGGCATTAGATCTGGAATCTCATAGGACGAGGCCCGATCTTCGGCGACATTCGAGGCCGACTATCGCTACCACATCAACTCATAAATATTCATCACCTTGCCACTTATCGGTTTTACAATCATTAAAAAAGTTTTTAGGCAATCTAGACGGTAAATTTCTCTAGGTCAATCTTTATGATAAATTTTACTAGTCTTTATTGTACCAATCCAATATGCATTTAACTCAAAAATAATCATTATACTTCTATTCTTATATCATTATTTTAGTTCATCTTTTACATATAAATTATTTTTACAAGATCATATATATATATATATATATTGGTATTGATTCATACAATCAATAAGAACACAATCCAAACAATCAATCTTTCAAGAATCAATCAACACAAAAGATAAAACACTGATTTAAGTGGTTCGGTGCTCCTACATCCAATGATAACCGATACTACACCAATTGATGATTTCAAACTTGATTTCTCAAGACGTCTGAGAAAAAGTAAGATCAAAGCGAAAAAAGCCTTATAAAGCGTTATTCATGCCCATTCGACGCCACCCACCCCAACAAATGTACATAGGATTTTTCATAACACTTGTTTGATAATTTCTCCTCATTACTTTTTTTATTCATAATTTATAAACATTTCCATATTGTTTCTTTTATTCCACATTATTATTAAATTACTACAAAATGAGATTAATATGAAATAAATTACAATTAATATCCATTGAACAATTAAATATGCCATTCGACAATTAGTCAATTTGATTATTTCATCAATAATATATTGCTACGATGAATCTGATGCTTATTTTGACTAATATCCGTCGAAAGACGGATTCTATCCGTCGTTATTTATAATCTACAAATATTCTATAGATTACATCTTCATAAAAAAAAAATAAAAAAAGAAATATATAAAAAATCTTGACGGCTTATCTATCTCATGCTTCATAAGCGATATCTAAACTAGATCCACAAATTCTATATATACCTCAAGAACTCCATTTTTTGTTTTATCTCACCACATCCTATTTATAACCCAAAATCCTCAACTACATCTTCTATCCACCTTTCAAAATACAAATCCTCCACCACCACCTCCTTTCCCTCCACACCACCACCTTCCACCACCACCATCACCTTCTCACCACCATCTCACCTTTACCACCATTTCACCATAGCACCAAACCTCAAGACCTTACCATAGATTTCCACCTCTTTCTCTCCCACCACCACTTTTATATTGTAATCCTCCTCCCACCATGACTTGTCACCACCTCCCAACCACCAATATCTATCCATGTAATACCAATTGACCACCAATTCCACCTACCAATGTTTCAAGACCACCACCATCCTCCACCTCGATATTATATTCAATATCTTCTAAAAATATTGAAAAATTAGATATGTATAATATCCGGACATTAATTTATTATTGTGTTATGAATCTATTACAAATTTTATATTACGATTGAAATACTATTAAATGATCTACATTGAATTTACTTAAATCGAAATTAAATAAAATTGAAATGATCTACCATTAATCCGATAAATGATCTACCGTTCCAAATCACTAGACGTCCGTAATTACTGATCTAAATTCAAATGATCTAAATAAAAATCCACCTTCAATGATCACAGTTGAAAGAATTCTACCGGTTACCACAAATGAATCAAGGAACTAGATTTTGTTATCATCCACGATATACCCAAGATAAGCGCCACCATGCATCAATTATTTGAAGCTAATAGTACACCTCAGATTACAGTCTTCTCCCTGAATTTGCCATAAATAGGAGGTCATTTCTGTCATATAAATGCTATCATATATTCTAAGTTTAAGTCACTGCTTCCTTTAAACAAGTTGAGTGAATTTGCCTTGAGTCTAAATTAAGCTCATTTGAATAGATAACCAAGTACTCACGATTTCAACGGCATACACTTGAAGATTAGTCGACTATATGAAGGCTTACTAAGAATTTGAAGGACATGATTGAAAGAATGTGAGATATATTTCGAAGGACCATTTATCCTTTCCAAGGAGAGAGTGGACTTTCAAATGATGGACTATATTTCAGAAGACTAAGCACATTTCATGAAGGAACTATGATCGGACCTTTAGTGATGGATACATTCGAACTAATCTCGAGCATATGAGATCTCTAACATCGGCGTCTACATCGAGGCCGTCAGACATCGATCTCTATTCGAACTATTCTCTACTAGCCAGCCCATTCGCAAAGTTAATTTTCAACCCATTACTTTTTGCTTGACTTATTTTCAATCGAGAATTAAAAGATTTTTCAATCAAAGACGATCAAAATTCCATGCTCTAAGTGTGTTTGGTTCATGAAATTAATTGAATTTTACATGCTTCCAATACTTCTTTTTTTCCACTCTCTTATCAAATTATTATGTAATCTTTATACTCCAACAATAATAATTCATTACTTATTTTTCTAGTTCATCTTTATATCAAAATTATTTTTACACCAAATAGTAAAATTAAAGTGAATATATATATATATATAACTCTTTTGGTGATTCCAATCAATGATAACAAATCCAAGATCAATCTTTCAACCAGAATCTAGCGGCGAACAATACACAATGATTTAAGTGGTTGAATTGTCATATAGCAATTCTTTTTATTGATCAACACATCAATGATACTACAAGCTTGACATGTTGATTTCTGAAGAAGAACAAAAATTTAGAAAAAAAGTTGTGAAAGAAGATCTTGATCATTTTCAGAAAAACTAATGATCAAAGCGGAGTCGTAAATATTTATACTCATAAAGCCTTGTCATGTGGCCACAGCCCATAGAAACACTTAAGTAGAAAAGATTCTAAGATTCTTTTTCTCCCAAGCAAATAACAGAACATAAACAAAATTGTGTTTCTTCCTTTCTCTTACATCACAATTGATCCATAAAATCTCCCTTATTGAATTCCTCTGTATTCAAACACTCAAGGTTGCTCTTTACTACTTTCCATAATCACAATTAACTTTTCAATCTTTATTGTATCCATGTTCTAATTAATCTTCTCAATTCGATGCTTCATAGTGTTACATCTAGCTCATATCACACTGAAGAAATTCGAAAACATAGATTTTATCCAAATCTTGCATCTGATCCCATAAAATTATATCCTTGATTCACAGTAATAAAAGTATTCTTACATGGATCTAGATCTATCCATATTTTTAGAGATATATCCATGTCTGATCTTCTGCTATTTAAAAATATAATATATCTCACCATTCCTCCATTTCTCCTCTTGTATATTTCTCCTAACGCTTCATTAAATCTCCTCCAACCATTTCTCTAAAGATGAAAATTTTCCTCCTTTCCTCCTAAAAAGGTAATTTTTTTCATAACCATTTCTCCTATTTGAAAGTTTGTTAAATAATTCCACCACCAAGATGTTTAACTTATTTGTGTTTACATCCTTCCACCATTGGATCTCCTTATGGATCTTGATTTATCTTTTATATATTTGAGTATTTTAGGTATTTTAGATTGTACATTTAGGTATTTATCTTTTATCTTTTACATTTATTATTTTTAGTTTTGTATTGATTATTGTATAATGGTTATTTGTCATTGATACAATTTTGATTTATTATATGCATTGATAATATTGTAGTTTAAATTTGAATATCAACTTATTGACCGATTTGAATATTGTAGTTTCGATAATTAATCTCAAATATTGATACATTAGATCACCATTCATATAATATAACAATCGAATTTTATTTTTGAAAAATAAATTTTCTTCATGGTAGATCTTATCATCTAAATGACATGAATCTTCTAAAAGCATATTAATGATAGATTCTATCCGATGATAATCAATTATAGTCATGATAATCCGTCTCAATTTCATGAATTGACTCATTATCTATACTTAAGCATGAATTTATTATCCATATTTGACTAACAGATCATTTGTCTTTATGTAGGAAGATCACACTTAAGTTTTTTGTAAAGTCTTCATCATTGTTTGTCCTCTCATGATGTTTGACTATATAGCACTCTTGTCCTTTATTTAAGGATCTCATTCAGAGCTCCTCAAGCAAACCTTTTAAGAGTAATGCTTCTTTTTTCTTAGTAAAGCATAAACAAACCCGTGTTGATGCCACATGTTGAGAACTTTTCACTTATAAGCATCGAGACACATTCTTTGCAACGAATCTTTCCTTATATGTAATGTTCAGATTTGAACAAAATACTTCGTCAGTGATTTTCATCCTTGATCAAATTTCTTCATAGGTTGCAAATATCTTCTCCAAAAGTTACTCATGAGGAAATCACTTGAAATTTATACTACATGAATATGGAAAGAGTTTAAAAGAGAAGAAAGGAGAGGAATTTAATGTTTTTCATCGACCTATTTATAGTTTGGTTGAGTCAGAGATATAACTATTCCGAACATCCTCAAAGAGTTCTTTACTATTAGGATTCACATATCCACGATGGTCACCATTTCTTAAGCCCATTCAAAGGATTGTCTTTCTTTCATTTAGAATTCTTTTCCAACCAAGCATAGTATTTACGGCCCAAAAATTTCTCAGCGACCCATAGCACCGAATCAACATGACCGGGAGGCATGAACTAACCTTGAAAATCTAGCTCTCCTTCCACATTTCTTGGGCAACCCTTAACCATGTCTTGGATTTTTATCTAGTTCCTTCTTTAATTTTAGCGTATGGGACTTCTCCCATTCGACTCTTGGCATTCCAATATTAATGATTCAACCAACACACTTTGAGCTTCAATTTACTCTTTCATCTTCGATGAATTTTAGTAATTCTTTCTCAAGTCTTCTCTACTTATAGTAGATTATACGTTCGAAACTTAATTTTCAATGTGTGGGGCGCTTTGGTTGAGTAGCAAAAGTCATGGACAAGCCTCTTTGATGACTAATTCAAGAATCCCCATATGAGAAAGAGGTGGCGCTCACACAGCGTGCTGAAGCCTCGACTTTCGGTGGGAAAACTTATTGCATCGAGGCGATAGCTTTACGCCTTGAATCTTTCCTAGTAGCTACCATAGAATTTGCCTTGACGGTGAGCGATGTTTTGAACTAATGAGGCATTTTGTGTAAACCAAGACAATGATAACTACACAATAATTTTCCTTATTGTTTTGTTCTAAGTTTATACATCCATTAAAGGCCAACAGACATATGGATTCTTAAGTTATTTTGATGAAAGCGGCAAACTTATACACTTAAATGGTGATCTCCTTCTAAGAGCATCCACCTTTCTGATGCTTGCTCAAAGCTCTAGACAATCATTAGAGTTGGGTGACTCATCCTCGCCGTCGTCTGCGGCAACACTTAATTATTGCGAACGACCTCATGGGTAAAACTCTAAGTTCTTTTACCTCAAAGTACAAAACTAGAGGCACTTCCCGGTCCTTCTGACTTTTTCCACATTGAACCGTATATTCTTGGGATCTCCGGTCGGTATGGTTTCTGTGTATAAATTTCCTTTAATACATGGGTCTTGGCCCATTCCCTAAACAGAGAACATTACTTGATCTTACGGTATTGATTTTTGTTAGCGGATCCGCAATGTTATCCTTTGATTTCACATAATCAATAGTGATAACGTGATGAGATCAATTGCCTTATGGTCTTATGTCTCTGACGATATGTGCAGGACTTGCCATTGTACGTACTATTACCATGCCCTTCCTAGAAACCATTGGTTGTCACGGTGAATCGTCACTGCTGAGGACGCGAACTTATCGATGAGGGATATCCTCAAAACTCCGAGCCGTTACGCTTCTTCACTAGCTTTATCGAAGCTATAAATTCGATTCCATCGTGTATCGAGCGATCTTGAGGTTTGTTTAGAGGATCTCCATACCATGACCCCCTGGAGTGGTAAATAAGTACCCACTTGTGGACTTGGTGTTTACCTTGCTCGGATATCCGGTTTACATCACTATATCCTTCCAATCTTGGATATCTTCCTGATATAATCCATAATTTATTGTGTATTTTAGATCTTGCAATAAATGATATAGATGCATACCAATGGTCACTTCACGGATTCTGCGTGAACTGGCCAATTTATTATTTGCATAATGCTCGGGATGAATCTGATTCATTAGGTACATTAGACTACCTATTACTCGATCACATGCACTTGGTCCATAGGATCTCTTTCATGTTTGTCGAATAGAGATTCTGTTCATGGGTACCTTTTCAAATGGCAAGTCGAATCGCCATATCTCTTTAAACGTCTTCAGCGTAATGAGATTCGAAAGACGGACCATCGGAAAACTTGAAATATTAATTCCTAAGATCATCCACCACACCCATGTCTTTCATGAGATTGTTATTTCAACATCTTCTTGGTTTCCAAGATCAATTCGAGCTACTTCATGTAATGATCATGTCATCTACATATAAGCGAGATCATTACAAGCGAATCGAGTTCCTTTTACGTAGATACATTTATCACACTCATTGATGGAAAAGCCCTTTGACACTAACGTGTTGTCGAACTTTTATTGTGCTTAGGAGCTTGCTTAAGTAAAATGCGGTGACTTGACAAAATGACTTTTTCTCTTGTCCGGAACTACAAACCCTTGGTTGTTCCATATAAATTTCTTCATCGACTCTCCATTCGGGAAAATTGTTTTAACATCCATTTGATGTATCTCGAGGCCCTTGTGAAGCGTGATAGCTATGAATATTCGAATGGAAGTTAGCCGTGACCTTTGGTGAGTAAGTGTCGAGTAATTAAGACCCTCCTTTTATGTAGCCCTTTACTACAAGATGAGCTTTATACTTGTCAATGGTTCCATTAGCTTTATACTTGCGCTTAAGTATCCATTTACAACGAGGTTTACTAGGGAGGAAGATCAACCACTTCCCGTGTGGTTATGCATGATGGAATCCATTTGACTTCTATAGATTCTTTCCAAAGTGGTGCCTCTGGTCGACAATGCCTCCTGGATTGTCCTTGGTTCATTTCCACCAAATAGGTAATAAAGTCTGGGCAGTTTTTCTCAATCCTTGACCTCTTACTTCTTCTTGGTTGACATCGGGAATCTCAACATTCTCTTGATGTGAACTCGGGTTTTCTTTGAACTACTCGGTTCGAATCTTCTGGCGAACCATTTCTATTGGTCGAGAATTTCCTTAGCAATTGGTTGAGGACTTTCTCCACTCGATCGATTGCATTTCATAATCTACTTCTGAGTGATTATTTTCATCTTTTCCTTCTAGGAAAATCTTCTTCAAAGAAGTGTGCATTTCTTGACTCGATAACGGTACCCTCATGGATATAATTATTGGTGATTTATGCACTAAAGCGATAGGCATTCTTGTTACTAGCATACTGATGAATATCGGTCAAGGTCTTGGGACCTATCTTAACTTGGTTTGGTTTAGGTATTTCTACCTGCGAAGCACCCCACACTTTCAAGTATTTGTAAGTGGGCCGACCTTTCCATAGTTCATATGGAGTCTTGTCACTATTTTAGGGGTGATACATTAAGAATTTTGGTGGTGAGAATAGCCTCCCCACAAATTAGGTAGCCAATTTAACATCATAGCATTCATCATTTCCTTATGATGCGATTCTTGCGTTCGACAATGCCATTTATTGAGGAGGTAAAGCGGTCGTTTGATGAATAATGCCTAACTCCGACAATATTCTTGAAAGGGCTCCATATTCACCATCACTTGGTTGCTTAAATTCAGTACTTGAATTGATTTTCAACCACATTTTGTAATGTTTAAATATTGCTAAGACTTCATCCTTACTTCTTAGCTAGTAAACATAACAATATCTCATCTTATCATCGATAAAGTAATGAAGTACTTTTCCTCCTCTAGTTTACGAACTTTAAATCACATAAGTCGGTGAATTAATTCTTGAGGAGTTGTGGTTCTATTCCTTTGAATGGAATGGTGTCTTAGTGAGCTTTGCGTCCACAAACCTCGCACTTAGTTTGAGGATTGCGGTGAAGGGACCAATAGTTTCAATTTACTAATTTACGAATAAGCGTTGTAGTTTGCATGTCCTAGCCTATAATGCCATAAATTAGAGAACTCGGACAAGTAGGTAGAATGCTTCATTTCATTTCTCTCAAAGGCGAAAACGGTCATTCTGAGACATCTTAAAGAGCCCATCACACATGTAGCCCTTTCCTACAAACACCTATTCTTAGTAATTACAAAGCTATTGACCTCGAACATCATCTTGAAACCATCTTTGACCCGGCGGTCCGGACACCAAGTTCTTGTGAATACGGTACATGCATCACTTCATTCAAAATAAGCTGCTTCCCCGAGGTCAACTTTAGAACCACCTTTCCAACTCCTTTTACCTCCGAAGTAGCATCATTCCCCGTGAACAATTTCTTGCCTTGTTTGGTGTAGGTAGAGATGGCACCTTTATGCGAGCATATGTGATGGGTTGCTGGGTACAGTGTCAAACCACCTTGCCTTGGATTTACAACAGTTGACTTCCAAGACAACAACAACATAGGAGGGTACCATGTCATCCTTAGCAGGTTCAGCCTTGTCTTCCATGGCATTTGCTTGTGATTGCTTCTTCTGCGGCAATCTGCTTTCATATGCCCAGGTTTACCACAGTTGAAGCACTTCCTTTGATTTTCCCAGGCTTTCCTAGCTGCCCTTGAGACTTAGCGTCCCCCTCACGTGACTTGTGTTTCTTCTTTGAATTCCCTTTGGCATCCACCAGGTATGATTTGGCTTCCATGGGCTGCTTTCCCTCACCCAGATCCTTCCGATTATCTTCCTGAATCTGTAGCTTTATAACCAGATCCTCAGTCCCATTTCTTTGGTCTTCAGTTTAAGATAACTCATAAAATCATTCGATGAAGGAGGCAGTTTCTCAATCAATGAAGCCACCAAAAATGACTCGTTTGGCTTCATGCCTTCTTGTTGCAACTCGTGGAGATTCATCTGAAACTCTAGAACTTGACTCATAACAGACTTAGAGTCATTCATTTTGAAGTTCAGATATTTCCCCACGATGAACTTCTTAGTACCAGCGTCCTGAGCTCTGTACTTTCTGTCCAGTTTCTCCCACAAGTCTCTTGCAATCTTGTGCGGCGAGCAATAGCGAATAAAGTGCATCGGAAAGATGATTGAATGTAATTCTTACATAGGAAATCATGATGCCATGCATCGTAATCGATTGCCTATTCTTGTTGTCATCGGTATGGCTTTATGTTGCTTGATAGCCATGGCATTTGATCGATCTCTTGCATGGCCGGAGTTTACGGGTAAGCGGTCTGAGAAGCGGCCATGATAGTAGTGAGATAAAACAACATTTTCTGCTTCCATTGCTTGAAGTTTGTTCCCGTAAACTTTTCCGGTTTTTCCCCATGAATAGCGAGGCGACTTCCATTCGATTGCATACATTTTCGATACTTGCAGATTTGTCTTAAGTTGTTGGCTTTTGTAACTGAGGGGTAGTGTATCGGATGTATGTATGAAACTTGAGTTAAGCAGAATAACAGAACAAAATAAGTACTGCTGCGGTGAGAGTTGGCTCTCGGTCCTTAAGACAAATTTGCCCCGCTAAGATGCCTACTGTTGCAAATAGCAAAATGTCTCCCAAGATTACGACATGTAATTTAGCTAAGATACCTACGGTTGCAAATAGTAAAATGTCTCCCAAGATTACAACAGGTGAATTAGCGGTGGCACTTGAAATCGCGAATTGGTGGATTCTTGGAATAATGAAGACAAGCTTTAGAAGAAGAGAAGAAAGAAGGAGAGGAATTTGAATGTGTGTTGAATTGATCTGGGGGACCTGTTATAGTTTTCAAGAGTCGAGTCGAGACATAACTATTCATGACGATACCTGAAGAGTTGCTTCTCTTCTAGATACACTAGTTCGAGCAGTCTAGCAAGCGAATGGTGCTCCATTTCACCAAAGCCCATTTGAGCAGACACATCTTGGGCTTTTCGTTTGAACTATTCTTTTGGGCTAACAAGCGTAGTAGGTTTACGCTCAAAGATAATATTCAACTCGAGGCCGCCACCGTGAACTACGACCCTCGACCCGTCCGTGCGGCTCTGGCGAGCCAGCGGGCATCTGATCAACCGGAGCCATCTAGTTCCTCCCCTTTCCAAAACCATGGGTATCCTTTGGGGGCCCGACCCTTTAACCAAGTCTTGGATTTTATCTAGTTCATTCTTTCCCAATTTTAGCCATGGGACTTCTCCCATTCAACTCTTGGTATTCAATATT
Organism: Plantago major; assembly: GCA_026545765.1. Classification (NCBI taxonomy): domain Eukaryota; kingdom Viridiplantae; phylum Streptophyta; class Magnoliopsida; order Lamiales; family Plantaginaceae; genus Plantago; species Plantago major. Next base: position 71,599,221 of record CM048843.1, read on the forward strand.
AATGCTTCAACTTGACACACTTTGAGCTTGATTACTCTTTCACCTTTCAATGAATTTTAGTAATTCTTTCTCAAGTGTCTTCTACTACTATAGTAGATTATACCGTTCAAAGAAACTTAATTTTCAACATGTGGGGCCCCTTTTGGTTAAGTAGCAAAGTGATGGACAAGCCATTTTTTGTGACTAAAATTCCAACAATACCCAGTGTTATACTTCCTTGTATCAACATTAGATGCATAGTCTGCATCTACATATCCCTAGAGGTTGATCAATTGCTTGAATCACTTTGAAACACAATCCATGATATATTGTTCCTTTAATAAACCTCAATACACCTTTCACAACTTCCATGAGTGTATCGGGATTACTTATAAATCGCTAATGACACTCGTAGGTATGCAAAATCAGTGCGCGTATCGTGGTATACATAATACTACTGCACTTGCATAAGGAATGAGTTCCATTTTATGCTTCTCTATCTCAATAGCGGGACATTGAGCATTAGAAACTTTTATACTTGAACTCATTGGAGCGTCTGAGGCTTTGACTCATGCATCTCGTATTTAGTCAAGACTTTCTTCAGATAGCTCACCTGAGTAAGTGTAGTTTCTTGTTGCTCTGTACTTCTGTGTATATCCATGCCAAGAATCCTCTTTGCATATCCTAGATCTTTCATTTCAAACTCCTTATTGAGACTTGTCTTTACTTCTTCAATCATCTGCTTGCTTTTCCCTGCAATCAATATCATCCACATAGAGTAGTAAATCTGATAAAAGCGTATCTTTATCTCGGTCGATAAATGTAACTATCATAGTTGCTTATTTTAAATCCACAGATATCACAAAGTCATCAAATCTCTCATACCCTTTGTCTTGGGGATTGCTTGATCCATATAAGGATTTCTTGAGTAAACAAGCTTTAGTCTAAGCATTGTTTAATTTTACTCCATCAGGAGCTTTCATGTAAATTTGTTCTTCAAGATTCCCATGCAGAAAAGCAGTCTTCACATCCATTTGTTGTAGATAGAATCCATTCTGAGTAACAATTGATAGAAAGATCCTGATTGAAGTATGTTTAACCACAGGGGAAAAGATTTATGTGTAATCTATTCCTGCTCTCTGTGTAAAACCTTTAGCAACCTATCTTGCTTTGAATCTCACTTTTCCACCAATTGTAGATTCATCCTTCTTCTTGAATATCCACTTACACACCACCAGCTTAGTATTTTTAGGCACAGTAACAATATTCCAGGTCTCATTCTTATAAAGTGAGTCAAGTTCTTCCTGAATAGCTTTCATCCACAGATCTTTCTCATGACGGAGTACTTGACAAGGTAGTTGTTTGGTTCTGCATAACAGACATCTTCTGCAACACAGAGAGCATAAGAAACCATATAAGATTTCCCTACTCTCCCAAAACCATACATATAGGTGCTTGCCTGGTAGATCTCTTTGTTCTGTCAATAACAAGTTGATATGAAGATCTCTCATTAGTTCGATCATCAGTCTCAAATATATCACCAGTCTCATGTACTATTGTATCAATAACTTGTGTATTATGTACATGCTCCACCTCAATGTTGATATTATCTTGATCTTCATTAGAAGCTGAGTTCTTGGTATGCTTTGAGACTTGAGAGGCATTAATCTCTCATTAGAAATAACATCTCTATTAAGGATGCATTTCTTGATCAATACTCCATAAGCTTGTACCTTTAACACTGTTAAATTATCGAGAATACACACCTCAAGCTCTAGCATCGACTTGTCTTGTTTAGTGTGTACAAGACCGAGCAACCAAACACCTTCAAATGATCATATATAGAACATGACGGACCAAACTTCTTCAGGTGTTTTAAACTTTATTGCAGAAGTAGGGCTTCTATTGATCAGACAACAAGCTATATTTGCAGCTTCTCCCCAAAATGTTTTTGACAGGCCAGAACTAATGAGCATACACCTTATCCTCTCTAGGATAGTCTATTGAATCTCTCTGCAACACCATTTCTTGAGGTGTGCGGTGATGATAGTTCTATGTCGATTATGCCCTATACATTTGCGATAATCATTGAATTCACCTCACAGATACTCCAATCCATTGCCAGTCCTTAGATATCTCAGCTTTCTTCCAGTTTGATTCTCAATTTCAATTAACCAATCTCTAAACTTAGGGAATGCTTCATCCTTGGATTTTAAGACCATGAGCCAGACCTTTCTTGAGTAATCATCAATGACAAACATGTAGTACTTACCACCACTCAAAGTCTCAGTCCTTGCAGGTCCCCATAAATCAGAATGCACCTAATCAAGTGGTCCCTTAGTGGTGTGTTTACCAATTTCATAACTTGATTTGTGAGCTTTACCTAAAGCACAATTCTCTGACTTCGACTTAGTGATTTGATCACCTCCTTGTAGATCTTTCTTAGGCGGCTCCTTTAGTCCCTTTCCTTTGATGCTAATCTCTCATGCCACGGTTGTGTTTTATCATCACTTGATACACTAGAGACTATACGAAACTTCTCCACCTTGCATGATATCTGAGACCATTGATCAAGTCCTTTTATAACTGGTGTATTACCTTTCATAACTTGCATAACACCATTCTTAGAACCATACTTGTATCCCATTTTATCAAGTGTTCCTAGTGATATCAAGTTTCTTTTCAATGCAGGTACATATCTAACATTTGTGAGAATTAAACACCATCATGCATTTTTAATCTTATATTACGGATCCTTTGACATCACATGCATAATCATCACCGAAGCACATTTCCTCTATTCTCATATTTGAAATTCTCAAACCACTCTCTTATAGGACACATATGAAAAACAACCTGAATCTAATATCGATACAAGCCACATTTAGATTCGGTGATAGAAATACCTCGACATCATCATAAGTTTGGGTGATTACATGGATCTGCGACATTGGTATTCCTTACTCTGGTGCCTTTCCCATTTTTTTCTCTCTCTTTAACAGGAAACAATTTTTCTTCAAATGACCAGGTTTCTTGCAGTGAAAACACTTTCTCTTCTCAGTGTTATCACTACCTCCATTGTTGGATTCCTTCTGATACTTGAATTTACCATTCATCTTGCTTCTACCAGCTTGAGCTTTGTTCCAGGCATGTTTAACCAACAAACTCTCGGTAGCAGTCGGTGATTTCCGGTGTTCTTGATCAAGCTTGTTCCTCAATGCTTTATCAACATCAGAAGCTTTCAGATCATCTGGTTTAGTCATCACTATTGCATCAATGAAGTGCTCATAGCTTCTAGGTAGAGAGCTCAACAGAATCACTGCCTTATCATCATTAGCCACCTTCACATCTAAGGATTCAAGCTCCATAGACAACTTATTGAACTCATCAAGTTGATCAATGATTGATCTATCAGATCGCATCTTATATGAGAAGAATCTTTGCTTCAGATGCATCTTGCTTGCAGTGGTCTTCACATGATAGGGAGACTCGAGTTTATCCCATACTCCTTTAGCGGTTTCTCTTTGATTACTTCTCTCAAGGCTTTATCTCGGTGAAAGAATCACGATTACTCTGAACTTTACCAATGATCGTTTCTTCTCGGCATCTATATCCTGGGAAAACCTTCATCTCCTAGCAATGCGTGATGCGATCCTTGTTGTACAAGTAATGCCTCCATTTTTACTTTCCATAAAGTAAAATCAACTTTCTCTGTAAGCTTCTCAATATCAAACTTCGCCATTGAAGCCGTTGATTACAGTTATCGATTCGATCTTCTCACAGACGGCGCCAATTGTTGTGATTCAACAATCAATTGATAACAAATCAAACAGTCGATCAATTTTTCAACCAAGAATCAATCAAGCAGCGTAAGAACAATAAAAACACGATGATTTCGTGGTTACGGCAATTGCCTACATCCACGGAGTAACGGAGATTCTTTTATTGATCAACACATCAACAATGATACAACAAAGCTTCAGCAATGTCGATTTACAGAGAAAAACATAAAACTGGTGAAAAAAAGAAGTTGTGAGGAAGAAGATGACAGTTAAGTATGTTACTCGAGAAAAACGTAATGATCAAAGCAATAGTGACAAAAGCCTTTATACTCCTTAAACCCGCCTTCAAAGCGTCATGCCCGCATACAACCCGATCGAATCGACACCTCACCACACTTAAGTAGAAGCGCGACTTTTCCCACAGATTACGATTTTTCCTTCTCAAGAACAAATAACACAGAATAGAAACAAAACTGCTATGTTTCTTCCTTCTCCTTCACTTATCGATCACCAGAATTCAATCTACTTCCACATATTTTAAGTATGATATCATTATAATTGTGCGAGTTTTTTTCTTTTCTGTAAAGGCAAAAGAATTGCCTTTGATACTCAAGCGGAATATACAGAGTATATAAGAAATAGTTCGAAACTATATAAAATCTCTGTCTCAAATTTAAAACCCAAAACAAGAGTGAAACTGTCGAACCTAATCTTGCACAACTTTCATATTAGATTCTAAATGTAGATGAAAATGATGATTCCATCCATCCTTTTTTAAGGATGGAAGGAGTTCAATTTAACCCATGTTTTTGCCAAAACCGTGTAATGTTTTGATGTTAGTAATAAGTCCTTGGATTCCACAAAGTTGCGTTTAGTATAAGGAAATTGTACTCGTTTGAGGTACACCACTTGAAGGTCATAAAAAGAAAAAAAACAACATTGGGAGAAAATAAATAAGGAAGCCCTATATATCGAACTTGACAATTAACCTCGGTAGTAAGAATGACAAGATAAAAACATAACTTAGGAGATCGATAAGCGACCTTATGTTGTTTGCTCATGTCATGCCATGTCGACCATCTTCATCTCTATAAAATACTAGTACTAATCCGTGACGATGCCACGGTATAGTTGACTTTTAATAATAAATAGAAAGGAGGTGTTAAAGTAAATTAATCGAGAAAATAAGGTAGTTAAATTTATGTGAATAACGTTGATCATGGTGTCGGTCGGTAGTCCTTCTTCATTCAATATTATATCATTGAGTATTTATTTATGTTAACTATAAAAATGTAAAAAGCGGTCCTCGTACCCCACCTATTAATTAATGTGAGCACATTTTTTTAAAACTTTTACATGCAAGAGGTTCGATCACGGGTGAGCCTATTTAATATAATTAGCTTATTCAAAAAAAATATTTTTTTTTAATTATACACAATCAAAAGGGTTGTTCCAAACAACCCTCGCGGTGGTATGTTGTCACTCGACAACACACAAAAAAAAATATTATACAAACTTAATTTCACATATTACGGTTGTTTTTTTCCAACCCACCGGTTCCCAACAACCCCGCGGTTGTATGCGTCACCCCACCAAAGACACAAAAATTATTATTCTACAAACATAATTTCACATGGTACGGTTGTACCCCCCTCCCCAACCGGCCCGTCATGGAGATCAAGAAAGTACAGAGAAGATTGAAGACATTTTCTCCGCCTAGAGAGTATAAGTTGATCCCCCTCCCCGGTTCGTAATGGAGATCAAGAAAGTAGTGAGAAGATCTAATTGAGTTTCCCCACCTAGACAGTATCAGATCCCCAAGCCCGTTATGGATCAAGAAAGTAGAGCGAAGATCGAAGAGAGTATATCGCCCATTGCGGAGAAAAATGTACTTTTTACTAACTTGATCATAAAATGTTGCTCTCGGGTCTTGTAACAAAGGTGTGGAATGGGTTCGAGTATATGCTAGACACATCATTATTTATGCGGGGTTGAATTCGGGTTGGATAGAACCAGTCCTTAGACGGGACCGTAGAAGAGAACCCTTATCCCTTATCCCTGGATCGAATCTTATACATAAAGAAAAGGAACTTGAAAGTCTTCACGTGTAAAATGTTGTTGATAGACATGTAAAGATCAACACACCACCAATTAGCTCATGTGTATCTCTTCTATATCTGAAGCTGAAAAAGGCATGTCTAACATATATACCACTATAACAATATATATAAAAGCGATCTTGGTGTGGATAATACAAATATACCAAACCAACATCATCATAAGAACACTGATAATATATGTGCTAAAATGTTACCCTCACGTTTAACTTGGCAAAGCTTAATTCTTCATCAAATACCTAAATTTCTTTGAAAAGTGAAAATAAAGGGGCAAAGCTAAAATTTATCGATTTAAGAGATCTAATCACCAAAGAACAATCCCTTTCAATTACTACATATTGCCACTCAAACTCTCGAACAAATTTTGTTCTTAATTTTCTTTGTGACCTTACGGATTTTCAACAACCATAAGACATAAAAAAAGAAAAAATCATCAAGCAATAACATTGCCCTCATGATCTAACAACAACACTGTCGTCCCCTATTTGGACTATGCTCAACCGTATCAACATTTCACGTAGGATGGCTGGAATTTTATTAAATCTGGTGGATTTAGCCCATCAACATATATATATTACAGTATATTCAAAGTATAGTATAATAATTCAAAAAGTTTCACTAAGTTTGTAATTCAATTTAAATCTCATCCATTGATCTTATTAATTCAATTTGAATAAATGCGTACATATGTGTTGTTGTTTCAGTAGAAGGTGCAGGGTTCGAATCCCATTGGCGTAAGTTTCTCCCTTTTATTTATTATTTTTCAATATTTTCTCTTTTTTTTCAATCACAGATTCATTGGTTTATATAAAAACCCTTAACATACTTAGTGTGTTACGTAAATGCTGGTATTTATTTATATATATAAGTGCACAACTATTAGAGTTGTGCAATTGCGTACTTAATTTAAGTTAAATTGAACCGATTTGTGATACGCATGTAAATTAGACTTTAATTACAAAAAAATCAATATGCTTTATTCATTCTAATTCTAAACCCTAACGCAACTCCAACAAAATCAATTCATCATTAGAAAAACTCAATTTGTCTTCTCTAATTAAATTTCAAGCCCTAAATCAACCCACAGAATCAATTCATCATTAAAAAAATCTCAATATGTCATCTCCAATAAATTCAAAACACTAGTCGAACTCCAACAAAATCAATTCATCATTAAAGGAAAAAAAAAACACCGATAACCAATATTTCTTCTCCATCTTCTTTAATCAAATTGGAACAGATCAATTCACACTATCCAAAATCTCAATTCAACTAAAAAAGATAATTCGTTATCAGAAACAACGATTGCACTTACCTTCATATACTTTTATTATTATTATTATTATTTGTAATTAGATGCTACAATGACACGCTCACGTTTTAGTTATATTATATAATTACACCCAACTGATAATCTGAGCGCTAAAACATTAGCCTCACGTTTAACCTGGCAAAACATCATGGAACAAAATTCTCGACCCCCTATTCGGACTTTGCTCAACCGTAGAATCAAAATTTATAATTGAAAATCTAAATATCTATTATTTTCTTGTTAAATAGATGGGTGGAGTATTAAATATTTAATAAATGCTCTATTTTTTAAATTTCATTATTTCATTTTATCTTCTCTAATAGTATATATTTTATTTTAGTGAATAAAAGAATTTATTTAATTAATAATAATAATCTAAATTGGTGTCTATAGATTCGTCTTGTCGCGGTGAATTCAAATATATGTTCATAATATTTTTCGGAGTTTTGTAGAATAAATTTATATTAAATTTAATAAAAACTATATATGCAGCAAACATACCAAAAATAAATAGTGGATAATATACTGGTTGAAAATGCAACTAATTCCACAAAATTTCATGTAGATTGAATTTATTTAATAAATACTCTATTTTTAAATTTCTATTAATTCATTTTATCTTATTTAATAAATTTATATTTTATTTTAATGAATAAAATGATTTCTTGAAATAATACTATTCAAGATTGGTGTCTATGGATTCGTCTTATCACGACGAATTCAAATATATGTTCAAAATATTTTTCGGATTTTTGTAGATAAAGTTATATGAGATTGAATAAAAACTATACATGTACAATATATCAAAAAATATGATGAAATATATATATCTTTAAAAATCTAATTGTACAAAATTCCATGTGGATTGAATTAATCTTGTGGGATTTAGCCCCTTGTACTTTACATAATATAATATATGGATGAATGGATTTGCTAAAACTTGAGTTGCATTCGTATAAAAGGAAAGAAATTAAAAAATAGCTTTTCTTTTGCAATTTTTAATTTAGTCAACCAGTTATCTATCATGAAAAATAAAAGGTTAAGTTTCTATGCTCCTTCCCCTCTGTGCGAATCTCAAATTTCATTTTACATGTTGTATCGTATCAATATTTAGGCTCATTCTCTTTATCACGAGCAAGGCTGACTGGATTTATTTATAGTATAAAAAATAATAAGCAGGCCGAATTGAACTGAAATTAATAAGTATTCAGATGAAAAAAACATCACCTTACTTCTCATGATTTAAATTTAAAACATAAATCTCTTAATAATTTATTCACCATCTCACATTCCACATTCACTCATATTAATTCATTTGAACTTACCTTTCATAAAATTTTCAATTAGTTATATATTGCCGTTTTAAAATTGGCAACCAACCCACGAAAGGTTGAGCTGGAATGGAGGGAATATAATCTAGCTAGAATGGACGATTAAATTTATTATTAAAAAATGCAAATTTTGACTCAACTATGACATTATAATTTTATTATGTATACTTGTAATTTATGAAGCAAAATATATGATAGACACGTTTAAGTTATCGAATAAGAATCTATATAGATCATTGGCATTCGGCATAGCTCCAAGGTAACTCTCACCAATTATATGCAAGTTATGTCACATCTATGGAGCTTCAAATCTCTAGTGTATCCTAAAATCAGGACAACATCTAGGATAGCCCATCCATTTCCCTCTTCATATCTACTGATCTACATCAATTATGTACTCAACTTCTCTCACCGTAGTTCTAAATATATGTATAGTAATAGTACTGACATAATAGTGTGGGAGAGTGTCAATATTCAATTTGAAAATAGACCGGACATATTTTGTTACAATGAAAATGATACTTTAAAATAAAACTTTTGTATTGTTAATAAAAAGTATTTTTTATTTATAAAAAATATTAATGTTTTCAACTAAATATCACAAGTTCTCAATTATGAGCAAGTCTCCTGAGATACGGTCTTTAAATAATTTATCTTAAGACGGACTTATGTTGTTAAAAAATTCAACGATATTATTAATCAAAATGTCTATGTTATTAACATTGGTGTTTTTTAATATTACAAAAGAAATGTATTTCGTTAACAACATAGACATTTTAATTAATAATATTGACATTTTTCTAAAAATATAGGTAAATGCGTAGATAATTTATTTAGAGTCCGTATCTCTTGAGACTTTGTGTTCAATTATAACCATTTTGATCCATTTTTATTTTTATTAAAGACAATATTCTAGAATACTTCTATCTAGTACGAATTACATATTAAAAAATGAAATGAAAATATTCTAGTCAAAAGAATGGTACATGTAAATCCAAATGCTCAACAAATTATTGATCTCGGGTACCAGGTACCAAGTAAGGTAAATTTAAGATTTTACCTCGCCTATAGACGAGTTAAAATTATTACAGTATCTAATTTATTTATTTTTATTTATATATATAAGTGGACAACTATTTGAGTTGTGCAATTGAGCACTTAATTTAAGTTAAATTGAACTCATTTGTAATATAAGTATAAATTAGACTTTAGTTACAAAAAATAATCAGTTTTATTCAATCAAATTACAATCTCTAATTCATTCTCAACAAAATCAATACATCATAACAAAAATCAATCTTCCTTCTCCATTTTAAATTTTAAACACTAATTAAACCCCAACAAAATCAAATTATCATTAAAAAAAACTATCTATCTTCTTCAATTAAAATTTAAACCCCAATTCAACCAAATTAAGTCAAAATCAATTCATCATTAAAAAACAACGATAACTATGCTCCATCTTCCCTAATTAAATTAAAACAGATCAACTTAAAACACTAATTCAACTTTTAAAAAAAAATATTTCATTATCAGAAACAATAATATTACTTGTTTTCGTATACGTCTTCTATAAATGTAACTATATATGCCGTCGTGTTCTCACATTCTAGTAAACCAAGTGTGTATTTGCAAATGCGTTTATGGGTGCTTTTTTGTCTGCTTTTGTTAAAAGTTGATTTTAAGCAAAAAGTCATTAGTGTTTGATATAATATACAAAAAGTAGCTTAAAGTTGTAAAATCATAAGTTTTAGTGTTTGCAAAAATTAATTTAATTAGTTGATTTTAATTTGAAAAAAAGCTACTTCTTAAAGCGATTAAAGCATTATTTGGTTGATTCTTGAACATAATGATTCATAACTTTTTTAAGAAGTTGCGTGAAGTTGTAATATAAAACACTAAAAACTAATTTTAATTTTTAAAAGCAAAATCGGCTTTTTAAGCGTTTATGACACATTTAAATATAACGATTAAAAGTCAAATCCATTTCCACCGTTTGATGGGAAAGGAAAACAGATACACTATTACACAGTCGTGCAAGAAGTTAAGAATGAAACACAATAACCACCCAACAAAATGATTAGCATTTTAGCAACCGTGGTAATAACCGTACTTAATGCACTAAAACAACAGTTAATTAACTAAACAAAACCAAAACCCCCACGAATTATCCTCGTTTCGTAAATAAGAAAAAGACAAACAGAATCTGTTTTCTCTTTCTTTCTCCTTCTCAAAAACCGAGAAATAGTTGTATAGGAATAGTAAACTAAAAAGAAAAAAAGAAGTTTATTACTTCCATAAAACAGTTTAAAACTTTTTCTTTGCGATTGAGCTTTTTAGCTTTGATTCTGAATTAATCTTAACCACGAATGTAAAGATTCAATTTTTTATATAATGAAAATTTAGCCCTAAAGTTTCATTATATAAAAAAAACATTCTGATTACGATTTAAGATTAATTAAGTAATGAAAAAGACAAACATCAAAGTTAACTGTTGAGAACGAAGAAAATATATACCATTCGATCCTAGATAATTTATCTAGAGCGTACATATATGTTGTTAATAAAATTATCATGTTATTAATTAAAACATCTATATTTTCAACACTGGTGTCTGTTAAAAACACCAGACTCATTTCGCTTATAACATACGTGCCTGTTAATAACATAGATATCGTCTCTATATATATACCATCTCTCGGTATCGGTATGAAATAAAACAAAAAAAGGGAAAAGCAAAGCAGTTACAAGAGGCAATTAAATCTACATTACTTATTTGAAAACTCATTCGATTCGATTCGATTCCATTCGATTCGATTCGATTCGGCTTCGTCTTGATTCGCTCTCTTGATTCGACTTTCTTGATTCGACTCTCTTAAGTTCATTAAATTCATATTATTATTATTATTATTATTATTAATATTTTATCATTTATTTACACAACCCATCTTTATGCGAGGAAAATAAGAAAATTTATCCAATTGAGATATTTTCAAGCTTTTCTTTCTTTCTTTTTAACACGACTTTTAGTAGATCAATGAAATAAAAAGTATAATTACGATTGAATTACCCTTCTTTTCTAGTAAAAGTTGAGTTAAGATAAAGCTACGAGAACACGAAAGTACCATTCAAGCTGGTTCACATACTTTGTATCGTACATCTCTAACAAAAAATCGACATGTTCTTTTTGGAAGATATTAGAACAATAGAAAGCTTCGAAGCATCGTTGAGTTTTTCTAAAAGCTTAATAAAGAAAAAACAAGTTATACCAAAGTCAAACCAAACTCTACAAATTACGCAAAAAGTATAAAACAAAGTTATGTTAGTCAAATATACTTAATTTATTTTTATAATATAATTTTATTATATTCTTTTGTCGTGTAATTTGCGATAATCTGATCGGCGTCAGGAAAAAAGTCTCTTACAATTTATTAATGAATGGGATGTAGTATTTATTATTATTAAAAATGGGACAAATGTAATTTGTTCGATTCGTTCGATTTAAATTCTTTTCGATTTGATTCGATTCGATTCGATTCAATTCAATTGATTCAGTTTAGTAAATTTAATTTGAAAATAATGGCTGAAAGTCACAGTGTTCATCAGTGTTGAATAGAAGAGATGGGTTGGGTTGGGTTTTAACCACATCATCAGTTCAGCCAGGCACACGAGCGGTTCTCGAACCCCATGCACCCATAAATACCCCCACAACCCAACAAATCTTGTTACACTTTTTAAACTTCTTCTTCCTCCTCGTCACTTTTATAAACAAAAAAAAAAAAAAAAAAAAAACAAAACCTAAACCGCTTAAATCTTCATTCCTCTTCTCCTTTCCCAAACCAAAGAAATACTACTACAAAATGGATGTTGGGAAGAGCTCTGTGTCGAAGGAAATGGCGTTTTTGCCCCCGGGTGGGCTGGGTTTGAAACTGGTTGATCAGAATGAGAGTAGCAACAACAAGTGGAGTGTGAGTGAGGGTGAAATGGGAAAGATCAAACTCGGACAAACGACAACAACAACGAAGCTTTGTGCAAGAGGGCATTGGAGGCCTCATGAGGATGCTAAACTCAAAGACCTTGTTTCCCAATTTGGCCCTCAGAACTGGAATCTCATTGCTGAAAACCTAGATGGCAGATCAGGTTTAATTCTGCTTCTTTGATTTCACTACCAAGATTTCAACTTTTTCATTGTTCTTGTCGATTTTTCATTCATTCCATAGAAATCCATGTTTGGATTTGTTTAACTACTCTGCCATTTTTGTATTGAATAACTTCTCTGTTTTAAAACCCCAGATTCTGTTATTTCTTGGAGCGGTTAGATCACATATCATGGGGTCACTTCTAGGGATTTTGTCTTTATAATTTTTTTGGCTAACTATTAAAATCAGGAAAATCATTTAAAATAGGTGTACAAATAGTCACTAACTTCTTCTTTTTTCATTTTCATTTTGTTTTTAACAAAAAATGGTTTTAGTTGTGAAGAAGAACCATCAATTCTGTAACAACTCTGTTCTATTGGGTTGCAATAGTCAAAATCTATTTATTGTTTGTTTCTATGCCTTCACTCTGTTCGTCAAATCAAACATTAATTGAGGCCATTTTTTTCCTATTTCTTGTTAAAGAAAACATCAATTTCTTCTTAACTTACTCTGTTTTTCTCAAAAGCCAAGATTTTGCACTTTTAACAGTTGCACATTTTTCGTTTTTAGACACAAATGTGGTCCAGGTTTTTATTCTTGTGACTGTTTGTTCTATGTTTTTCAAAAGCCAAGATTTAATACTTTTAAGGCTACATTTGTACAAATTGAGATTACTAACTTTGTTGGTTCTTGTTTTTTATGCACACAAAAACAGGAAAGAGTTGCAGATTGAGATGGTTCAACCAACTAGACCCAAGAATCAACAAAAAATCCTTCACAGAAGACGAAGAAGAACGCCTCTTAACCGCACACCGAATGTACGGCACTAAATGGGCTAGCATTGCCAAGCTTTTCCCTGGACGGACCGATAACGCTGTCAAGAACCACTGGCACGTCATCATGGCCAGACGCTACCGCGAAAACAACAGCGTTTATCGCAGAAGAGCCAACAAACCTGCCACTAACACGAAGCAGGTTTTCGAAAATGGTCTGTCTGTGCTAAAGATTGTCAACAAATCTTGCAGCGATTCGTCCACTGTTTCGAGCAATAACAACAATGTGGTTGGGTTGGATGATCAGGTGTCGAACGTTTCGACTTATACCGATCTTTCGCTTACGCCTTCCTCCGTTAAGGCGCCCTGTTTTCTAAGCAGGTTCAGGCCGGTTCATCAGCAGCATTTGATCAGTTCTGATAATGGTATGCCCTTGTTTCTTGTTCCTGTTTAAAATTACCAAAATAACCCTGCCTATGTGATTTAAAATATGATTAAGTCATTATAAGTGTGCCTTTGAATTGCGATTTAGTAGATAATGAAGTTGTTATACTAATGTGTAGCGTATGTGTGTGGAATATACATCATGATTGTGATAAGGATGGAGGTGACTATGATGGGATATGAGGTTGTTATTTCCTAAAATGTAACGTATTATTGATAGTGCACCATGTTTATGTTTATGAAAATTACCTTTATCGAGTGTGTAGTATAGTTGCAAGATTCCAAGATTTATAAAACGAAAACTAGCAGAAGTGTATATACGTTGCAATGAAAGTGACCATGGTGGAATATGAGGTTGTTATTTCCTAACATGTAACATAACATTGATAGTGCGACGATGTCTATTTGTCCGAAAGCTACTTTTATCCAATATAGAGTTTAGTTTCAAGATTCCAAAATTTAAACAAAAAGCTTTGTACTATGAGCATATTATTGTTGGGATTGAAGTGTCCATGGTGGAATGTGAGCTTGTTATTTCCGAAAATGTAACATAGTATTGGTAGTGCACCCGTGCCCAAGTCTTCAATAGCTTCTTTTATCGAATGCTGCATCGTTTACTTTCAAGATTGTGCCATTTACAAATGCATACATCATGTACACATTCTTATTATGAACAATATGCATTGAGATTATCTTCATTGTTCTATGATTAGACTAAGTTCTAACCTTTTCATTGTTGTGTTTTTACAATTAGGTAGAAAAGGAATGCTGACAATGGGAATGAATGAAAATCAGAGTTTTATGAGAAGTCAGTTAATCAATGTAATGGCAGTCAAACAACCAATGAGAGATGATGGTGCAAATCTTGAGGATCATGAACAGCCAATATCAGCATCAGTAGAAACTCATTCAGATTCAAACAATTCTGAAATCTCTGCATCAGAATCAGTAGCCAATATCAACAACAATCTCTACTACCACAGCAACAATTTTGGAGGAAATGGAAAAAGAAAAATGGAGTTCATTGATTTTCTTGGAGTGGGGTCCAGTGCAGAGAATGCATGCTGAGTTGGTTTACGAAATCCAGAATTAGTAAAATAGGCTAGTGGGAGAGATCAAAAGGACAAATCTTTGATGAGCTAAAACAAGTAAAAGTAAAAAAAGTTGGAACAATTATTGTACCTATGCTAGTATTTTGTTGTTGTTGTAATTGTTCTGTTAGAGAGAGAGAGGAAAGGGCATAGTATTATGCAGAAAAAAAGATGTTTTCAGGACAAGAGGTCTTATCAATTCTCTGCATGTACAGTGAGTCCTATAAATGGAAAGATTTTACAGTGGTGAAAAATATTCTTTTAGATTGCTTTCTTCTTGCTTCTGGAGATAGAATTTGAATGGTTCACTGTAGTATTATATTAGCTGGTGAAGTGGTTCAAAACCTATAATATAGGAAGACAAAAATTAGTGGTGTAGTTCCTAATTCCCACCCTTTTCTCTTTTGGCCCATAGTTGGGTAAATTTTCAACTAGCTCTACATCAAATTATGGAGAAAAATATGACACACTACAAATTATTCAATTGTATGGTTGAGCTCTCCTGTTCTAGTTTGCTTCTGACTTGGTGTTCTTCTGACTTTTGTTTTAAAAACTGGAAATGGTAGGATGGATGGATGGACTAACTTCAACACAACAAGTACTGTCAAATTGATCTCAATGTGCTCGACTCGTTTAGAAGTGGAAGAATGACAACTTTTGTCCACGACTATGAAGTATTAGCGATGAGCAATCACCATTTTGCAATCTTGTTGTTTATAGTCTGCAAATGTTTCGACTTGGCAAATTAAGTACACCTTCGTCAATCTAAAGACAAAAAATCTTTGACGTGACCTTTGGTTTGCTTATTTGACATATTGAGCACCTAGTCAACAATAAACACACCTTGTTGACTGTCACCAACAAAATTTGCCACATCACCTATGTTTACCAACGTTTGGCGATTTTGGTGAAAAGAAAAAAAAAAAATGGAACACATGTCGCAATCGGGATTAATCCAGTTAATTTTATTTTTAAAAATGTAAATTATTTTTATCATTGCCATTTATTTTAACCCAAAAAATGTAAATGGCAAAGATAAAAATGTAAATGGCTCGGGATCGAAACCATTAGCTTTCACAAAGTCTTTAAACTCAAGTTGGGAGAACGCAATTGGATTCACTACTTCTGATAAATCACCATTGATTTCAGGTTTATGAAAATGTACTACTCAAATTTGGGTTCAGACGATCAGTTTTGTCTCGATATACAAATTTTCCAATTTTGGCTTCAGTAATTAATTGAAGTTCAAACAGGTTAAATATAGGAGTACATACATTTCAAAGACTTGAAGTGGGAGTTCGGTAATCGTTGACCGTGTGTTCAGGACTTTATTACATCTCTTTTCATCAGTTTGTTACATATTTTTGTCTTTTATGAGCTTAGTTTTCATTCCACAATCTACAGGTACACCTATACATTCATTACTGTCCAGAGTTTGTTACATTGTGTAATCTGCGTATGTAGTCCTTCAGTCAAGTTAGGACCAAAACACCTGAAGACTTTATACTAAAGATTTAAATGGTTCGTGGATCCATTTAACCCTATGTTATCGGCTAGCTTATGTTATCGGCACACATGAATACGTAATAGGTAACATATAAGTTAACTGATGGAATAAGCATTTACTAAATAGATTCATAGTGCAAGTCTAAATAAGGTCTCACTTTTCCATTGGTGTACTTGCTTGGGCCTTTCATTAACATTCAGCTCAATTCATTGAACTAAACCATTTGAGATGATGTAGGGCCGATTTGTTATGGTAACAGAAACGGGCAAATGATGAAATTATTGGGGACAAGAGAAGCGATGACTTTTGAATCAATTGTGCAAACAAAGGCCTCATCTTTATTGTATTAAATCGTGGCTAGATATCTGATTGATATTGTATTCTTCACACTAGATATCTGATTTTTACCTTTTCTTGACCATTTCTTGTTTATTAACTCTAATATCTGATTTTGTCCTTATTTTGGTTTGAAGTTCTTTGGGTCTTGATTTCGAATTTTGGGGAAAAAAGGGCCTTTTGCACCTATTTTTCTCTAAATTTTGAGTTTTATATTTCTACTGTTTGTAGTGAGAATTACCTTGATTTATACATGGCAAATTACATCTGGACCCCCTCTTAAATTCCGTTATTACAAAAGGGTACCCATTAGATCAACAATAACTTCTAAGTCCAGTCCGATAACAATTAATTACATATAAGTCCACGAATTTGACTTTTGGCGAATTTAAACCTGGAAAAGTCATTTTTGCTCCTCTTCAATTATCAGCTTTTAGAAATGGCCAAACAGTCTTAACTTATTGATGATGTGTGACTTAGATTTAATTGATTTTTTTATATAATTTATATTATACAAACATTTGAAATATTAACTTGTTTAAAAAAAGTACTAAAAGTGGAAAAAACAATCAACAATCATAGAAAAGGAAAATTATACTACATATTCGAATGAAGGGGATTTGTGGCTTCTTGATACTTGCCAAACACTTGCAGCTAAGTCTTGAAGTTCAAGCTTGCCGAATTCACCCGAAGCCCGGCCGTCGTTGTATCGAGCTGTTTCTGTAAAAGGGTATTTTATAAAATATATTTTTTAATTTTTTTAAAATTACAATATTGTTTTAGAAAGAATGGGATAAGGGCTTGTTTGTTTGTTGAATAAACTGGTAAGGCCTATAAATTGGTCAATGAAAAAATAACTTATTGAATCCGGATGTAATTGTTCAACTAATGGGTATCCATCTGTACGAAGGCAATCTAACAGGGGCGTATATGTAATTAATCCATTTATACATGAAATTTTGAGTATTGTATTTCTACTAGCACGATCTTTCGAGGGCTTGCAAGTTCCTCCTAATTGGGCCTTCATTAGCATAATATAGTGGAGTTTATCAACCTTTCAGTTGAGGTACTATTAACTTGGGCCTTCATTGATATTTCAGCCCAACTAATCACACTGATCCAGTTGAGGTAAGACTGGCCCAGTCTGCTTCGCTTTTCGGTGGATCATCAGCGATAGCATAACTCATTGGGCAAGTAGTACCTAGCTAATCATGTAATTACGGAGTGCAGTAAATTAAAGTAAAATTTTAATTTTACGTAGCACTTAATTGGGCATAGTATTTAAAGTTTCTCCTTTAAATTCACAAACACAATTTCACCTTTTACTTTAAAAATAAAAAAAAGGGGCTTTAATTTCTGCATGAAAAAGCGCACCTCAAATATGGACGGACTTAGCTTGAAAACTTGAAATAAATTGAGGTCGTCAACTGAATAGAGCAAACGTAAAATCCTAATTCTTGCAACTCAAAGCTCCCTTAGCTCAAGCTGTAACTCCAAATGTGTTTATATACTCAGTATGCCTCCTCGATACACCTCTAACTAGAAATGTGATACGATTAAATAAGTTCGACCATAACCTAAATCAAAAGCTTAACTTCAAAAAAGACATTGATTAACATAACAAATTAGAGGTGGATCGATAAAAATCAGGCCGACTCTAAAAGAACCAAGTCGGACCGACCATGCCCAAACATGTACGACCTTAGGAGCCAAAGCTGTTGAGACAACTACAAGGAAAACCATCTCCTACAAATCTAGGTCCGACCTACTCAACAACTTACCACTACAAAGGAAGGAAGGACCGATTCGAGGGAGTCTAAAACAGAGAAACTCCTCCCTTCCAGTCAACAATGGTCCCTACATGACGTAAGCAAGTCAATATGCGTGACCAAAATGTGTCGTCCTGTATCTGATTGGTCGACAAGCCTCTGGTTACCCGGAGTCTTGTCCCCTCAGGTTTTACGTATAAATAGGATGGCGTTCGAACCTCTTTAAGGTAATCAACCAGTTACAACATTTCTATCTCTAAAGTCATTGGGACGTTGCCTAACGACAACCACATCCCACTTGACTGTTGTATTTAAGCCCTAGGACAAACCGGCTAGAAAGTCTATTATCTTATTTTCAAGTTCTTTATATTCTAAACTCAAGTTCACTACATCTTATTTTTATCGGTTTTTATACCACACGACATGAATTAATTGTTAACCTTGATGGAGTATGAGGCGAGTTTAATAGGAAAAACATCCCGCAGCTGTAGATTGGTTACGATGGTCGGTGCTTAAATTACAGGCAGGGGAGGAGAGTTAAGAGGAATCTTTTCATTGAATTCTGCGAAATTTATCATATATATAATCTCGTATGAATGTTTTAATTGAAAATTGCATACATTTTGGCAAACTTCCAAACCGAATCCGTAAACTCGTCCCACAACTGCCAGCTTCTCATAAATTAATGTGTTCTCCTTTCCCTACAATTGCTTCCAACATGTTTCAATACTGCTTGATTAATATTATTAATTACCTTTTCCTTTTCTCAAATTAAAGTTTATCACAAAGTATCATGATGTAGATAACTTATATAGAGGCGTATATGTTTTAATAAAATCATCCATATTATTAATCAAAACGTCTATATTGTTAACGAAATAAATATTGTTGTAATATGAAAAAAAATCAATGTTGAGAACATAAGTGTTTTAATTAATAATATCGATGATTTTCTTGATAATATGGATCCGTCTCTAGATAAATAACCTAAAGACCGTCTCTGAGAATATTTACACTAAGTTTATTTATGGAATATGTTTCAATGACAATTTCACAACCCTGGTTTTCCTATTCTTGGGTCTACTTATTATTACCAACCTGTAGCATCCGTCAGAAATAAAGACGAAATGCTTAAAAGGAAAATTGGATTCAGCTAATCAGAAAGAGACACTATGCACAAACTCTTAGACTGAAGAGAACTGACGAACTTGAACACAATTGACCAAGAGAATTGTGAGGTCGGATTAGAGACGAACTTAAGACATCAGTTCGTTTCCTTCAACAATCTAGAAGGAAACAAAACGATGTACGAACGATGTCGTACATCGTCTGAATAGTACCATTGGCACTATTGGAGAACCATTGAGATTAAAATTGACGGATGGATATATGGAAAAATTACACAAGTCCCCAAATAAATTACACCTCCTCATTCAGATCCCTAACATTTCAACAATACATATTGGTCCAATCTCTCCTTTTATACCCTCACATTTTATAGTTTACTTCTTCTTCCCTTTATTCTTATTAACCATCATTTACAACCATCACCTTATCTCCAGCTTAGGGAAAACAGAAAAAGGTTATTAAGAGTTAATAATAATTGTTTGAATCAATTGAAACAAAATGAATATTTATAATAAAATGTAAACTTTTTTGGGAAAACTTTTTAAAATATACCACATAGTGAGACACCTCCAGTTTATATACAAATTAATGACTCTGTATCTTATGTACTATATATCAATGGCTTCCAATATAAACGTTAAACTGTGCCTTTTTTTGTTTTGGTTTGGAGATTCATCTTCATGTGCGAGTATTAGTTTAGACGTCGGACGCGTGTTGTCTTATCGGTTAAGTTCATAAATTAATTTTAAAATTAAAAATGCAAAATTACGAGAGGACATATGTCACATCAGTTAATCTGAAATGAATAAGAGCTGAAAATATTTTTTCATTTTTTTCTTGAATATGAAAAATGAAAGTGGACACGTGTCTCACTCTCATTTAACTTTATTAGAAAATAGCGGAAAAAAACCGAAACCAATTGAATAAAAGAAAAAGAAAAAAAATCAAATTAAACATGAAAGTTTAAAATTAAAGATGTGTTTGCTTGCAATATGAGTTTTAGACTATGTGGTTATTGATTTATAAAAAATGTTGAAATCTTTTATTGTTCAAAAGTTGGGATTATGATACCAGATTGGCGGAGAGATGGAGTACTAATTAATTTTCTATTACTACGGAGCCGTCACTTTCTAAAAACACCTTTAACTGTTTGGCAAGGACTTAATTGGTGGATTAACATTAGCGTTGATGGTTTTGTTTATTATAAAAAATAAGGGTCGTGATGTGGATTTATGTCGAGCTATAGATTGGTAGTGGTTTTGAGCCCTCCATATAATACTTGTTAGGTTTATTAATCGAACAACGGACGAATTAAGAAGAATTATGGATCTTAGCAATAATGACGATAGACACAAATACACAAGTAAATCAAGCACACAAACAAACAATCAAAGCAATAAAGATCAACACAAGATTTAACGAGCTTCGGCACGCCACATCGGCCTACTGCTCGGGAGAAAAACGATCACGATTTCACTAATCACCGGAAAACGATTAGAAACTTACATATATCAATCGCAACTACAATCGCTCTATCACAACTCTTCAATCCAAGCCGATTCACCACGATTCTAGCTCTACACGATAATAACCGCTCTCAAGCTCTCTTTACAAGTGAAATTGATCAAATGGAATGAATTACAACAAAAAAGATCGAAACAGGTATATAAATCCCTGTTAGCTAACTAGAGAAGAGCAGCAACCGTAAGATCATAACAAAACCGTTATGATCCTATGCTCCAGATTAAACCAACTAAAACGACTTCCTTTCTTATTGCAGGTCAGTCCTCCAAGTTTCTGAGTTTTGCTGACAAACCCCCCAAAACTTCAATAACTTCACAATCTCCACCCTTGGATGCAAAAACAGCCTCCTCCAACCTTTAGTGAAATCATGATGTTTCTCTCCAAGAATTACTATCACACAGACAGTAGGGTAATCACCAATAAAGACCAGAACACACACTTGAAATGTCACACAGACAGATCAAGCTTCTGACATACCAATAAGATCAACACACAACTTGAACTTGTTGAGAGGCAAGGCTTTGGTGAGCATATCAGAAGCATTCTCCTCAGTAGCTATCTTCTGAACTTCTATCTCCCCTTTCTCTATTACTTCTCTGATGAAATGAAACCTCACATCAACGTGTTTAGTCCTTTCATGGCACATTTGATGTTTCATAAGACCTGAGACACTCTAACTATCACAATGTACAAGAATATTATCTTGAATCAAGCGAAATATGCAAGAATTCCTTTTAACCCTTGAGCTTCTTTAATTGCTTGATTGCGACCATGTATTATTGACAGGTTGTAGATAATGCAACCACATATTCAAGATTATATTTCCAACTTATAGCTGAACCAAATAAGGTAAACACAAAATCAGTTTGAGATCTTCTATTGTCAAGATTTGCAGCATAGTTAGAGTCAACAAAACCTTGAAGATAAATGTGATCTTCTTGATTCACATTCTTGTACAAAATACCCAGATTTGCAGAACCATTAAGATATCTTAAAATCCACTTTAAAGCTTCCCAATGCTTGACACCAGGATTTGCCATGTATCTACTAGCAACTAAGATAGCATGAGCTATATCAGGTCTGCTACATATCATGAGATACATAATACTCCCAACAACATTTGCATAAGGTACTTTCTCCATATAAGCTTCATCTTCAACTGTAGCTGGTCTCATTTCCTCCGAGAGCTTGAAGTGTGCTCCCAGTGGTATAGTGACATGTTTAGCCTCATGCATATTGAACCTTTTCACTACCTTCCTGATGTAATCAGCCTGTCTCAAATGAAGAGTACCTTCAGCTCTATTTATGTAGATGTCCATACCTAAAATTCTTTTAGCATCTCCCAAATCCTTCATATCAAACTCATCACTGAGAGCTTTCTTAATCTCAGTGATCTCTTTATTTTCTTTGCTAACAATTAGCATGCCATCAACATCTGAGCATATATGCTTGTATGAGTGAATTACTTCTCTTGATGTATACACAGCTATCATAAAGAGATATTTTAAAACCAATCTTCAGTACATAATCAACAAATTTCCTGTACCACTGCCTGGGACTTTGCTTAAGTCCATAAAGAGATTTCTTGAGCAAGCACACCTTGTTTTCATTACCAGATAATAAGCATCAAGTGGGTTTAGCACTAGCAAAATGGACTTGACTTAGCAGTTAACTCCAACTCAAAGGAAAAGAACTAACGATAAAAAGAAAAATAGCAGAAACACAAACAAGAGACAAAAGACAAGAAACACAAGAAACACAAGATGAAGTCTCCACCCCACCCCCACTGACAAAGAGAAGCTTGTCATCAAGCGAGAAAGGAGAAAGAAACATTTTACAAAATTTTGTACTCATTTTTAATCAAGTACATGACTCTTCCGCATCAGTTGGCGGGTACTGCTTATGGTTATAGTCGTCAGCTCGACTTCTTCAGCACTCTTGATTACTTTGTGCCTAGGGGCCTCCTAGCTTTCCTGGTTCTCTTCCTACCCTGCAAATGTGAGTAAATATATAGGGGACCAGTATAAGCCCCCATGTAATCCTTCCTCCTATCCTGTGCAGTTGATAATGTAGGATCAGAGTAGGCTAGCAAGTTTTGTTACTTGCCTTGTACCTCATATGTGCAGGTAAGGGAGTAGATGTTGATAACCATACGAGTTGCTTTGATAAAGGCAAGCATGACATAGTATCCTTCTGTTTGCAGGGGCTAGTGGCGGTGACTCGATTATCACAAAATCGGTGAGCCTGACAACTCCATCCAAATCCACTTTGACACCCTCAATTAAACCCATGGTCGGCTACGGGACCCATCCGCAAGCAGCTTGGTTTCATCCCCTTAAGACCAAGCTCTTCGTAGGTGCCAAATGTCATTAGATTACAGCTGGATCCTGTGTTGACAACTCCGACTACATCAGGAGTCGCTCCTATCCCCCCTAGCAGATCGAAACTGGCAAAATCACTTATACTCTTAGTTTCTTTTGGGATTGTTTGTTGTACTGCATCATTGGGTTTCTCAATCGCCTTCTCAACTGCATCTTTTAAAACCAAGGGAGCCGTGGGTTCCAGAATCACTGACTTCAGAATTTGAGCCAGACCAAGCTTGCCAGTCTCTTCAACTTGTGGAATCACCCATTTTCCTTTACAACAAGAACAAGTGGTGCCTCCTTGAGTTACCTGTGCCGATGGTGTCAAATCCTCACTGACGGTAAGTTTAACCATGAAACTTTTTTCCACGGTACTAGGGAGTTTTCCTGCTCCCCTCTGCTGAACTCTTGCCAGAAGTTGTCCCATTGCGTCTTCCAATCGCTTTACGGACTGCTCCATCCTTTCCGCACGCTTGGTGGAGTTATAATAGTACTAGTCAGAGTGGTCCATAAATTGCCTCAGCCTCTATTCCAGTGTTTCATGTTCCTGCTGGGATTTAGCTGGTACCTGTGGAGTCTGCGGGACATTTTCATAGAAGTTTTTCCCATAGCCCAGATTGCTCCTCACTTGCTGCACTGATTCTTCGAACTCCTCAACAAGCTTTCTCTCGCTCCTATTAGCTCTTCCCCCCCCCCCCCCCCGCACACCCTTGTGCTGGGAATTCGCAGCTAGCTTCTAAAAAACTGCCACGAGATCTGCGGTAGTGTCTTCAAGAATTGACCCCCCTGTGCTTACATCCACCAATTGCCGATCCCCCCTGGTGAGCCAATCGTAGCAAATGTGACACAGGGAGACGTTGTCAAACTTGTGATGTGGGCATTACCCCAGAAGCTGCTTAAACCGTTCCCTGCACTCATAGAAGGATTCATCGTACCTCTGCTCAAACTGGTGGATTTTGTTACGGATATCTGTGGTCTTGGCATGGGGAAAATATCCGCCCATGAAAGCTCTGTATATGTCATCCCATGAGTTCAGTGACCACTTAGGCAGATTAAGAAACCAAGTCTTAGCGTGGTCCTGCATGCAGATTGGGAATACTTTCTTCCTAAAGTCTTCATCTGAAACCTTGTCATTGGTCGGTACATGCCCAAGCAGATCCTTCTGAAAATTTCGCGTGAGACGCGTCCTGGAAAGGTGAGACGCGTCTCGTGCCTCCTGGATTCTGCAATTCCTGGAAATCGTCGTGAGACGCGTCACAGAATGCGAGGCAGCGTCTCGGGCTATATGTTACGAGATCGTCTGGATTTACGAGGCGTGTCTTGTGGTATTGAGCAGCGTCTTGGTGAATCGAGATCGTCTTGCGTCCTTTGCGCAAACTCTTCATAATTCGCCTATAAATGGAGTTTTGAACTTCTACTCGGATACGATCTTCCAAAAACATTTTTTCTCCTCTAAAACATCTCTAAACACACGAAAACCTGTAAAACACAACTAAAACACAAAAACATAAAAATGCACAAGACACGCTAAAATACGCAAATAAAAGCTAACAAAATACAGTAAAGAGAAAGAGATGATACACTAAAATATAGGCTCATCAGAGCACATGGGACGAAGTGGTCAATAAGTTTATGCTCAGGTACTTCCCGCTTAAGAAGAAATCTGACCGGAAGAACCAAATCCAGAACTTCAGCTAACTTGACGGAGAAACCTTTCACGAATCATGGGAGAGATACAAGGATTTACTAGACAAGCGTATGACGTGTGGAGCGTTCGACAAGGTCGACAACTTATGCAGAGGAATTGACCCCAGTAGCCAGGCGCTCATCCATGGAGCATGTCAAGGAAACTTGCTGAACATACTCCCAATGAAGATTTGGGAGGTATGCGAGAACATAAGTGAAAACTCCAGACAGAAAGGACGAGGGAAAAGAAGAGCACCTTCAAGGGCAACCTCAACTGAGGAAGCATACTATATTGAGGTCAACCACCCCACGAGAAAATCAGTGGGTCAATCCCTAATGCCAATATCGGGAAGAGCATGATTTCCACCTTGTGAGTGTCGAACTAGAAAGGAAGGTTGACTTCTTAATGAATGAAATGATGAGGATAGAAGTCACCGTGAGAGGACAAGGAGAAGCCATCATGGGGTTTGGAACTACATTCGGAGGAGCTGGAGAAAGGTTTGCAAGGATTGAGGAACGTCTTCAACAATATGAAAGACAGATGTGTGAAGTTAGATGGGACATGAACGACCTCGCATACAACCAGCAGGGAAGATCTGAATTCGATCATGAATTTGGCTGAATGGGGCACCCGGAGGAGGGATGCGACCTAGACTCAGTGATCATCGAAATCGAACTAGGAGGGAGTGAAGATCGCTCTAATGAAGATCGAGGTTCCCACCCCAACAACTGTGTCATCAACCAGGGGTCGAGTTATAAGACCTTAAACAAGCGCTTCTCGGGAGGCAACACAAGGTCACATTTACTTTTACGCATTTACATTCACATTTTCAACTTTCATCTTTTTCTCGTTTTCCGTGCCAAAACTATTTTTCGAAAAACTTTTCAAAATCATTTTCAAATTTCTTATTTATTATGTTTACTTTTCGAAAAAAGAAAAAAACTAAATGAATCGAAAACACACGATTTATCGCATTGGAGGTGCAGTGAGCTGCTTGCAGCTCACTCCTCCCCCTTTTAAAACCCCAAAACGTTTTTCCTCTTTCCCCACTTCATTTTCTTCACAAATTCTTCACTAGCTCTAAATTATATCATCCCCATTGCACTTAGCTTGCCCATCCATCATCAACATCAAGTAAGTAATCTCTACTCATTATTATCCTCATTGCATCTTCAATTCAATGTCTTTATCATTCAACTCTTTGCTTGCACTTTCTTCTTGCTTCCTTCGTGCTTAGCATTTATGTGCTTCAGTTTATTGATTTGTTGATGCTTGAGATATGTGGATACATACTTACTTTTAGTATTAACTACATTAACACTTGCTTGATAGAGATTTGACAAATCGTTTGAGAATTTGAAGGTTTTTGTTCTTGCGTACCAAGTGTTCGATAAAATATCTCAATAGAACAAACTCGTTTGTAGACCCCTTTCTCCCTCGATTCTTGCTTACATGGTAGTAACTTAATGAAGTATGCTCAGAAAACATGTTGCATCGTCATATGCTCATAGGATGGAGACTACATTACAGTTTGTCTTTCAACTTGATGCTTGATACAATTTGAAAACTTGAGTTGCATGCCTAGTTCTTGCATTACTTTGAAGTGGCTATGGATCTTGTTACAAGATATAATCTTGCATACGCATTATGCCATACATTAGGTTTGGGGGAGAAGAAACTACATTATATTTGCATGTAAGCCTCAGAATTGTTTTAACTCTAAGCATGCTATCTCACACACTTTTTTGGCCTAGGTACAATGGGAAGAACAAAGGAGGAAAAGATGTAGGTGAACCAAGCACTAAGAAAGCAAAGAAAGGAAGGAAAGTGGCATCGACGACTCTTTCAATCAGGGCCCGGAATTGGTTATTGTTCAACAATGATCGAGGAGTACTCCCCGAAAGGAACATAGATATCGGATGGGGATGAACCATGCTCTTAACTAGATACACGACGTCTTGAGTCTCAATGCTTGGAGAACTTTCACATCTATCCTTCGGGAGTTCTACGCTGAGTACTTCCAACTGAAGGTTAAAAAGCCGGAGGATACACTTTTAGATCGCCCCGTCATCATACGAGGGGTGGAGGTCATGTTTGGGCCAGGAGCTATCAATAATTTCTCGAAATCCCAGAGGAGCACATCCATGGTGAATAAAAAGAACTGGCATATGTTGAGTTGGAGTACGGAGATATCCTACCAAACATCCCACGGGTATTACTAGGAGAAAGATTTAGAGAGGATGCAGTGGGAATGTCCATCCCAAGGGCTACGCTCAACGAAAGGACAAGATTTTGGATGCACTTTGTAGAGATCAACTTGAAGCCAACCCTGCATCACGAAGGGCTCTAGGAGAAAGATTTAGAGAGGATGCAGTGGGAATGTCCATCACAAGGGCTACGCTAAACGAAAGAACATGATTTTGGATGCACTTTGTAGAGATCAACTTGAAGCCAACCCTGCACCACGAAGGGCTCAAGGGCGATGTAGCCACTCTTGTCTACGCAATTATGGAAGGTCACTACATTGATGTTGGAAGAATCATAGTGAAAGAAATGCAAATGGTAAAGAAGAACACAAGAAGGAACCTACCATTCCCTAGTCTTATCACTGCGATATGCAAGAAGAATGGGGTTCCTATCAATGAGTCTGGATACACTCGGCTCATAGAACCTTTGATGAAGACAGTACCATCCACCTCCTCGAGATACATGAGAAGGCTGCCAAAGTCGAACTTAGAAAAAGAGGAGTAGCGGATCAGCAGCAAGGAGCTTTTGACATGAATTCGTTCAACGAATTTGTGAACAACTACTAGATGAAGTCAGCGGAATGCATAAAGGCGAGATGAAATGAGCGGAATGGACGGAGGTCGAGTGGAACAATCATGTTACCCACCTACACCGCTATGAGCAAATCCCCTTCCGGCAAGATAACATTGACGGGTATGGTCACTATGAGTATCCACCTTATTACCCACCACCATAGCTCTATCCACCGCCCGATGTCGATCCATCGTTGTACTATCAAGGCTATCAAGGATTTTATCCTCCACCACCTCTTGGAGGATCTTCGCCCTGAACCACCATCTGGATTGGAAGAAAAACACCGAGAGGGGAGTATCTTTTCTTTTTCTCTTTATTTTCCTAGTTTCCTATCTACTCTTAGCTAGGTTTGGGGGAGGAATTTGACTATTACTTGCTCGGTCTATAATAACTTTAAATACTCGCACTTAGTAGTTTGAATTTTAGTTTATACTTGTTTGTTACGTCTAAGGTCTTTTACTTGTTGAAAAATATTTTGATATGTGGGAGAGTACCGAGTGTGAGCCATAACTAAGATTAAAGGTTGTGGATTTGTTTTCTTGCTTCGCTGCTTGCTGAATATATGCTCTGACCGAATCCAACCCATGCTACTTTGATGAGTGAGTTTACTTGCTACTCTAATTGAAGTCATGTGTGCAACCGTGTGAACACTGCTACCCTTAAGTCTTTATTTATCAGTAGCATGAATATGATTAAAAGTACTCACCTTTTTGAATCCTTTTCGCTAACCCCGCTGAAAGCTTTTTTAAGCCCCTATGATACACCACCATATACATGCTTTACTTAAGCGGTGACAGCAACCTACCGCCTAGCTTGAACGAAGAAACAAAGCAACGAGTTCCAAAGAGTGGAGGAGAATCATATTTTGATCATGATCGAGAATTGGTTAGAGAAGAAGACCCCAACCCTAGTTCGAGAATTGGTTTGGGGAGAAGTGGAAGATGATCATTATCGAAAGGTAACCTTGTTGGCCCTGCTGTTTATTACCGGTGCTAAAAATCACTAGCTCTTGCTCCAGAAAAAATAGAAAGAAAGTACCGAAAAAAGCAAAGGTACAAAAGTATCGGAGTGGATCTGTGGTCCTTGTGATCACCGTTTTCGTGTTGGGCATGTTACAGATACTACCTTACCGGCATGGCCCTAAAAGCTACATGTCCGTGAGGGTTGATGGCAAGTATACCAAACCAGCACGCACAAAAGTGCGGAATCAGTAAAACAGACACTATCAAAAAATGTAGAGACTAAAAGTGCCCAATAATGGCCAACCAAAAAGCATACGAGTCAGTAAAACGACTACAAAAAATAGTATGTCAAAATAAAAAGAAAAAGAAAAAAGAAAAAATAAAAGAGCAAGTAGTCTATGTGTGAAGCAACCGATGGAGTAGTTACGATGATAAAGGAGGTGTTGAAGAATTTGTCGTTGAGAGAGGACGAAGTCGAAGGAAGGAACTCGGTGTCCGAAAGGATAAGTCCCCTCTGAAATACCCTTTATTCTACCTTGTTATCTTTTAACGAGGCTTGCCCAAACACTCATCTATATTATCCTACCTATTTTACTTACCAAGCCAACCTGAGTACTACTTTGATTTGTGCCTTGACTTTTGGAGCAGGATTATATAACGTTACCACGAGGTAATGATTTTGAAGTACACCTATAAGGACATTGGGTTACACTTGTAACCGCTGGCTGTAGTGAGTGATGCTTACTTGTTACTTGTTTGCTGTGGAGTCATAAGTTGGAGTTGAAACTAAGCGAGTCAGTAGAAGTTTTGAAACCCTAGAAACTGGCAGCTTGTCTATGTGGTGGTTTACTCTTGCTGCTCATTTCATGGTCACTTCTTGATTATCGTTATTGCCTTGCTCAAGGATAAGCAAGAAACTGGTTTGGGGGTATGATGTGACAATGAAATGTGCGATATAGCATGCTTTTAGACCCTCATTTTTTGCCTTAGATGCAATATCTGTATCGTTTTATGGTCGATTACCAACCGTGTGTTTTCTATAGGTCATGATTGTGTTTTGAGGAATTATGCGATTTGGACACCAAAGCAGCGTAATTTTGCGAGATCGAGGAAGTTAAGCAAATCGGCGGATTGAATGGTTACCGGAGTTCAAGGAGTCAAAACATGTCATCGACCAACCAATGCGAAGATAATTGAAGATCTGACAACATTGTAGAAGATCACTTTTTCAAGGAAGCGAGATTCTGAAGCCGAAATTGAAAAATGAAAAGCAGATTGACTGCATGAATCGCACTTGGCGGCCACCGAGGGACCTTGAAGGGTCACTACGGTCCTGAGCGACATGATCACGATGGCGGTTTATTAAATTTGTTTCTCACGGCTGTCAGGCTAGAGCCCGCCTTCCTTATTGATAAATAGCGGCCAGAACTCGATTTCTACACTATAAATAAGACCTCAGAGGTCTCATAATTCTACACCGCTCACGAAGCAGCTCTCCTGAGAGAGAACCAGTCCTCGGGAAGTGAAACCCCAAAACCGCTGGCCGTTAGGCACCCATAAGGAGGAAACCCTATAAGCAGCAGCACAAAGACATCAGAGACTAAGCTTCTTCTTCCTTTTCATCCTAGTTTTCGATTTCTGTCTTTAGAATAATATGAGTAGCTAACTTTCTTTTGTAAAGGCGAATTGCCGTAACTCTGCTTTTGCTACTTATTTATATACCGTGATATATTAATGGAATAGTTATTAGACGTAAATCATGGTTATACAACTCTATACATCCTTCGTGGTGTAATGTTACTTTGAGTGATCTGATGGTTTCATTGGTAGTAGGGTACTCGTCATTGCGCCTTGTGCACCATAGTATTATGCCCTGCTGTCGTTAGAGGTAATCGCGTAGGATTTTAGCTTGGAAGTTGGGAGTAGCATAGCAGAGGGAGGTCGGGTAACCTTTACGCCTTTCCTTCATTGAATTACAACAAAGCAATTAGAGTTCACTGCGAATTAATCATTACATGCGATCAATCATTTACTTTTACGCACAATATACAAACGATATTTGATTGTTCCTATGCTATGTGTCCGAGGAGAACGACATCCCGAGTTAACTTACTGCTATTGTTGTAGTTTGAAAGCTTCTGACTAATATAAATTTAATCTTTGATTGTAGTTGAGGATTACAGGTACTACAACGCTTTCAAATCCTTAAGTCTGAGATCCTTAGCAATACCATTTTCCCTACAAAAACTTATAAATTGCTCTGAAAGAAATTCGAGGCCATTTTCAGTCCTTAAACATTTTATACCTCTACCTTTCTCATTTTTCATGAGAGCATGCCAGTTTTTAAAAGTAGTAAATGCATTAGACTTGTTCTTGAGTATATAGACCCAAACCTTTCTAGTATGATCATCAATAAGAGACATAAAATACCTGCCTCCACCATGAGAGGCAACACCAGCTGGTCCCCATAAGTCAGAATGGATGTAATCTAGAGGCTCAACAGTTTTGTGAGTAGCTGTAGGAAAACTATTTTTCTTAGCTTTTCCTAAAATACACCGCTCACAAAGTTGTAGCTTCTCTAACTTCTCTTCCTTTATCAAGTTTTGTTTCTGAAGTTCAATTAATCCTTTTTGACTTATGTGACCTAGCCTCTTGTGCCAGAGATCAGAGCTTGCAGTAGTAATAGAATAAGCATGATCATAGATAACATCACAAGTCACATAATAAAGCCTATTTATTCTAGTACCCTGCAACATAATAACATCTTTTGCAACACTTATTTATTGAAAAACACTTGTTTCTTCAAGATATCTGGACAAAGGTATCTAATGACCTTAGTCTCCAGCAATCTTGTGCAGTCTTCAAATCTTCAAATATGTTGAGCTCTTCTGCCGGATGCCTTCTTCTTGTTCTTCTTCAGAGAAATAAAAAATTACATTCAGAGACCTGGCATCCTATAGAAGATTTGCTAGACTATCATACTTAGTGATTTTCCTCTTTTACAGTGTTCAATTGAACCAAGAGTACTAACCACCTTTCTGAGCTAAGATAAGTCATTAAGTTGCTGATCAAAATCTAAATAGATATTCCTAACTAATTTTCCCCTTTTTGATCAGTCAACGATGACTATATGACCTATTACAAGTCTGGATGACGAAACAATCCACCACTTAATCAATTCATAAGATCTTTCAATTCTTTCAATTAAGTGCAAAAAGTAAACATCAACCAAATCACAAGGTGTGATCTTTGCTGACAAGTTATCTTTTTATAAATTGATATCTCACTACAAGAAAACTTGGAAAAAACGACGTTATGGGGCGACGGATTTTATGTCAATGCCCAACATGACAGATAAATAAGCCAGGCGGAATCTATCCGTCGCCCGGTTCTTGACAGATAATAGTTATCAAGTAAACTTATTAGCGACGGATAACTTATCGTCGCTAACTAAGCGACGGATAACTATTTATCCGTCGCCCAAGTTGACTTTTATTAAAAAAAAGAAATTTTTTTTTTAAAGCTGGCGACGGATAGATTATCCGTAGCCTTATAGCAACAGATACCTATCCGTGCGCCATTTAAACGACGGATCGATTACGGGCGGCGAACACGTGTCCGTCGGCCCGAAATTTCCTAATTTCACCGAGACGGAGAGAGCCTCATTTCTTCATCTTCTCCCTTCTTCTTCCTCATTCTCTTCTTTTCCTCTCTTGGTTTCCGTGAATTGTTCGTTATTCGCCGATCTTGGTGCCTAATCGAAGCTAGTGGGACAAGGAGTTTGTTTCTTCGATCAATTTGATTTCTACCGATTAATCAAGGTATTTTGGCTAAAACCCTAGTTTTTTAAAATTTGGGGATTTTGTTTATTTTGATTAATTTGAGCAATTATATGTATATATGATAAGTATGTAGTAGTTAGTTTAGTTAATTTGATCAATTATATGTAATTTGTTCAATTTGATAGTTAGTTTAATTAATGATATGAATGTATGTAGTATGTTAAGTTTGGTATGTATGAATGTATGTAGTTAGTTTGATTTGTGTGTTAAGTATATATAGTTAGTTTAGTTAATTTGATATGTTTGTTAAGTATAGAAGTATGTAGTTTTGATTTGATAAATTTGTATGTTAAGTATGTAATTTGATATGAATATATGTAGTAATTCGATATGTATAGAGTAATTAGTTAATTTGATATGTATGTTAAGTATATAATATATGTACTAAGAGGTTGAAATGGTTATTATATATGTCGAATTTTGTAACACATGAACACTTAATTAATAATTAATTTATAAGGAACATATAATAATTAACAATTAACCTCTACAATCTTCTTATCCAATTGGAATCGATCTAATAAATTAAATACGATCTAATCAATTGGAGCGTCTCGGGTTAAAAATAAAGTAAACAATGAATTAGCGGTTCATGGATATACGATAAATGCGGTAAATATGAGTTTCTAGGAGTTTAAGTAGAAGGGTTAAAGGTTTCATCTCGTTTGCCATGGGACATCCGGTTTGTGCAATTGGGGGTTGATAAAGTGTCCTTGCACATTGAAACTCGGAAACAAGCAATTTATAGCGCCCTCTGCGTATTCGAGCACTTATGACGTTATGGATTCATGCACGAGTATCATGTATGGATTCATCACGGTGAGAAGCAAATCCATGGCATACCTCGATGGAGGGAGAGGCGGGGTTTGGGGCCGCCTATTGAGTGCCTTACGCTTGTCGGAACATGTGCATGGTGTATTGGGAGGAGGATGTAGATCTGTTGGAATGCAAGTTACGTGGTAGGGGCGTCACAAGTGATGAGGAGGGGGTGCATGAGAATGAGGAGTTTCATCCGTTTTGTCTCTAAAGCTTGTATAACTAGTAATCATTAGTTGATATATATATGAAACCAAACATTATGGTAAAATTGAAGTGATGTAACTTATATTATGTAATGCCTTAACAATTGGTGAAGCTAATATAACTTATATTACGTAGCAATTGATTGAATTATTGTGAAATTGATTTATTACAGTAAATGAAAGACCTCGATCTAATGAATTCAAGCGTGTCGGGTTATTATCTAATTATTCAATGAATACCGATCGTGGATGGATGTATTATGCATTACTCTCGATGGCGAGTTCAATGGAGTTTTACGAAAGGGGTTGAAGGTTTCATTGAATTTGCAATGTCAAATCCGTCTTGTGTAAAGGATGGGTTGATAAAGTGTCCTTGTGCAATGAAGCGGTGCGAAACAAGCAATCGTGACTCCTAAAGTGGTAGTCCGGCACTTGAGGAAAATGGATTCCTTCTGCGTATCAGGTATGGAATCATCATGGGGAGGAAGCAGCACCGTCCCATACATATGACCACTCCAGACAACGGGGATGGACGAGGAAAAATGACCAAGTCGGGGCACAATCCCAATCTGAAGGCGATGCTATTGAGCTCGAGTCGAACAAATGGTGTCGATCTTTGCGGCGGAGTTCGAGGACACAACCAACACTGAAACCGAGGTGGAGGTGGAGGAACCACCGAATCCGAGGATCGGTTGTTCTTTGACTTGTTAGAATCATCGAGGAAGCGGTTTACCGGGTGTAAGCTCATTTGAGTTGTCTTTGTTATCTCGGCTAATGAGTTGTAAGGCTAATGGCGACAATCTGAAACGAGCTTCAATGAATGGGTTGGCGTAATGTCGGACCTTTGTCTGAAGAAAACCTAGTTCCACCAACTTTTACCAAGCGAAGAAAAGATCACGGGATTAGAAATTTGCTGTGGTAACCATAGGTATTGTCAGAAAATGTGCATGATATATTGGGAGGAGGATGCGGATCTAATAGAATGCAAGTTACGTGGTAAGGAGCAGTACAAGCGTTACAAGGAGGGCGCAAAGCGATAAAGAAAAATCTCACATAAGAAAATGTGGTACTTCCCTCTAGCACCTCGTTTGAAAAGATTGTATGCTTCAAGTGCTGCGGATAAAATGCGGTGGCACAAGGGCGAGTAATCTCGGATAATCTTTGAAGGTGGTAGAATGGACCATCAATGAGACTCACCCGCATGGAAATCGTTTGACAAGACATATCCGAGTTTGCGGCGAATCTAGAAATGTCGTTTGGGACTTTATGCGGATGGTTTTAACTTGTTCGGTAGTGAGCGTAAATACTCTTGTTGGCGATTATGCTCACACCGTACAATCGCCCCCGGTGAGTGCATGAAGGAGCCATTCATGTTTATTGCATTGGTGCAGGCGAAAGATCTGGGGTGACGTTGGATGTTTTCTTGCAACCCCTAATCAAGGAGTGATCGAGTTGTGGGCGGATGGTATCCACATATGATGTGTCGACAAAAAGAACTTCACCTTGAGGCGGCTCTTCTTTGGACCGTGGTGACTTCCTGCGTACTCCATGCTATCTGGAAGGAAAGCAAGGAAATATGCATATCCACATTGCTTGGAGGATCTGAGATGCATTTAGGCGAAGGGTAGTGGAAAATTTTGTTGGTTTGATTGTCATCGTGGTTGCTAGAAAGTGACCATCCGTTCGGAAGAACAAGGATCAATTCTTGAAAAATAAAGTCGTCGACAAAAAGCCCGACAAGACTTCTTGGTGCACAAATTCTTGCGGAGATTGATAGATTGGGTCTTATGAAGGTGGTGAGCTTGGGTGGATGAAGCATAACGAGAAAATTGGTAAAAATGTGGTTGGAGGAAGAGAAGCATTTTAAGGACTTGCCTTCTTGGGCGGTCTTCTTATCCGTCACAACTTAGATTTCATGCACATTGAGAAGAGCGTGTTAGAGAACTTATTCAATACACTTTGCAACATTGAGGGAAAACAAAGGACCATGCGAAGTCTAGATCCGAGTTATCGGCGTGGTGTAAAGGCACGAGTTGACAAAGAAGGATGAGAATGGTAAGTGGCGAAGCGTGCTACACAATTGACAACGCTTCTAGGTCAATTTTGTTTGATTGGGTGAGGGCATTGAGTTTCCCGGATAATTCGCCTCAAATTTAGAGAGGTGTGGATTTGAAGAAGACAAAGGTTTATGGGATGAAGAGCCACGTATCATGTGTTCATGGAGAGGCTTATCCGGTAGCATTCGAGAGCTTCTGAAACACGTATGAACGCTATCACGAGTTGAGCTTATTTTTCAAAAATTTAGGCACAAGGTGGTTCATGATAAAGTGTTGGAAAATCTTGAAAGGAACATACCATTGATTCTATGCAAGCTCGGCGTATCTTTCCACCGATTTGGTTTGATTCTATGGAGCACTTGTCGGTTCACCTTCCTCGTGAAGCGAGACTTCTTTGGTCGGTTCGATGTCGATGGATGTATCCATTGAGAGGTACTTAGGGAAATTGAAGAAGTATGTCGACAACAAAGGTAAACTGAAGGTTCGATTGCCAATGCCTACATTCGAGAGAAGCGCAACCTACGCTCTTATTACTTTGATGAACCGTCCTACGAAGGCAACAAGGCATTTCGAAATGCGGACACATTCGTAGTTCAAGCGGATGATGAGTTTTCCTATCTGTCTTGAGGTATCGGAGACCTCTTGGTGCGACTAAGAAAGAATATCTTACGGATAAAGAGTTGAAAGCGACTCAATATTATGTCCTCACGAATTGTCTTTGAGGTTGACGATATGGTACTATTTGCGAGGTCGACAACCTTTTATTTAAATTTTAATATAGCTACACTAGTCTCTACTTCAATTATAGATTTATCATCGAATCAATGTTTGCAGTTTTTTCAAAAAGCGTTGTTTGGAAGAAAATCCTCAGATGACAGAGGATACACTAGAGGAACTACTTGACTCAAAAATTCATACAGAATTTTCAGATTGTCCGGAATCCTATTAACAACGTCACATGCATATACTTAAAGGCTCTCATGATAGTCCATTCAAAAGGTCTACACATTCCCGGTTATATAGTCGATGGCCTTAGGTTCCACATTTGAATGTAACACGGCCATGGCGACAAGCAACTCCGGTGTGTGTTAATGGTGCGAAAGAGTATGGAGGCGCTACTTTGTTTGATTTCCACGGCAAGCTAAAGCGAATTGTGAGGATTGAATATTACGGATTGCCATTTAAGCGAACCTTCTTGTTTGGCGTTGAGTGGTATGATCCTAATCCGGGAGTGCGAGGAAGAGCGGCGGTATGAAATGGTTGATGTGAACGAAAGAAGAGGTGCGAACAGTATGAACCATTTATTACGGCGACTCAAGCACGACAAGTGGTGTTTCTTGAATATCAATGAAACGCGATAAGGGGAATGGTTAGCTGCGGTACCTATTCGTGTTTCGCTCGAAAGTGGAGTACATTGAGAAAGGCGACTCGATTACCAACTCGTACCAACAAGAGGATGTCGATAAACAAGCGAAGATCCCATAGAAGCGGATGATGAGTTGTTTGATCGCACGAGGACCAATATGTAGTCTTAGAGGGCGGCTATAATGGTATATTATGTATTATGAGTAATTATATGTGTTATTATAATCATATGTATTATAACTCGTACTAACACATTTTTATTGTATTTATTACATTTTTTGCGAGATGCATGACGGCCGTCCACCTATCGTCCCCCATGCAGCCGCCGCATGATAGTGGTGGGTCGGGGACACCGTCGACGAGGAGGGCTCGAAGATCGGGACATGAGTCTCGATTCACGAGACCCCAGGCGAAGAGAAAGCGGCGTGGCTCTACCGGTCGCCGCCGGACACATCTTTGGAGGGCGACCACGATTGTCCCTACCTCGTGTTCGATCGAAACAATCCCAGCGTCCGTGGGGCGGCTTGCTGTGATTTTCCCTATTGGTCTGCCAAGTAAGTATTATACATTCTTCTTAAATATGTAAAACATAGCGATAATGATAGTTGACAAGTATAAATTGTTGTACTAAAGTAATGCATATTCGTTTCTTGTATCTTATACATTGACAACGACTTATGGCCTCGGAGGTGCACAACAAACTAGGTGACATCTTAGGGCGGAGAGACCACCCAAGGCGGGGTGGTGAGTGTTGGAGCCACATCTCGGGCGCATGAGGGCCGAGTACTTGATGGTGAGGTAAGTTAAAATATGACATTCATTTGTTTGTAATTATAATCGTTTTAATATGGTGGTATGTTAGCCTTTGTATGTGAGTGGTATGTTAGCCACTTTATTTGGGTGATATGTTAGTCACCATTGTGTTAGTAAATTTTAGGACAATGTGGTGGTATGTTAGCCTTTGTATGTGAGTGGTATGTTAGCCACTTTATTTGGGTGATATGTTAGTCACCATTGTGTTAGTAAATTTTAGGACAATGTGAGTGGTATGTTAGCCTTTGTATGTGAGTGGTATGTTAGCCACTTTATTTGGGTGATATGTTAGTCACCATTGTGTTAGTAAATTTTAGGACAATGTGGTGGTATGTTAGCTTGTATGTGAGTGGTATGTTAGCCACTATATGTGAGTGGTATGTTAGCCACTTTATTTGGGTGATATGTTAGTCACCATATACATTATGTTGTTAGGACATGTATTGACTTTGGATGTTGTATGAAATTGGGAATGTAGAAGGAGTACTTCATTCCCGGAGGTTGATCCACAGATCTGGCGTTTAGGCTGGGATCAATATCTGAGGATATAGTCTGCATGCGTGGAAGGCCATTCGGGATCGGGGGCCCAATCCTCCACGAGTTGATCAGTGAGTGGGCCCTTTGGGATGCCCTCTGGCCTTGAGGCGATGTCGGGGCGTTGCTTGGACCAACAGCGAGCAAGGCATCCCGATCGTCTGGCGGGAAGGGCCGTTCACCACCTTGGGAGGCGATCTCACATCTTGATTATTATCAATCGGTGCGTATATATGTGTTTTGCAATCTAGCATTACGTGTATGTATGAAGTCTCTTTGCTCTATTACTTGTAGATGATAAATTGTTGACTAGATCTGGTTTGATTCGGTGTACGGGGAGGTGACATCCAGTATGCCATCTTCAAGAAGGCCCAGCGGAAGGGCGGGGTATGGACCCATTGCGGGCCTCGTCTATTCTTGATATGTTTATGTTGCTTAAAGTTCATATTTGTACACTATTACAAGTTACTTTTTAAAAGCGATGGCGATCATTATATCTGCTATTCTGATTTGGTGAGGTTGATGCTTTCGGTGGCGGCGGGGAGGCGAGCGGGTGATGTGTTGTCAAGCGAACAAGTTGACAACATCTTCCTAGAGTCGACAAACCCGGACAAGAAAGGCGAATATATGGACTCGAGCCTCGGTTTGCATCGGCTAGTCCGGTGCTCCTCATCATCATCCCGGATCCAGACGTCCGGTTTACACACGAGACGAGTCTCGGAAATAGTGCGATCGCGGTCAGAACATGTTGCTCGGCTAACTTCGAAGATGGAGCAACAAAGGGGCGAGATGGAGCAACAAAGGGGCGAGATGGGCGCATGACGAAGAACGAAGGAGGAGAACGGCGCCTTGATTCTGAATGGGCGATTCATGTCGATTCGCCATCACCCACCCCACCCGTCGATAGCTAGTTATGTATACGTATGTTGGATTTTTTCAAATTTACACTTGTTTGGATAATTTCTCGACTCGAATATTACTTTTTATTCATTGAAACATTTTCCGTATTATTGATTTATTATCGAACATTATATTGATTAAATAGGTGAACTACGAAAAATAGGGATTAATATGAAATAAATAGTGGCGGAAGTCACGATGTGGAATTAGTGGCGGAATTCACGGTGTGGAATTAGTGGCGAATTTCAAATTCGTCACTAGTCGATAAAATATTTAGCGACGGATAGATTCTATCCGTCGCTAAATCTCTTGACAGATAATCTATCAAATCGCTATATTCTTGACGGATAGATCCTATCCGTCGCTAAATCAGAATTAAAAATAAAATAATTGGTCAATCCGTCGTCCCGATCGCGAATTGGATGACGGATTATTATCCGTCGCCACGGCTCGAGCGGATTTTCTATCCGTCGCCGATCCGTCGCTGAAGTGAGGCGGATAGGTAACTTTATGTGACGGATCTATCCGTCGCTACAGGCCAGATTTTTTGTAGTGTCTGAGAGTAGGTTCATCAGATATGTTACAGAGAAAGTTCACAGATAACATTAATAAAACATAATTTAGCGTAGTCAGCAAGATACAAAATACATAGTAAATTAGGACAACAGGAGTAACCAAGCACCAAGTAAACATCCTAATAAACTAGTGTTCAAGTCTTCAAATCTTCAAAAGCAGTTCCATGGATCAATCTGCAAATTTTCTATCACCAAACCTTTTGATATCATCAGAGTAGTCATAGAGAAGAGTTCTGACAATCATCTCTGTGTCTCTGGCAAATCCACAGACTTCCTTGTAGGTTTTGGTAGGATTTTTCTTGGCAAAGTGTTTGACCCACAGATACTTTCTCCACTTCCAGGCATGCTCGATTCTGATATCTGATAGCTTGAAGTATTCATATATGATCTTCAGATATCTGATGTCACCCTTGTATTGATCTTTAGTCATGTAGAATGACTCAAAGGGTTACACGGCAAGTCTTTGCCTTGTGCCTGTTCTAGTGATGTTGGAAATTCTGTGCATATCATCTGGATTTCCATAAGGACATTCATCAGAGAGGTCCTTCTTCATGGCTTCTATTCTCTTGATAACTTCAAAATCGAACCAGGCTTTGATGTGGTTGGTGTTAATCGAGATTGGCTTGTCTTTTCTCCATGCCATGAGTTGTTTATGGATTGGTTCTGGAAATTTTGAATTTACCAGTAAGTGCTTAAGTTTCAGAATCCAGTAGCCATTCTTCTGATTAATGCACCTATAGACAGAGGAGTTGTTGTCAGTCTTCACATACTAAATTCTAGCTTCTTCTGTCCTGAGTGGAAGTTGACTTTTTCTTCTTTCAGCTCTTATTCTATTCCTCCTTTGCCTTGAATTCTCCCTTGGGGGATTGCTTGAAGAACCACCCTGGATTTACTTGGTATTTCCAGAGGGTGTTTTAGCTGCCAAAGGATTTGCAGCTATGGGCTCAGATAGGCTATTGTTGGTCCAGTTAACGGCAAAGTAAAAAGGCAGGAAGTGAATAGTCTTTTCAAACTTTTGTCGATAAACACAATTTCTCGGATATACATGAAGATATCGATACTTATTCGAGCGGAAGACTTTTTCTGATAAGTGCACGTGCTCAGCAAGATATGTGTAAATATTTAGCAATGTAAATAAAGCATGTAATAGATTGCAGAAAGTAAATAACACAAGTCTTTATAGTGGTATGTGAAGGTGGCGTAATCCTTCAACTAATCCACTTCGTCCTTTCTCAGACCTAGAATCCACTACGACAGATAATTGAGGTAACCTTATAAGTATCTTCTCTTGATTCCTAAATACACTAGGTTCCCAACTAAGTGTTCCCCCTGAGTTATTCCCCGGCTTTCTCAGCTAAGTACTTCCTGTACTCAGAAACCTTTTGAGCTATTCCTTAGTTTCCTAAACTAAGTACTTCCTATGCTCAGTAACCTTGGAGTTATTCCTTAGTTTCCCAAACTAAGTACTTCCTGTACTCCACGCCGATTAAGGTGTTGGTTAAGGTAGTTTGTCAGGTGAGCTTCCTTTTTAACTTGTTCAGTTATGCAGATAGCTCTACGAATCAAGTATACTTAATACACTTTTCAATGTGTGGTATCTTGTTCTTGACTGACCCAAGTCTATGATAAGTGTTCAAGAGAATGAATCTCAGAAATGAAATCTTAATTCAACTCCTTCACAGATAACAATGCTTGTTAAGGATCAGGACACTTAGAACTTTTGTGCTACTTAGAATCAAGAGCTTTGGTCGCAACAGAAAGCTTGAAGGTAAGTAGTATACTTGAGAGTTTGAAAGATAGTGTTCAGTGTTCTTGGTGTAAGTTCTGTGTGTTTTACAAGCATTCTAAGTGTTGATATTTATAGTTGAAAACCATGCCGTTTGAATAGTATCTGTTAGGCTCAATGAAATTCAAACTATTGATATCTGAGTATAGTACTGTTGCACGTTTGTCTTCTTCTTGAGTATCGTTTTGTTCGGACATTTACATTCGCGCATTTAATGTCTTGTACTATACTTTGTCTGTAGTGCCAGCGGAACTATGCATGCTACGAAGCGATTGCGTCCCTTTCAGAGACCTTCACATCTCCAGATACTTGTTACAACATTGTTTCCCAGAAACATAGTTCAAGGTATCTGAGTGTAGATATCTGTGGGCACTTTTCCACATTTAGAAACCTTGTATTCTCAGATATCTTTTGCAACACTTGTTTATTGAAAAACACTTGTTTCTTCAAGATATCTGGACAAAGGTATCTAATGACCTTAGTCTCCAGCAATCTTGTGCAGTCTTCAAATCTTCAAATATGTTGAGCTCTTCTGCCGGATGCCTTCTTCTTGTTCTTCTTCAGAGAAATAAAAAATTACATTCAGAGACCTAGCATCCTATACAAGATTTGCTAGACTATCATACTTAG
Organism: Plantago major; assembly: GCA_026545765.1. Lineage (NCBI taxonomy): Eukaryota > Viridiplantae > Streptophyta > Magnoliopsida > Lamiales > Plantaginaceae > Plantago > Plantago major. Next base: position 71,641,809 of record CM048843.1, read on the forward strand.
TGATTTTCCTCTTTTACAGTGTTCAATTGAACCAAGAGTACTAACCACCTTTCTGAGCTAAGATAAGTCATTAAGTTGCTGATCAAAATCTAAATAGATATTCCTAACTAATTTTCCCCTTTTTGATCAGTCAACGATGACTATATGACCTATTACAAGTCTGGATGACGAAACAATCCACCACTTAATCAATTCATAAGATCTTTCAATTCTTTCAATTAAGTGCAAAAAGTAAACATCAACCAAATCACAAGGTGTGATCTTTGCTGACAAATTATCTTTTTATAAATTGATATCTGAGAGTAGGTTCATCAGATATATTCTGAGAGAAAGTTCACAGATAACTTTAATAAAACATAATTTAGCGCAGTCAGCAAGGTACAAAATACATAGTAAATTAGGACAACAGGAGTAACCAAGCACCAAGTAAACATCCTAATAAACTAGTCTTCAAGTCTTCAAATCTTCAAAAGCAGTTCCATGGATCAATCTGAAAATTTCCTATTACCAAACCTTTTGATATCATCAGAGTAGTCATAGAGAAGAGTTCTGACAATCATCTCTGTGTGTCTGGCAAATCCACAGACTTCCTTGTAGGTTTTGGTAGGATTTTTCTTGGCAAAGTGTTTGAACCACAGATACTTTCCCCACTTCCAGGCATGCTCGATTCTGATATATGATAGCTTGAAGTATTCATATATGATCTTCAGATATCTGATGTCACCCTTGTATTGATCTTCAGTCATGTAGAATGACTCAAAGGGTTCCACGGCAAGTCTTGGCCTTGTGCCTGTTCTAGTGATGTTGGAAATTCTATGCATATCATCTGGCTTTCCATAAGGACATTCTTCAGAGAGGTCCTTCTTCATGGCTTCTATACTCTTGATAACTTCAAAACCCAACCAGGCTTTGATGTGGTTGGTGTTAATCAAGATTGGCTTGTCTTTTCTCCATGCCATGAGTTGTTTATGGATTGGTTCTGGAAATTTTAAATTTACCAGTAAGTGCTTAAGTTCCAGAATCCAGTAGCCATTCTTCTGATTAATGCACACAGCACGGAGGAGTTGTCAGTCTTCACATACTAAATTCTAGCTTCTTATCACGAGTGGAAGTTGACTTTTTCTTCTTTCAGCTCTTATTCTATTCCTCCTTTGCCTTGAATTCTCCCTTGGGGGATTGCTTGAAGAACCACCCTGGATTTACTTGGTATTTCCAGAGGGTGTTTTAGCTGCTAAAGAATTTGCAGCTATGGGCTCAGATAGGCTATTGTTGGTCCAGTTAACGGCAAAGTAAAAGAAGGGGGGGGGGGGATGAATAGTCTTTTTCAAACTTTTGTCGATAAACACAATTTCTCAGATATCTGATACTTATTTTCAGAGAGCGGAAGACTTTTTCTGATAAGTGCACGTGCTCAGCAAGATATGTGTAAATATTTAGCAATGTAAATAAAGCATGTAATAGATTGCAGAAAGTAAATAACACAAGTCTTTATAGTGGTATATGAAGGTGGCGTAATCCTTCAACTAATCAACTTCGGCCTTTCTCAGACCTAGAATCCACTACGACAAATAATTGAGGTAACCTTACAAGTATCTTCTCTTGATTCCTAAATACACTAAGTTCCCAACCAAGTGTTCCCCCTGAGTTATTCCTCGGCTTTCTCAGCTAAGTACTTCCTGTACTCAGAAACCTTTTGAGCTATTCCTTAGTTTCCCAAACTAAGTACTTCCTATGCTCAGTAACCTTGGAGTTATTCCTTAGTTTCCCAAACTAAGTACTTCCTGTACTCCACGCCGATTAAGGTGTTGGTTAAGGTAGTTTGTCAGGTGAGCTTCCTTAATAACTTGTTCAGTTATGCAGATAGCTCTATGAATCAAGTATACTTAATACACTTTTCAATGTATGGCATCTTGTTCTTTACTGACCCAAGTCTATGATAAGTGTTCAAGAGAATGAATCTCAGATATGAAATCTTAATTCAACTCCTTCACATATAACAATGCTTGTTAAGGATCAGGACACTTAGAACTTTTGTGCTACTTAGAATCCAGAGCTTTAGTCGCAACAGAAAGCTTGAAGGTAAGTAGTATGCTTGAGAGAGCTTGTGTGAGTATTTAGTGTTCTTGGTGTAAGTTCTGTGTGTGTGTATTCAAGCATTCTAAGTGTTTATATTTATAGATGAATTTGAGTGTTGTTTAATAGTATCCGTTAGGCTTAAATCAAATTCAAACTATTGATATCTGAGTATAGTACTGTTGCACGTTTGTCTTCTTCTTCAGAGACTACCATTTTTGTTCAGACATTTCTGTCCGCGCATATAATGCACTGTACTATACTTTGTCCTGTAGTGCCAACGGAACTATGCATACTTTCTAAAGCCTTGCACGTCCCTTTCCAGAGACTATCATAACTCCAGATACCACTTGTTAAAAATATATTGTTTCCCGGAAACATAATCTTTATCCAAGGTATCTGAGTGTAGATATCTGTGGGCACTTTTCCTCGTTCAGAAACCTTGTATTTTCAGATATCTTTTGCAATACTTGTTTATTGAAACACTTGTTTCTTCAACATATCTGGACATAGGTATCTAATAACCTTTGTCTTCAGCAATCTTGTGCAGTCTTCTTCTTGGTCTTCTTCAAAGTTGAGCTTCCTTAATAACTTCAAAACATCATTTTAAAGTTGAGCTTCTCCTGTTGGATGCCTTCTTCTTGGTCTTCTTCAAGCAAATAAAAATTACATTCAGAGACCTAACATCCTATACAAGATTTACTAGACTATCATACTTAGTGATTTTCCTCTTTTACAGTGTTCAAGTGAACCAAGAGTACTAACCACCTTTTTGAGCTAAGATAAGTCATTAGGTTGCTGTTCAAAATCTAAACAGATATTCCTAACAAATTTCCCCCATTTTGATCGATCAATGGCGACTATCATCTATTACAAATCTGGATGAGGAAACAATCCACCACTTAATCGATTCATAAGATCTTTCAATTCTTTCAATTAAGTGCAGAAAGTAAACATCAACCAAATCACAAGGTGTGATCTTTGCTGACAAGTTATCTTTTTATAAATTGTTATCTGTGAGTAGGTTCATCATATATGTTACAAAGAAATTTCACAGATAACTTTAATACATAAAATACACTTCAGCTCAATCAGCAAGATACAAAATACATAGTAAATTAGGACAACAGGAGTAACCAAGCTCCAAGTAGACATCCTAATAAACTAGTCTTCAAGTCTTCAACACTTCAAAGCAATTCCATGGATCAATCTGCAAATTTTCTATCACCAAACCTTTTGATATCATCAGAGTAGTCATAGAGAAGAGTTCTGACAATCATCTCTGTGTCTCTGGCAAATCCACAGACTTCCTTGTAGGTTTTGGTAGGATTCTTCTTGGCAAAGTGTTTGACCCACAGATACTTTCCGCACTTCCAGGCATGCTCGATTATGATATCTGATAGCTTGAAGTATTCATATATGATCTTCAGATATCTGATGTCACCTTTGTATTGATCTATAGTCAAGTAGAAGGACTCATAGGGTTCCTGACAAGTCTTGCTCTTGTGCTGTTCCGATGATGTTGGGAATTCTGTGCACATCATCTGGCTTTTCATAAGGACATTCATCAGAGAGGTCCTTCTTCATGTCTTCTATTCTCTTGATTACTTCAAAATCCAACCAGGTTTTGATGTGATTGGTGTTAATCAAGTTTGGCTTGTATTTTCTCCATGCCATGAGCTGTTTATGGATTGGTTCTGAAAATCTTTCATTTACCAATAAGTGCTTGAGTTCCAGAATCGAGTAGACATTCTTTTGATTAATGCACCTGTAGACAGAGGAGTCATTGTTGGTCTTCACATACTCAATCTTGGCTTCTTCAGGCCTGAGTGGTAGTTGAAGTTTTCTTTGTTCGGCTCTCAGCCTGTTCCTCCTTTGTCTTGAATTCTCCCTTGGGGGATTGCTTGAAGAACCACCCTGGATTGACTTGGTATTTCCAGAGGGTGTTTTAGCTGCCAAAGGCTTTGCAACTATGGGCTCAGATAGGCTATCAACCTTTCTTCTTTTTCTGTGAAGAGGAGCTTCATCTTCATCAGTCTCTTCATCATCATCATCGAGATCGATTCTTGTGAAAATTTTGAAGCCTTCTTCATTGCCCTCGGATTTGATTTGGCCTTCTTCTTCTTCTTCTTCTTCTTCTTCTTCTTCTTCTTCTTCTTCAGAAGACTCATCAATCCCTCTTACTTGTCTTCTCCTTGGAGCCTTGGTACTCCTTGGAGGTCTTTTTGCCATGGCCCTTGTTACCATTGTTGTTTCTTCAATTGGCTGCTGGGAAGTAGCTACTATTTGCAAAGCAGCTTGAGTTGATGAGGGCTCATTTATTCTGAGTGGTGGCTGGGAAGTTTTCTTGTTTCCTCTTCCTTTCTGAGTAGCACCAACTCTAGATTTCTTCTTACCTCCCCCCTGACCTTGAGGTCCAAATCCTTCCCCCTTAGTCATTGTTGACTGACTAAGTACCACAAAGGATTCTCAGAGAGACTCAAAATTTCCTTGCAAGTAATTGTAGGCAGTAACCAACTTCTGAAGTTCAGCCTTGAGCTCCTGATTTTGTTTGATAAGTCCATTTTCCTTATCAATGAAACCTTGATGGGCCTAGTATGGCATCTGCTTGTCCGGTGTAACTTGCCTCATGAAAAGCTTTTGACTAATGACACATCATCGTCCCTTACCATTCCCGGATCCTTACGAGCAAGGACCATCTTGGTTGTTCTCGGTGATGAGCTCGATGAATTTCTTCATTACGAGGGAATGAGGCAATTCTGGCTTTGTTTTGTGAAGACAATTCCTTTTAAGATGTGCGAAACTTGGTATCTATTCATGTATTCTTAGGAGTGGACATTTGGCAGTTTGTTGAATACTTCAGGAGCAATTAGCTTCCTTTTCAGATGAGAAACCGCTAAGTGTTCATTGCGGTGTTCTGCCAATGTCTTGTCTTCTTCATCATATGAGTCATCAGCCCAGTGATCTTCATCCTCTTGCACTTCTTCATCAAGGTTTCTGAAGGCGGCAACCATCTCAGATATGGGTTTCTTGCCTTTGGAGGATGGTTTCTTTGGTGAAGATGCAGCCTTAGCATCATGCTTTTCTTCAGAAACTTGTTCAATATCTAGCTCCTTAGCAATATAATCAACAGCGCCCCGGAGCTCTTTAATCTCAGAGTAAGCTTGCATCTCTTTGCGTGTTTGTTCTTCAAGTTTATCTAGCTCGACTCTGGATTCAGCTATCTTTTCTTCTAGTTGAAGATTTAGCTGTTGTTCTTCTTCCAACAATTGTTTGAGTTGAGCAACTCTGGTTTGGGCATCCACTATTTTTCTGAGTGTTTTCCTCAGAGTGCTCAACTACTTGTTCAGTAGTGTCCTTTTGTTGGGAAGATGGATGGGTAGATTTCTGAGGATATGTAGGAGGGGATTGTTGTGATGTCCTCTCAGTGTGCTTTTCAGCAACTGAGGCATTGTTTCCTTGTGGAATCCCTCCTGTCCCTGGTGCAGGGGCATCATCATCATCCTTTTTGTCATCCTCATCCTTGTGATGGTCAGAAGGAGGTTCTTCATAATCATTCTCATCAGTCTCCTTCTCTTCTTCATCTTCAGAGACCAGATTGATCACTTCTGGAATAGTGACCATTTGCCCATTTACTTTCCCTTGTTCAGAGGGTATGAACTGTAGAGTCTGGGGAAAAATAGTTTGACCATCTGCTTAGGTGAAAGCTTGGATCAGCTTTCTGGCCACTTCCTTGACAAAATCCTTATCCATCAATGTTCCGAAAGGATATTGTTCAGTGGGGAACATTGCATGGACGTAGTTTTCCAAGTCAAGGGCTCGTGCTCTCCTTGTGTGGTGATATGTCACCTTTAAGATCTCAGATAGATCGGAGCATCGGAGCTTTTGCCATTTCTTGAAGCATTTCAGATGCTTTGGCAAAGTGTGTTCCTTGAAGAAGGAAGCAAGTCCTCTTTCTCATCAACAGGGACCTTAGTGGCACTTGTTTGAGCCTGAAAGAAAGTGTTTTGAATTAATTTCAAAACTATAGTAGATATCTGGGCTTTAGAGTAGAAAGGTATCTGAGTTACCTGTGTGACAGGCTCAGATGACTTGACTACTGAGTTCAGTGCCTCAGATATTTGGATATGAGGAGGAGACTGGGAAGTCTGATCCTCAGTTATTTTTCTTTCTGCTTGAACCTGAGATTAGAAACATAACACTTAGGAAATTTTATCAAGAAAAATTTTATTGACAAATCAGTTATCTGAGAGGTCAATTACCTCCACTGCTGGAGGCTCAGATACTTGTCTCTCAGAGACTTGTGCAGTCTCTGGAAGTTTTTCTTGTGATGAAGGCTTTGATGCCTCATCAATTTCCATTTGTTGTGGGGATTGAGCGGGCAACTCCCCAACAACTTCTACTTCTTTTTGAACCTGTTAAGTAGAACGTGTTAGTTTGAGAAAAATGATCAGAGATTTTCTCTTTGAAGAATATAGGTATCTGAATAAAATACCTTCTCTGCAGAAGGTTCAGATACTTGTTCCTCAGAGACCTTGGAAGTCTCTGGATTCTTCTCTGAAGAGATAGACTTTTAAGTCTCTTCATTTTTCTTCTCAGTTGGAGCCTATTAGAAACAAACACTTTATAGTATTAGTAAAGCACATATCTGAGATGTTATATCTTAAGGAACTATCTTCTAACTGTGAGACAGGCTCCTGTTCCTTAAGTGGTGAGGCTTTGGAAGCCTCCTTCTCAGATTCTGAGGTAAGCTTCGCAGCTTCCTCTTGTTGTTGTGTTTCTAATTCAGCCTGTAACAAAGAAATTTCATTAAATAACAAGATTTAACAAACACAAAAATATCACAAGTAGAGAGTTAAACCATTCAGCTACCTGAGCAGTGTCAGGCTGATTGGTCTCTGGAACTTGTGACCCTTTTATGTGTTGGTCTCTGGAACTTGTGACCCTTTTATGCGTTGGTCTTGTTGTTCCATTTCAGCTTCTCTGTTTGAAGTTTCAGGTACTTCAGACCTTTCCTAAGTGTCTTTCGGTTGCCTCCACAGTTGATCATTACGGCGGATGCCTTAGTTTGATCCCTCTTATTGAGTTGGGGAACCTGTTCTTTTACAAGATTTTCTTCAGCAAGGAAAGATGCTGGTATCTCATGTTGTAACTCAAGTATCATCTCAACAACATCCACCATTGGTTGGTGTGGTTGTTGTGGTGATTCTGATCTGGATGAAGAAGGTGATGCTGTATGGGGCCTATCCAGATCTTCTTGAGACAGACTTTTGAGTGTTGAGGCAATGGCAGTGTCCTCCAACACTAAGTTGCCACTCATCAGAGCATCTTCAATATGCTTGAGTGTTACTTGCTCTGATGGTGTGTTTTGTCCAGTGACTTTGGACACAATTGCTTTTTTCAGCAACCTTTGAAATAGGTGCTTGTTCAGCAACCTGTGGTGTAGGTTCTTCTTCAGATACCTCTACACTTGTTACTTTTTCAGTAACCTTAGCCCTCTTTGATTTCTGTAGGACTTGAGAGATGACTAATTCATCATTTTCATCGTCAGAGCTCTCATCAGCATTAGGAACTGATTGGTCCATAATCCCTGCGGTTTATGCAGATAGGGCCTGGTACCTACCACTATTCTCATTAGCAGCATTGATGAGTTCATCAGCAATAGTATCTTTTGCAGCATTGATGAATTCATCTGCAGTGGCGGAATATCGAGTCGACATACCTGATGGGTGTGTCATCTGATTTGCCAGCAGACTTCTTTCGTGAAGTTCTGGGCTTTTTGGTCACAACTTTTCCTTCAGATATCTCTTCAGTTTTTCGTTTCTTGGAACTTTTCTGAGATCCAGTAACCTTTTTCATCATGTCCGTATACTCATATTTGTAGAGTAGGTTACTGTTGGCAATGTCTGCCGTCTCTCTGAGCTCAATGCCAAGGCACTCCAGTAAGTAGCAAATCTTCAATCCATAGCTTACTGTGGCTTTTGGATCAGCAAGTCCCTTAACAATTTTGGGCTCAAAGCCTTGAATCTTCTTCACAAACTTCATAAAGGCGTACTTTCCCCAGTTGAAAGGGTTTTCCAGCCTTTTGTCTTGTTGACTCAACAAGAACATCATTATCCAGCATTCTTGGCTTATCTGGTCAGCACCTCCTTGTAGACCATCAAAACATCATGAATAATGCCTTGACACATCCCGGTGAACAGCGGATGTTTGGTTCTGATGTCAGCAAGTTTGAAATCAGTGGGTGTATCTGGTTTTTCAAGATCACACACGTCACTGTATAAATGCTTTACACCTTCAAGGAGATCATCATCCTTGGTGTTTATTTCAAAATCCTTTCCAAGATTTTGAAGTTCAAACAACTTACAGAAAGTTGTTAAGTCCAAAAGGATTTCCTTTCCTTGGACCTTTGTTTTTATAGACACTATTTCAGTGCGTTCAGAAACACATGAAATAATCCTGGAGTTGTTGTAGAATTCTAACACATCCAGTGAGGAAACTCTACTAGGAGTAGTAGACAGGAAACCTTTGATTTGTGCCTTTTCAAGCATGTCAAGAATTAGCTTCCTATCGGCTTGGTTTTCAATTGCAGTCGTGAGGTATTCCTCAATCATGGAACCACCCCAAATCATCCTGTGATTTGAAGTCCAATGATCAGGATTAAAGTCTCCTACCAACCGATTGTTTACAACTACCAACTCTGGTGCTTGCTTTTCTGATGCGGTGGTAGTAGATTAGGATTACAGGTAGAAGCACGTTTTGGAGCCATCTATTTATATAGTGAAAGTTTTCGAAAGTCTGGAAGAGATTAGGGTAAAAGATTAGTGATTCTTTGCAGAAAAACTAATTGAGGAACAGAGATTTGCAGAGAAGTTTGAAGAAATATTTTTGCTATTCTTGTGCAAGTCTAAATGTTGGATTAGGCGAAAGTGAAGTCTTTTGCCAAAATCCTATATATATAGCAATGTAATCTCAACAGACATATACATACAAATTAATTTTGTGTGTAATTATCTGTGTATTTGCATTTAGGCGTGGGTAAAAGGTTGTTTGATATTAAATGCTTAGTGGGCCACGTCTGAGTTTTTACAGTCCACTATTTTATAGAGAAATAATCTCGTCCGTTAAGATCAAACGCCCATTTCATCAGGGGTCAATATTGCTTCTTGAATGATCTGTCAACAATTGTAATTGTGCCCAATTAATGAATTTTGGCGATTTGCTATCTGAATCACGTTTCTGTGTGATTGAGAACACTGTTTGCATCTGAGTCTATCTCACACTTAGTATCTGTCCAAGTTTTACACAAAGATAGAAATAATACAAATTTCAAGAGATTAGTTGACTACAGACAGTTGTAGTATTCTCTTTTGTGTCCCCCCTCACTGAGTGATCTAGATATGTGAGTGCCTGTCTCAGAAATCTTCAAATAGCCATTTTACCCTTTTGCCTTTGGTTTCTGGATACCCGTTCCAGATTCCTCTTTTCCCACCTTTGATATCTTCTTCAGATATCTGAACTTTTTCAGTTCTTTGGTAGCTCCATTAGTCCAAGACTATGTCTTAAGGCTAAGAATCTACTTTCTTGTAGTGGCTTAGTGAAGATGTCTGCAAGTTGGTCTTCAGTGCCAATCTTGAGTATCTCTATATTTCCTTTTTCAACATGGTCTCTAATGAGGTGGTGTCTAACATCAATGTGCTTTGTTCTTGCATGGAACTTAGAATTCTGAGTTATGGCAATAGCACTTGTGTTGTAACAGAAAATAGGAGTTTTCTCTTCATTGAGTCCATAGTCTCTGAGTTGTTGTTGTATGCACAATATTTGTGAAGCACGTACAACACCCAGCAACAATATATTCAGCCTCTGTGGTAGAAGTAGCAATTGAGTTTTGGTTCTTGCTGAACCATGATATCAATCTGGCACCAAGAAATTGACAAGTTCCTGAGGTGCTTTTCTATCAAGCAATGATCCAGCATAGTCAGCATCTGAATAGCCAATCAAACTCAATCCACTGTCTTTTGGATACCACAATCCAACTTCTACAGTACCCTTTACATACCTTAATATTTTGAGAAAATTACAAATGGTACCCCTTAAATTGACCCCCTAAACAGATTGGCCCCTTCTATTCAAACAATAACAAATACCCCCCTGGAATTGACCAAAACCAAAATCGGTTTCTCTCTTCTGACAATTTCCTTCTCTCTCTTGACATGTTGGAATTATTTACTCTCAACTATTAAAGAAAAGCAAAAAAAAAAACAAATTAAATAGTTTTGTTGATTAAATAAAAGGTAAAAGGAAAAAAAAACCATCTTCTTACTCATCTTCTTCACTTCCATTCTTCTTCTTCCCTTCCATTTCTTGCAAGAACACCAACAATAATCATGTTCTTCTTTTCCCTCTATACTTTATAAATTCCGGCACCGGTTAATTCAATTGGGATGCTCCGATTGGGGCTACCGAGAGCCCCAATCGAAGCTTTTAATAGCTCCGACTGGAGATTTTGCAGCTCGATCAGACTTTTAACTCGGTGGGCTGCAATTTCTGACCAAGATATCTGACTCATTTGGAGCTGCAATTTACAACCCACTTTGTAATACCGACTCATTGGAGCTTTGCGACTCGATCAGACTATGTTACAACCGATCATCTTCTTCGTTGAATTTGTGATGATTTGATTGTTATTTGGATTCGGTTCATAGTTTCAGGGACTAAATTTGAACTTTTGGAAACTCAAAACCCTTACAATTGAAAATTTAACAAACTTAATTGCAAAATTAAAAAAGTTATTGGGACTAAATTGAACATTAAAAAAAATGGATAATAACTAGTTGGGCCAAAAAAATTTTGGATATTTATTTGACCCCCAATTACATCAACTTCCCCAAATTTGTTTACATTAATTACATCCAAGTCCAGTAACTTTTAGTGACTAAATAAGTGAGGAAAAAAGAAAATCAAAAACAAAAGAAAATAGAGAAAAAGGAATAAAGAAAGTCTAAAATCAATTAATTCAATGGCAATTTCGTTATTATTTCCAACTTCATATGACACATCGATAAGCCTTGAACCATGTCATCACAAGGTTTGACTTTTGGGTCTATCTGTAATATCGAAATTCCCTCAGTACAAAATTTTGGATGCAACTGTTATTGTTCGAATAGAAGGGGTGAATCTGTTATTGCCACCAATTTAAGGGGTACCATAAGAAATTTGCCCTAATATTTTCATAGCAATGTTGTAGTGTGTTTGCATTGGATTTGTCTGAAATCTAGCACACACTCCAACTGCATATTGAATATCAGGTCTACTTGCAGTGAGGTACATCAGAGACCCAATCAATTTCCTATACTTGTGTTCTTCAACACTCTTGTCAGATTCAGTATAGGTCATTTTGGTTCCAATGCTCATAGGTATCTTAGCATTCTTTTCAGAAGGCTTTAGATTAAACTTGTTGAGCATGTCGTTTGCATACTTTGTTTGACTAATGAATATTCCATCATTGAGTTGCTTGACTTGCGATACAGGAAGTAATTCAATTCTCCCATCATGCTCATCTCAAATTTGCATTTCATGAGTTCAATAAAGTTTTCACAAAGTTGCTTGTCTTTAGATCCAAATATAATGTCATCAACATATACTGGAACTAAAAGTAGTTTCCCATCATGGTTCAATGTGAAGAGTGTTTTATCAACATCTCCTTTCTTGAAACCACTTTCTAGTAGTGTCGGCGATGTATCATACCATGCTCTTGGAGCTTGTTTGATCCATCTGAGCTTTAAAGCTTATAGACCATCCTACTCTCTGAGGAAACTTCAAAGCCTGGTGGTTGCTCAACATAGACTTCCTCAGCAAGTTCACCATTTAGGAATGCACTCTTGACTTCCATTTGATAAACTGTGAAGTCATTATGAGCTGCAAAGGCTAGAAAGAGTCTTATTGCATCTAATCTTGCAACTGGTGCATAAGATTCATCAAAAATCTAGTCCTTCAGTCTGGGTGAATCCCTTGGCAACCAGCCTTGCTTCGTTTTTGGTTATTTTACCAGACTCATTCATTTTGTTTCTGAAAACCCACTTGGTTCCAATTACAGATATTCCGTCAACAAATGGAACCAGTTTTTAGACTTTATTTCTCTCAAATTGATCCAACTCTTCTTGCATTGCAGAGATCCAATCTTGATCCTTTAATGCTTCTTCTATAATTTTAGGTTCAATATTTGAGATGAAACATCCATAGAGGCAATTTGCATTTTCAGCGATTGCTCTTCTAGTTCTAACTCCTTGGTCTAACGGACCGATCACATCCTTTGCAGGATGATTTCTTATCCATTTCATAATGGGTTTTGAACTAGTAGGATCAATATCATTTTGATCTGAATGTGAATCAATATGATCTTGATGGGATACTTGTGCAGTATCTGAGATATCTGACACATGGGAAACGCCATGGATATCTGACACTTTTTCAATGTTAGGGATATCTGGAATTTGATTTTCAGCAATCTCATTCTCAGAAACCTCTACATGATGAAGGTTCTCAGTAACCTGTTCCATTTATGGAATTCTCATAGTAAATTCTTCATCATGTCTTAGAGTCATCTGGTTGTTACTAAGCAATGGTTGCTTTTCATCGTCAGATTCATCCCCTAAGTGATTGATAGAATTGTTTCCTTTTGAGGATTCTTCTTCAGAATCTTTAATCATCAGTTCTTTGAACCTATCTGAGAGATTATCATTTTCTTGTTGCTTTCGTAGAAAACTACATGAACAGATTCTTCAATCTTTTGCGTTCTTTTGTTGTAGATTCTATAGGCTTTGCTATTCAGAGAATAACCAAGAAATACTCCTTCATCTGCCTTTGGTTGAAATGTTCTCAAGTACTCTTTTCCATTGTTAAGAACGAAACATCTGCAACCAAACACCCTTAGATGCTTGATACTAGGGGGTCTACCAATCAAAAGCTCATAAGGAGTTTTGTCATGGTGCTTGTTAATCAGACATCTATTTTGAGTGTAGCAGGCTGAGTTCACAGCTTCAACCCAATAGATTTCACTTATTTCAGTGTCAGCGAGCATTGTTCTTACCGCTTCTTTTAGGGTCCTATTCTTCCTTTCAGCAACACCATTTTGTTGTGGTGTTCTTACGGAAGATAGTTGATGTTGTATACCTTTGCAGGTACAAAACTCTTTTATGTACTGGTTCACAAACTTCGATTACCATAGTGCATTCTAATTCTGAGATACCTTGTCATTTTCATGACTTCAAGCTTATTGACAAATTCTGATTCTGAGATCCAAAATAGGAAACAGGAGATTAGGTTCTCATACCAACAATGGAACCATATGGACTAAAGTATCTTCCTGTAGGAATCCATTTCTGAATGAATTTCTTAGGGACATTCTTTTGTTTAACAGGAACATAAGGAGGAATTCTAGGTAAATGATTACTATCATTGTTATTAAGAATTATTTTCTTCCTTAGTGTGTTCCTTGGTGCTCCTTGTGGTGCTTCGGATACTGTCGAGTTCTTTGAGTGCTTGTCGACAAACTTAGCTTTCCTTGCGATTTCTTCTAGCCAGCATTGATTTTCGGTGGCTTGACTTTTCTTCCGCCGATAATTGTTGTGAGCAATCCTAGCCTTTATCCATCGTTCTTTCTCTTGTTTATACTCATGAGAAAGTTGTTTCACGATGGATTTATAATGATGCCATTTGAGCACTTGGTGCTATCGAGTTCTCATCTCGTGACTTTGCTAGTCTCTGGGTAGTCTATTTTCTTTCCAGAAAACGTGACATAGGAGAATTTGCCATCTCTAGCAATTCTTCCTTTCTGAGAGACATAGCACTGTGGGTGATTACACTTTTCAGTGTTATATTTCTTTTCAGAAATATTCCCAACTGTTTTCTTTTGGACTTGTTTTTCCCACAAAGGTTTGGTTGCAACTGCCTTTCCTTTGTCAACAGCCTTAGCTTTCTGACCAATGCTATAGGTTGTTTGGGAACCATTTCTTGAAAGCGACAAATGTTATTCTTTCATCACTCTTATTCAGAGTGGTAGAACTATTTGTTTGTGTGTCCAGTCCAAGTCCTAGCTGAAGGATCCTTTCATCACTCTTATTCAGAGATCCTTTTCTGAAGGATATCTTAAATAAGATTGTACTTCAGTAAGAGTGTCACTAGCTTTGACATAAGATTGGAAAGATACTTCCTTCTTTTTGAGTTCCTTATTCTCAGAAAGAAGACCTTCACATTTCTTTTGAAGTTTGGCCAATGCTTCTTTATGTGACTTTTCTGTCTCAGATATCTGAGCTTTTAGAAATGCATTTTCAGCATCCTTTTTCTCAGATATCTTGAGTAATTGTGAATTTTCCCTTTTAAGAGAATTCTTTTCTTCTTCAAGGATTTGGGCTCTAGCTCGGACCATTAGAAATTCTCTTTCGTAGAGATCAAGTTCTCTTCTGAGATGTTCCAGATCTTTGATTTCTTCCTCATCACTTTCATATGTATAACAAGAAGTATGTGTTACCTCATCATCCATTAGACAAGGTTCAATGTTGGAGATATCTGAAAAGATTTCTTCAGCCACTCCACACACTTCTTTCTTCTTTTGACCAAAGTCAACCACTTTATGAGAAACACCACACATCTCTGGAGAAGGCAGTGTGAAATCATCTGAGTCTTCATCCTCAGAATCAGACTCAATGTCTAGAGCATCCAGTTGGATTTGTATCTTCTTTCTTTCCTCGGTGTGAGCTCTCGACCTCTCTTGAAGTTTCTTCTATCTTTCTTGTCACTGTCTTTAGCTTGTTGAAGCGGGCAATCCTTTGAAATGACCGGTTTACAATAGAAGCAGATATCGTTTTGATTTACGCTTCCTCGATACTAGATGCTTTCTGGCGGCTTGTTCGTGAGCTAGGCGATTTGCATATTTTTGTAATGATGATAATTTGAGCTAGATGCTTTTGACTTCTCTTTGGCTTTTCTTCTCTCAATCTCCCGACTGACATATTTTCTCATTTGCTTTACAGCAAGAGCATTCTCCTCAGTCACCTCCTTGCCTTCCTTCTTTTCAGAAGTTCCTTGAGCAACTAGAGCAACATTCTGCAACTTTTCAGTTGTTTGTTCTCTTTGAGTTGTCTCATAGTCAACGATGTGAGTGAGAGAAAAGTTCCACTGGAGTGATATTTGGCATTCCTTGGTTAAAGTAGAAAAACTTTGTATGCTCCCAGTTATGATTTAGACTTCTCACAATAGTCCTAATCTTTTCTGGTTGGGTATATCTATTACTTTCACCAAGTGCAGCCATATCACTCATGAGTGTTGTAAACCGGAAATCTAGTTCTTCAAGAGTCTCTGTAGGACCTTGTTTAAAGTTTTGGAATTTGAGCTTCAAAACTTCGAACTTATTTTCCTTTGTTTTCTCAGTGCAGCCTGATTTCCTCAATCGGTTGCAGGCCACTTTCGCCATTTTGCACCCCAGTTTACCTTTGTATGTGCTCACAGGTAGAACGTATGATGATATTACGAGCTTGACCATCCAGTCGATTTCTCTTGGCATATTCTGATGTCCAGAGCTCTATGGGCTTTGGCTCGTAAATAACTTGACTGGTAGGTCTCCCCAGTTGGCCTTGTCATGCATGAGGAGCCATCACTTGATTCTCTGTCTCTATCATTAGAAACCTCCATGACACCTTGAGTTGTTGAATGACTATGGGGCCATTCTTTATCCGTCGATCATTTAAATCTTTGATGGCTTCTAGGTGGAGCATCATGTTCTTCCATTTCTCATAATTCTCTGGCTTGAGAATTGGGGCGTCACTTAAAGACATCCTACAACAAACACACTAAACAAACAAATCAAGTGTAGGTGAAAGGCAGTTAGTGGGCACTTATTTGGGATCTAGGTTCAGTGCATAAGGCTTGGGAACCTCCTGCTCTGATACCACTTGTTGGTCCAGATAACGACAAAGTAAAAGACTAGGAGGGGGGGGGGGTGAATAGTCTTTTTCAAACTTTTGTCGATAAACACAGTTTCTCATATTTCTGTGAAGATATCTGATACTTATTTTCAGAGAGCGGAAGACTTTTTGTGATAAGTGCATGTGCTCAGCAAGATATGTGTAAATACTTAGCAAAGTAAATAAAGCAAGTTATAAAATGCAGAAAGTAAATAATACAAGTCTTTATAGTGGTATCTGAAGGTGGCGTAATCCTTCAACTAATCCACTTCGGCCTTTCTCAGACCTAGAATCCACTAAGACAGATAATTGAGTTAACCTTACAAAAATCTTCTCTCGATTCCTAAATACACTAGGTTCTCAACCAAGTGTTCCCCCTGAGTTATTCCTCGGCTTTCTCAGCAAAGTACTTCCTGTACTCAGAAACCTTTTGAGCTATTCCTTAGTTTTCCAAACTAAGTACTTCCTCTGCTCAGTAACCTTGGAGTTATTCCTTAGTTTCCTAAACTAAGTACTTCACATACTCACGCCCGATTAAGGTGTTGGTTAAGGTAGTTTGTCGGTGAGATTCTTTAATAACTTATTGATTATGCGATAGCTCTATGAATCAAGTATACTTAATACACTTTTCAATGTATGGTATCTTGTTCTTGGTGACAAGTCTATGATAAGTGTTCAAGAGAATGAATCTCGGATATGAAATCTTAATTCAACTCCTTCGAGATAACAATGCTTGTTAAGGATCAGGACACTTAGAACTTTTGTGCTACTTAGAATCAAGAGCTTTGGTCGCAATAGAAAGCTTGAAGGTAAGTAGTATGCTTGAGAGTTTGAAAGATAGTGTTCAGTGTTCTTGGTGTAAGTTCTGTGTGTTTTTCAAGCATTCTAAGTTTTGATATTTATAGTTGAAAATCATGCCATTTGAATAGTATCCGTTAGGCTCAATGAAATTCAAACTATTGATATCGAGTATAGTATTGTTGTCGTTTGTCTTCTTCTCGAGGCGCCATTTTGTTCAAACATTTACATCAGCGCATTTAATGTCTTGTTCTATACTTTGTCTGTAGTGCAGCGGAACTATGCATGCTTTACGAAGCATTGCCGTCCCTTTTAGAGACCTTCACATCTCCGGATACTTGTTACAACATTGTTTCCCGAAACATAGTTTTATCAAGGTATCGAGTGTAGATATCTGGGCACTTTTCCTCATTTAGAAACCTTGTATTCTCGGATATCTTTTGCAACACTTGTTTATTGAAAATACTTGTTTCTTGAGATATGGACAAAGGTATCGATGACCTTAGTCTCGACAATCTTATGCGATCTTCAAATCTTCAAATATGTTGAGCTCTTACGCGGATGCCTTCTTCTTGGTCTTCTTAGGAGAAATAAAAATTACATTCGGAGACCTAACATCCTATATAAGATTTGCTAGACTATCATACTTAGTTATTTTCATCTTTTACGGTGTTCAAGTGAACGAGAGTACTAACCACCTTTCTGAGCTAAGATAAGTCATTAAGTTGCTGATCAAAATCTAAACAAATATTCCTAACAACATCATTTTTCATAACATAGAGTATGCCATTCTCAGAATGAAACTTGTAGCCTTTCTTTTCTAAAGTACCAAGAGAAATGAGATTTCTCTTGAGTGAAGGAATATACCTGACATCTGTTAGTATTTTGATTGAGGCATCTTGCAGCTTCAAGTGTATATTACCAATGCCTTGAATGTTGCATGGTTCATCATTTCCTAGCATCACCATTCCTTTATCAGTTGGCTTCAAGTCTGTGAACCACTCTTTATTAGGTGACATATGAAATGTGCACCCAGAATCCATGATCCACCTTCCTGATAGAGTGTTATCAGTAACACTCAACACATGAGCATCTTCTGTTTCATCTATGTTACCTGAAAACACATGAGAGGCATTAGGTCTATTAACACAATGATTATCTAGCCTTATCTTAAAGACTACTAAAAAACAATGGTTTATTCAACAGCCAAAAAATGTTGATTATAATGAATTTATGTTGGTTATATGACATAATCAATAGCATATTGTTGAATAATGTTGTTGGTATTGTGGGTGTGGCATATTGAGTATGACCAACAGGTCTGTTGGATATTTATCATAAATTAACAGCTCAAAGTTCACAACTGTCTGTTGATTATCTACACCTCACGTGCATTACTTATTTACCAACATAAAAGAGCTGTTGGTTATCATTTGTATACGTATTCGTACACAAGATATAACCAACAACCAATGATGTTGCTTATCCAAGGTGTACCTACGTATTTGTATTCTCAATATAACCGACAACGAGTTGTTAGTGAGTTTCTTCATACAAAATACGTAGAGTACATTACACATAACCAACATCTCCAACTGTTGGTTATCTCTATCCATACGTTAAAAATAAATAGTGTATAATATGTTTAGCTTATGAAGTTCTGTTGATTATATTGAAATTATAATTAACACACATCTGTTGCCTTTTGCATAAATCCAGAAATAAAAAAAAAGTGCATTTGCACAGAAAATTAAATGAATCATTTAATTTCTCTGCAAATGATATTTGAGATAATGATGTTCTGGAAATTTGTTTTGTTGCTAAATGGTTAATTGATTATGAATTAGGAGAAGAAAATTAACAAAACTTTTGATGCCTATAATTTTGGTTTATGGAGCAAGGTTAGTGAGAGACAGAAGATCCACAAGGCAACAGAAACGAGTAGAGACGTATTGCAAACAAATGACTAATCTTTTTTGAGATAAAACTTCATATATTGGATAAATATCAAAGTCATTAATTCATTATACATCAATGAAGGAAAATGCCAAAGTTATCTGCTGCAACTGAATCCAAAGTTGGAGAAGCATCTCCAATTTTGTGTAATTCTTGTGCAAACAAAGCAGCCTGTTGGTCCTCTCCCTCCGTCATTTCCGGGCAAGTAATAGCTCTAAATTTTCGTTTTCGCCACGCCAACGCCTTGCAACGAATCTGCAACCAAAGATTTTGATTAGAAAAAAGAAAAACAAGTTCACAATAGTATACTAAATAGAAAATCAACAAAGGAGTACAATAGTTCAAACCATCAAAGAGAAGATCTTGAATTCTCCCACCTGAGCGAGAGGCGGACGGGGCGTGGTGTAAGGTTGAAGTCTTTTGTGGAGGAAACTCAACCCGAGATCTAGAAGTTGGTCAGATCGAAAGAAACCACTTTCCTTTCACAGGCGTACGTCTTCTTTTAGCATTGATCCTATCGTTTAAAGGATCCGAAAGGCATTGTGAAAGTGAGGACCTATCTATTCTTCTATTCTATGGAATGTATGGAAGGAAAATTGTGAGTGAAGAGAGAATGGTGAAGAAGTGTAGATGTATATGTGAAACGAGCGAAGAGGCATTATAAATAATTTTAGATTACAAATAGAGGGACATTTGAAGCAATTTCAGCGAAAAATGTGCGGGAGATGAAATTCTCTTGAATCTGAAATTTTTTGTCCGTATTATCAACATAAAGCTGTTGGTTATATGTTAGAAATTAATTTAAAATTAATAATCTACATTTATCTGTTGGTTATGTGGGAGAACCAAGATTTCACGTGTCGTGAAGGGTAGATGAAGAAGTGTGGGTGTGGAAGGATAGGTAATAATAGTCCAGATTATTGTGTTGGTTATTGGTTAGAAACAAGATCTGCAATTCACGTTTGTGTCAGTGGTGATGATAAATTGATAATATATAGTAGTAGTGTAGATAATCATAAATATTGAATGATAAATTGATAATAATAGTGTAGATAATCATAAATATTGAAAATGTTATCATATAGGATCAGGACAATATCTCCACTTCAACCTATTTATACTGCTGAATTTGCACAGTATCTTTCACATTCAAAATCTAATATTTTTCTCCTTTCAAAAAAAAAAAAAAAATCTAGCATTTTTCATAAAATTTCACTATTACAGCACTCCTGATTTTTTTAGTTATATGTTTGTTGCTGAGTTCGAGTGCAGAATTTTGGCTGAGTTCTTATAGTATAAATAAAGGTATGCTAACTATGTCAATCTAAAATAAAATTATGCAAAAAAAAATAAAAAAACTAGATTAATGTTTATATTTGATTACATAGGTATGCTGTTTGTTTCAGTAAGTATCACTGATTGTTTTTGTTATTATATAGTCATCACACTTTTTTTTGTACGTAGCGAGCATAATTTAAAAGAGTATAATATAGTTATAAATCTACTTTGGTTATGTTAGAAGTGTTCCAATTATTAATAAAGTGAATGAAAAGTTGATTATGTTAGTTATATTATAGATTAAGATCATTGGTTACACTTATAAGTAAACTCTAGTTATCTATGATGTCAATATATAAATCAATGAAGGTTACTATTTAACATGTAGCATGGCCATCTATATAACCGTAATTCTTCTCCCACTTCATAATTTTGATTTATTGATATGAATATGTGGACAATCTTGTATAGGTTATTGACATGAATAACTTTCGGGATTGTATGTACAACAAGTGGGGTACAGAAGGATTAATACATGAGTATTTCATGGGGGTGGAGTCATTTTGTGATTGGGCTTTCACTACACAAAACAAATTTAAATCCCGTGTCCATGTAGTACATGCAAAAATGGATGGCCCTACCACGATCGAGAGACGGTAACAATGCATACGCATAGCGGTTTCTTACGGGATATCACATTTGGAACCGACATGGAGAAATTCACAGCACCACGGAGTTCCCTATGACATAGGTGGGGTCGACCATCAACACATGATATGAATCTGGAGGAGCCGCTCCATCATCAACACCTGCCGATCAATATGAGGCAGAGTTTTGATCAGACATGAATTTTATAAATGAATGGTTTCCAAATCTACATCATACTGATGACATCGGAACACCCAATCCAGCTGCAAAAAAATTGTACGATTTGATAGCTGCTGCAGACCAGCCTATTTATGAGGGTCATGACAAATCATTGTTAAGTTGGGTGGCTGAAGTAATGGCTTAAGGCGACTCATAGCGTGTCAAATCGGCGGTCGAAGTCTATATCGTGGATCTTGAAATATGGTCCTCCGGGCATGGCGCGTTTCATACGACACTTATTATAAGTTAAAGAAATTGATAATGAAACTTGGGCTTTACATTTATCGGTCTGACGTTTGTGAAGATAATTGTGTCATCTACTACAAACAATTTGAGAACTTGAGAGCTTGTCTGTTTGCCACAAGCGAGGTAATTAAGCACTCCTTATTTCTATTTATTGAATCTGAATTCAATTTTGAAAGTTCGTCCTTGAAATCAAGGGTGTGTTATTGATTCTCGACGAATTATGAAATTTTATCCATCTTTTTGAAAATTAATCTTTTGTTGGCGTATCGTATGTTGTACAAGGTACATGAGGCGGAGAATGGAGATGCAAGCGATGTCCCTTGTAAGAAACTTTGGTACTTTCCGATCACCTTACGTCTACGAGACTATACATGTCAAAAAAGGCGGTGAACATATGACATAGCATACCAAATGCGAGGAGGCCAACAGATAGAATGGTGCATCGACTCGGGAGAGGCATGGAAGAGTTTAACGGAATCATCCATCATTTCTGCGAGATGCGTAATGTTAAGTATTGGTCTACAGCTTGATGGATTTTGTCGAAACAACAAGGGATCCACCTATTCTTGTTGGCGGTGTTCATTACTCCATACAACTTTCCACGGTTGTGCATGAGACAAGAATTCATCTTCATGAGCTTGATGATATCTGGGCGAATAGTCCGGGCAAAAATAGATGTATTCTTGAGGCCATTGGCCAGAAGAACTACGGACACTTTGGGAAGATGGTGTGGTTACACAGGATTGCATATGCGAAAACTTCTTGATGCGAGTTGCGATCATGTAGACGATAAGTGATTTTCACCTTATGGGATGTTGTCGGGATGGAGTACACCTTGCAAGTTATCATGTCCATATTATCGGGGAGACAACGATGCATTTCGCAACTCATGGGAAGAAACCATGTTGGTTTGATTGTCACGAGGCGTTCCTTCGCGCGGACCATCCATGGAGATATAATTCACGAGATTTTAAAAAGGGAAAGTAGTGCACAAGCGGATCTGAGAGAAAGACCCTGACGGAGAATATGAGAAACTAGCGAGCTCACGATGTTCAAACACTAGTGGCGAAGTTTTTCTGGATATGGGGAAGACCCTGTTGGACAAAGAAATCCATAATGGTAGCTTCTTCCTTATTGGTCCACCTGACACGGATGTCATACCTTTGTGAGAAGAACTTCTTCGACAATATACTCCATGTTGTTATGGATGACTACGGGCAAACGAAGGACAACTTGGCAGCACGACTTGATCTGGAAGTTCACACTAGAAGGCGTAGTTTGTTTCTCAAAGACCAAAATTCAACAAAGAAGCCGAAGGCATCATACGCCTTGACAACTGAGCAAAGGAGAGCAATATGCGAATGGTTGAAGGGGCTACGTTTTCCGGATGGCCACGTGTCGAACTTAGCAAAGAGGGTGAAGGCTACAAATCATGTAAGTGGTTTTAAAACCCATGACTATCATGTCTTCATGCAGCGCTTATTACCGATTGCCTTAAAAAATTTCCTACCACTCCCCATATGGGAAGCACTAACTGAGGTAAGTAATGCATTTCGATCGATATGTTCAAGTGAAGTTAGTGCATCTGAAATGGAGTTGTTGGGAAAAAGTGTTGTTCAAACCATTTGTAAACTCGAAATGATTTCCCCCCCCGGGTTTCTTTGACTGTATGGAACACCTACTCATTCATTTACCGTACGAGGCACAAGTTTGCGACCCCGTCTTCTACCGTTCGATGTATCCATTTGAGAGGTAAAATACATACTATTTTGATTTCATATTCATATACTAATAAATAACTACAAACTACTGGTTATATCCATCTTTTAATCAACAACAATTTGTTAAATATTGAACTACAAGTGTTTAAATCAACAGCCATTTGTTAAATATAGAACTACAAGTGTTTAAATCAACAGCCATTTGTTAAATATTTATGTACGGGTAAATCGCATACTAATAAATAATCTACAAACTGCTGTTAGTTATATTGCGTTAAATATGTAAGTTATATAATCAATAGATATATGTTAGTGATGATAACTATACATTTTGTAGAAAATTGGGCATGCTAAAGAGGATGGCCAGACAAAAGAATAGGCTGGAGGGATCTATGTGTGAAGCATATATGGTTACCGAAATTACGAACTTTTGTCAATTTTACTTTGGGCATGTGAGTGAAAGATTTCGCCGAAATGAGAATGCATGGGCCCCCCAATTCGAAGGACAACTTGAAATATTCATCCCGAAAGGCCGCCCAATGAAGGGAAAAAGTAAAGAAAAAACTCTAAGCAGCGCCGCATATCAACAGGCACTCCTATGCATTCTCATGAACTGTCCCGAGTGTAGAAACCTTATTAAAAGTGCATTAATTCCTTATGTTTTATCGGGCATGCTTTCATTTTGACACGATTGCATTCTAATAATGTATTCTCATTTTATACTATGAATCTTAGGTATTTTGAAAACAATATGTGTCATGGGTTTTCTGAGCAAGATCTTGAGTATGTCCGGATACATCATCTGGTACCATGGTTGACTGGCTTACAAAATCTAGAACAACTCGAAAGTTCGGATATAAATTTCATACTTCATGGTGGGTCAAGTACAGTGAAGGAGTACACCGGTTACTTTGGTAATGGATTCAAATTTCAAACTGAAAGTTCTTTATAGCGACAAGTCGAACAAACCTTGATTGTGGTATTTGTTTGAAATCGGAGGATGACAACGGAAATGTGCAAAATTACTACGGAACGCTAAAAGAGATAATTGAAATGCAATTTCATACCCCTGGACGCCCGATTCCGTCTATATATCTTTTCAATTGTGATTGGTATGATGATAGATATGTTGTTGTGGATAAATATGGTTTGATTGAACTTGACCCTGAGAAGTTATTGCGTACGAAGGAGCCGTACATCTTGGCCAACATGGCAAGTCAAGTGTACTATTCTACCTACCCACATACCAGGAAAGGTCGTTTTCGTAAAGGTAACATTTTACTTTTTATTTAACACATCTACTTTGTTGCCATATTAAATTATCTATAAATATTTTCTTATATCAAACTTAATACTACCTTTTTATTGTTTCTTTTGCAGGTTGGGCTGTATGCCCAATACGAGCAAGACACATAATTGATGCGTCATCAATTGAAGTTCAAGAAAAACCGCAATCTAATGATCGTGGACAAGAATACTACCAAGATGAAGCACCACCACAAAATTTCAATATATTCGAGGACTTCATAGACTTCAGTATCGAAATTCCACTTGCAGATCCAACTACTGCAGAAGTTGATTCAAGTTAAATGTGTGTATGTATCGGCAAACCTTTGGTATGCCAATTTTTATTGTTGTATTCAAGATAAACGTGTGCATGTATTTGATGTAGTCCATGGGGACTAGTTATGTGTGAGTGAAATCAGATTTCACGTTCAAGTTGAGTCAGACTCGTGTGTTTTGATAGATTTGCACAGTTTTAGTAAACATAACATAGATCCTTCTACGGACATGCAAATTAGAAAATTTAAAATTTTTAGTAACCTAGACTCGTATATCTTCAAAACGGTATAGACCATTGATTCAGATTTGTACCAATAAATAAATTTCATGCATTTAACATTATCTAACTTAAATTTGGAACACATGGAATTTATCTCATATTTTCCCATCCTAGTAATACATTTTGTGACCATCCGTCTCATCATCACACACATTACCAGACACAAAACTAAGATTCTAGAATACTTCAATTTGCACCAACTCCAGAGTTCTGACCATCCGTCTCATCATCACCAACATTACCTTCATCCTCAATATCATCGACACTAACATGATAATCATTGGTTTCATCCTCATCATCACTGTCGACATCAACATCACCTTCTTCAGCATCACTATCTCCCTCAACATTGACATTAAAAAGTCCATCAGCTTCTTTAACGACTTCTTCTGTGGCATTTCCTGATTTCTCCAACACATTCATCATAAACGATTTCATCACCATCAATTGCTTTCTTACAAATTTGCCCATTTTTTTCTCCACCTTCTTCTCAACTTTTTTCTCAATCTTTTTCTCCATTTGTTTCTTGAACACCATATCCTTATCAAATAATGGACTCAACTTTGAATATAAATGCGTGTGTCCTCGCTTAGATGTAAAACCGACATCACAAAGAACAACCCAGCGACACACCTCTCATCCTACCATGTAACTCCCCATGCTCGACCCACAATGATGGGTTGAGCAATGAAACCTCGGGACTACTACTACTCTACGGTGCCTTTGTCTGAAATGCACCCTTGTAACCATCTTGCCAAGTACATCATAAATAAGCCAGACTTCGATCACAAATAGTTCAAGATTAACAAAAAACTAAATGTATATATATTGAACTTACATAAAGATTCGTGATGGTTCGTCTATCGAGATCTCACGAACATCGGGATTACAACGGAGAACCATCTTCTCCACCTTTTGCCCACCACTAGCCTCCACCTCATTTGAATTTCTTCCATCTTCTCAATATCCTTTATATTTGTCGGTGGTGGCTCAGGAAAACCTCGGGAGAAGGCTACTAGCGATGAGAGGACATGTGCTGAGTTTTTCCTTAAGCTTCTTCTTACCCTTCAAGCTCAAACTATTACTACTATCGACTCCTGTATTTTTTAATACAATCACACTAGTTATTCACATTATTTAATGTTAAAATAAGTTATATATAGTGGAAGAAAATACTCATCTAAATTACATACCTTCTGCATAGCAATCTCATCCATGCTAATAGGTCCACCATAGTACCTCGGGGGTGCTTTCGTTGGTTCACCACTCTCACTGATCACCACTCCTCTGTTTCGTCGCTTTTGCTGAGCCGCTTGAACATTGGCTTCATCTTTCCACCGCTTCACACATATAAGCCACTGAGGGGTCTCCATCCAAGAGAATCTACAGAGTTTCCCTTTTTCAAGTCCACGTTCATAAGCTTTCTTTGCCATGTTCATCATGTACCTAAACTTATCTTGGCACAAATGGTTCCAAATTAACCTGATTCGAGGCTCGTCTTAGGATGCCACCGGTACCGCATGTCTGATGAAAACATGACAAAGTAAAATTTGGTCATCTTATTCTTGTCCGTAAAGCTGTATTTGTTGAGATTATTTAATGGCTTTTGTATACGCTTGATTTATATACATCATATTAACAATCTAGGAAAAAATACAAGTAATTAAAATAATATAACCATACCACAATTCCAACCATAACTCGTTTCTTGTTTGCACGCACACGTCACTCCAAATGGCATCTCCCTTGTAATTCGTACGGAGCGCTGCTGCGATGTCCGACTCTGCAATGGTATGGGTGAAACCCAAAGCAGGATAACATGGAGCAATAAGTGTTCTCGCCGCAATAACTGGGACAATAGGGGACTACTTCGTCATTGTACGCCCCTCCTTTACAACTAGATCGAGTGCTGGATGGGTGGGGTCAGTGAATGGTTCATAAATCAACTGAATCGGATGAGTCTTATTATGGTGGACTAACTCACCCCCTGATGGAGGATCGAAACTAGCTGATGCCAGGGAATGATGAGAACCCTGCACACTACCACCCTCAAAATGAGAAGCCCCAGAATATCGTTGATTTTGCCCTTCACCATCCTGCTCGTTCGCATTGCAAAAGCCCCCGGTGCCTCCACCTAATATATTCTCACTACCCCTCCCCCTCCCACTCCCCTCACCACAAGAAAATATATTACGACCAAATTCAGATACTCGATCACCCCGCTCCCCTTGGTCAGTGTCAAACCCATGCCCACCACCATCACCCGCAACTCCATGACCAAACTCAGATCCACCATTCCCTCCGGCCCCCCGACTAGTACCAGACTCATGTCCACCTCGATCACAACCCCCTGCTCCATAGGAAAACAAGCCCCGACCACCTCCATTTACCGTCCTAGGCATCACTGTATAAGGCACTGAAGGACCTGAGGGGCGCCCAAATTGATAACTCGGCATATTGAACGAATATGTTGAATTAGGAATAACTCCCTGTCGACTATCATTTTCCATTAAATTCATCAAGAAAGTATTTGATGCATTCATATCATTCAACAAGTGAGTATTCGGTGCATTCATATCATAGATTGGCATCGATCTTCTATCACTACTACCACCTCGCGAACCACTACCACAACCTTGGGAACCACTTCCACCACCTCGCGGCCCACTACCACCTCCTCGTGAACTACCACTGTATCTAGACATCTGCAAGTAGAAGTTGATGTGAGAAAACCATGCTAATGTGATGTCAGAAAACAAAACAAGCATCTCACCCCAAAAGCCAAACACAACAAGCACAAGACATAAAAAAAACCAGGGCCACCATTCTTCACAGTAAAAAAATGCAGCATACACCATACATCAGTTCACTAAACCCAACCTCGATCCGATCAATACAATAACACATACACCAGACATAGATGATCCATCCATAATCCCAAAGTAAAGACGCAAATAAATCATAGGATAATGAAGCAAATAAATCAGATTGGCAGGGTCTTTTGAATATTAACAAAGTAAGAAGCAAATAAATCATAAGGTAATACCATAAGATTATAGTCAATAACTAGCTCATCGGTTATCCAATCACATACATATATGGCTAGTAGCCACGACTAGCTAGCTTATAGTTATCAATTAGCATCACCTATCTTGCTATCCAACCAGTTACCAAGCAGATTATGCTAAACGTAGCCGAAGTTCATTTCATTCCCCAAAAAAAGCTATTTAACAATTTTAAGTACTCCATTTCCAATCTAATAATGAACTTATCAATTTGACAATTTAGGTTAGCTAGCTAATTCTGTGATTTCATTACTTTAACTAGTTCTAGTTGATTGGTGACGATAATTAAGCTCAATTAACTACTACAAGGAATAATATATAATCTTGTAAAAGGAAAGAAACAACAAAGATCGATCCATTAGAAAAGAGAAGAATTGACACCTGAATATACCAGCAAGATATATGCACCATCATGAAATTCAAGAAATAGCAAGTACTGACTTTAAAAGCTCATACAGAACTGAACTGAATAATAAGGAAGTAAATTAAATAGCATCAGCAAAGAGGTCATAAACAAGAAGGCTAACTCAAAAGTTTGACCCTTTCTATTAGAACATAGACATTACCTTTAGTTTAGGAGATGCCGGGGGTGAAGCTCAAGGAGCAATGAGAGAGAGGAGCGACCGAACAACATAGAGAAAAGAAAGGATAGATTTAGCGATTAGGTTGTGGAATTGGGGTTTTAGTTTATAGAATAATTTACACATCGCTGTTAGTTATATTTATATTTTAATCAACAGCTATCTGTTAAATTCTATAATAACAAGTATTTATACGGTATAAGTTGGAAGTTAATACACTAACAAATAATTCACAAACTGCTGTTAGTTATTTTACCATTTAATCAACATTCATTTGTTAAACGAGTATTTATACGGCGGCCATAATGTATTTTCATATAATCAATAGACATACATTAGTGATGGGAATAGACCCCACTACAATTTCCGATTATTTTTATGCGAGATATATAACCAACAGCCTATCGTAGTATATTATTACATCGATATATTATCTTATTGCATGTGGGGTCTTAGTTTAAAATAACTAACAAAACCTTTAATGTTGTTGGTGATAACAAACTTTAGTTAACAGGAATTTTTGTTGTTGGTTATTATTTGTTGGTTTATTTGAAGTTTTCTAGTAGTGATCCTTCTTTAAGTGACCAGATTTGTGATAGTGGAAACACTTTCTCATCTCCTTGAACTCAATGTTTTGCTTGTTCTGTGGAGGTTGAGCCTGTTTATTGTGTTCCTTGAACTTCTTCTTCTGATGTTGTCCTTTCTAGTATCTGACATTCAATCCTTTACCAGTGATCTCAATAGAATCACCCTCTTTCTGCAATTGCTTAGATCTTATTGTAGAGACCACATCTTCAAGAGATAACTCGGATGAATTTCCATAGAGTAAAGCATTCTTCATGTTGTCATGCACTTTAGGTAGTGCATTTATCAGTAATATTGCCTTATCTTCATCTGAAATCTTCACATCAATATTCTCTAAGTCATCTAGTGACTTATGAAAATCATCCAGTTGATCTTCCAAATTTTTCACTTCCAGAATCTTGTAAGCATATAGTTTATGCTTCATATATAAACAACCTATTTGCCTTAGATTTTGTCATGTATAAGCTTTCGAGTTTCAACCAGAATGCAGCTACAGAATCTTCTTTTGAAACTTCTCTTAAGACTTTATCACCTAGGCTGAGAATGATAGTGCTATGTGCCTTCTCAAAGATGTCATTCTTTCTCTCAGCGGTTAGTGCCAAATTCATCTTGTCCGCACCTTTCAGAGCTTCGATTACACCTTGTTGAATAATGCACGCATCTTAACTCTCCATAAGCCAAAATCATTCTTCCATTAAACCGTTCCACATCAAATCGAGTAGAACTCATGATGACCTGTAATCTATCAATCAGTAAACACAAATAACACAGTTAATCTGTTCCCACAGACGGCGCCACTTGTTAGGTTTACTAATCGAACAACAGACGAATTAAGAAGAATTATGGATCTTAGCAACAATGCAATAGAAACAAATACGCAAGTAAATCAAGCACACAAACAAACAATCAAACAATAAAGATCAACACAAGATTTAACGAGCTTCGGCATGCCACATCGGCCTACTGCTCGAGAGAAAAACGATCACGATTTCACTAATCGCCGGAAAACGATTACAAGCTTACAGATATCAATCGCAACTACAATCGCTCTATCACAACTCTCAATCCAAGCTGATTCACCACGATTCTAGATCTACACGATAATAACCGCTCTCAAGCTCTCTTTACAAGTGAAATTGATCAGATGGAATGAATTACAACTGAAAAGATCGAAACAGGTATATAAACCCCTGTTAGTTAACTAAAAGAGCAGCAGCCGTCAGATCATAACAAAATCGTTATGATCCTACACTCCATATTAAACCAACTAAAACGGCTTCCTTTCTTATTGCAGATCAGTCCTCCAAGTTTCTGAGTTTTGCAGACAAACCCCCCAAAACTTCAATATCTTCACAATACTAAAAAAGTTAGTAAAAAGCAAGGAAACTATATCAGTATATCAATAACCTTTTGAGGACTGAGGTGATATTTGAGATGATGGTTATTCATTTCATGTTTTCTTTTTTTGAAAAAGTTCAATGATTTCATTGACCATCAACGTTGAGTTGCATAACACGTGCCCCTAAATTGCAGTCTGTTCTATGTTGGGGGAGAGTGTAATGCTCTCACCAAATTCTCATATCTCCTCCATTCATCAACCCACACCTGTCCAGCCCTTTAAATGATTATTCACCTTATTTTTTCAAGTAACCATGGTATAACTAAAGCTGAGTTATTTGATCTTTTCCCAAAAATTTTCTTTCTCAACACTCTCGTTTCCCACTAAAGCACTAGGTTTTTTGGGTTCTGATCTATGTCTCTCTGGATCCCCATTCTCTAATTTTCAGCCATTTACATTCTTTTAGTAACAATTGGTTAAGGTAATTTCTTCTAAGTGTATATTATTTTGAGCTATTGTTCAAATATGCTAGATATGGGTATTACTGTTTACATATAGGTTTTTAGTTCCATGGAAGGTATGAATATGTGGTTTAATGGTAGAAAGGCATACACGACTTTTGGATTTTGATATTGATTTTTTCAATTTTATTTGTGACTTTATGCTTGCAAATTTCGTTATACATAGGTTGTTTATTCACCTCCAATGGACCACTATGTTTGCTTGTCATCTGCGGCTGACACTTCGTGTGACTTTCCAGGTTCGAACTCTTCACAATGGACACAAATATTTTTTTATAAATAGTAGAAAAAATTACTTATTGATTTACTGTTGTTTTCTCATAATTGGATTCTGCCAATAATGTCGAAAAGGGATCTTCAACGCCTACTGATGATGAACTACCAATATCCAATGATGATGAGGTACAAACTACTGGCTTAGTAGATTCTTTACAATTAACTATAGATGAACTTGAGGCTAGACTGGAACCTTCTAAGGTTGTGCAAAGTGAGCATATTGCATATGCATTGTACTGCAAACATGCAATTGCGAAAGGATTCAGTGTAAGAAAGGGGAAGAATGTTTACTTTAAAGATGGTTGTGGACAGCTGCAAGGAAATTTTTTTGTGTGTTCTTGTGAAGGCTCTAAAGACAACAAGCGTTCAACAAAAAGAATTCCAGACTATCAGAAATCAAGTGGTAGGTGTGAGTGCAAAGCCATGCTTAAAATTAGATGGAAGAAAGGAGGTGAGTGGCAGGTTGCTTCATTTCATAAAGAACATACTCACGATATGTATCCGCCAGATCAGAGATACTTGTTACGATCAACTCGGGGCCTATTAGATGAGAAAGAATTGGTGTTGACCATGATGGTAAAAGCATGAATACCAGTGTCTAAAGCTGTTGAGTTCTTCAAAATGTTGCGCAAGGAAAAGAAAGTATGGGATTCATTCTGAAAGATGCCTATAATTCCATTGCTCGTGTCAACCGAAGAACCAAAATTGAGAATGGAGATAGTTTTGAACTAGTCAATCATTTTATAGAAAAATCTAATAGTGAGTCCCATTTTTATTGGCACATTGAAGTAGATGATGACAAAAGGCTCATGAATTTCTTCTTTAGATATTACTGCTGCTTGGTTGACTATCGGTGCTTTGGTGATGTGATTTCTTTTTACACCACTTACAAAACAAATAAGTACGACTTAATGTGTGCTTTGTTTATCGGGATTAATCATCGTGGTGAGAATGTGATGTTTGGATTTTCTCTGATATCTAATGAAACCGAGAGCACGTTTGAATGGTTGTTTAAAACATTTCTTGCATCCATGTGTGACAAACAGCCCAAGACAATCATTACAGACCAATGCCAGGCAATTATGAATGCTTCTGGAACAGTGTTCCCATTAGCACATCACAGATTGTGCCAATGGCATATCAACCAAAATTCCCTCTCACATTTTGGTAGTTTGAATACAAATACAAAGTTTAAGAGCTTGTGGACTAGATGCATGACGTATTGTGAGTCTGAAGAAGAATTTGATGCCACATGGAAATAGATGATAGATGATGGATGATTATGGCATTGGCTCCTTACCTTTGTTGGAGACTGGCAAGGATATGAACCAATTTGATAATATGTTTGTATGTGATTCACTTATTGTCAAGTCCAGGGGAGTTACAAATGTGCACAAACGTCACTGGCCTGAGAAAAGCGAAAAGGCAAAAAAGAAGACAACAAGCTTGAGTAAGTATTTAATACAATAAATGTGTGAATAATATTGGTTTACATTGCTACTCTTTTATTGTATGTATTTCTCTTGCAATTTACAGAGACAACTCAAAAAGGCATAAATCCAAAACTCAAGGGTGCACAAATTGTTGAGGCTGGTGGCTACTCTATGCCGTTGAGTAATGTTAAACGCATGAGGAGCATCAAGTATCAATCAACTAATCCCATTTGCACCAACTAATCCTATGATCTATAACAGCGATGGGAGCAATATCTGACAACTAATACGTATCAGTTTGGTGATTTTATAGTGTTAGAGGTACTTTTTCGTTTGAAAATTTTATTTGATGGCTAGGACATGAATTTCAGGAATTTTCTTGCATACTTGTTACTATTCGATTAATGCGCACTTGAACATTTTTACATTTTAATTTTCAGGGTGTAAGAGGAGGCTTGGAAAATTGATGATCTCAATCGTTAGTGCTGTAACAAGATATATGCTTGGATAGTCATATGGTTTTGTAAAGATGATATATACTCACATTTAGAGTATTCATGTTGCTACTTTTGGAGCTCATTATCTTACTTGATAGTTAGATGATTTTGTAACCATGCTCACATTATAAGACTAGTTATTGTGGCTTTTTGCTGCTTTGCACTCAGTTTCTTTATGGTTTGGCTTTTAAGTTCCAACTGATGTTCATCTACTTCTCCCTCTTGATTCTCCCAAGTTTAATTATTATCAGTAAATTTTAATGTTAGTATTATGCTTCTCTTTATTTTCTTCTGGCATTAGTGATATGCATCTTCAAAACCTCTTCAAAATTCCACATTGTTGCATGGTGTATTGCACCTAAACTAGAAATTTTATTGTTTTCCAAAGCAGAGTAACACAAGCCATACGGCACGGCCAATTTTATGACTCTTAGTAATAGACGCAAATTGTAAAGGAGTTGCAAAAAGGATGTATCGTATTTTCATTTGAAAGCATAAATTAAGAGTCGTATTTTTTAAAAAAAATTATGACTCAAAATTAGAAGCTATATATTTTTTTCGTCTCTTTGAATTAATTTTAAGGCCTTTTTTTAGTTAATTTTTATTATAGGAGTCGTAAAATTTATGAGTCGGTGGCGGGATGTGACCAAGTGAATTGATAAGGTCTATAGAACAAAAACCCAATTAGATAGAGAGGGCCAAGAAATAGGAATGGTAAGAATAGTCGAAAACTTTTTGAATGGTAAATTTAAGTTGAAAAGATTAAATAACTCAGCTTCAATTAACCATGGTTACTTGAAAAAATAAGGTGAATAATCATTTAAAGGGCTGGGATAGGTGTGGGTTGATGAATGAAGGAGATATGATAATTGGATATAAAAAAAGTAGAAGCAGATACACATGTTGGCTGGAGAATTTGGTGAGAGCATTACACTCTCCCCCAGCATAGAACAAAGTACAACATTCAAACTTACACCAACAGAAGAAGTCATAAGGTTGTCAAGTGTCAAGTAACATGTTGATTCTGATTGCAACTTATTATTCTCAGTTATATAAAATTGGTAAATTAATGTTTGAGTGTCTATTTTGATTCTATCCAATTAGGATCTAACTTGGAGCTTGTTTGAGCTTGTTTAAAATCTTCAGTGAAGGTTTAGTGATGTAATGTCATTTTTCAAAGCCTGTCAATTAGTTGTGTCAAGATGATACTGCAGCGTCAAGAGGAGGAGAAGCTCATCAGAGCTTAATAGTCATATGCAACACAAATAAAGGAACTGAAGAACGCATCACAAAGATGAACCGCTGGGGAATGAAGCTGCTGATTGTCTACTCCTATTTGGCATCTTCTAGTTAGTTAGGTTGTTAGCTTCTCTCACTAGTTAGTTAGATTACATATGTTAGTTTGTTAAGAGAAGTTACAAACTCCCGCCTAAAACTGTTACAAAAGCAGGGTAGAATAGGAAGATTGCTTTCATGATTTTGTGTATAAATAGAGGTAGCTTGTACATATTTGAATCATTCAATACATTGCATTTTATTTAGCTCTTCTCTTCTTTCAGTTTGATCATTGGTGAGCTCTTTTGGTTCTTTCGCAATCTGTGTAAATTCTGATATGGTATCAGAGCTCTGGTTCTGATCATCATCTTCATCACTCGTTTTCACGTTTCTAGCTTGCTTTCTGCTACAATAGTCTTTCCTCTATTGATTAGCTTTCTGCAAGTTCCATTCACAGTTATTCAGTCATTCTGTTGCAAGCATTTCACTGGTTTGTTGAAGTAAATTCACAGATCATATTGATTAAACTACTTGTAGTTCTATGTTTGTCATCAATTGATCATTGATTTATTATTTCATTCGATCACTTCATGGTTTTTTTTTTTTTTGGATTCTATACATTTTGATTGACATTTATTATTCAGCAGCTTGTTTGATCAGATCATTACTAAGTTGGTTGTGTTATTGTTGTTTCAGATATCTGGTTTACTTTGATCATATCACAGTTGATTCGATTTATTCAAGCTAGTTCACAAAATTTGTTGCTCACATCACCAGCTGTTTGTTAAAATGGCGTCTGATTCACAAAACATTGGTTCACCTGTTAATGGTGGTACTGCAAATCAAGCTACTGCTAATCAAGCTACAATCGACAAGGATTTGGATCACACTGATCCAAATAGTCCATATCATCTGTTTCCATATGACACGCCTACTTCAGGTTCTATTAAGAACATTCTCAAAGGAGCAAACTACGTCAATTGGAGGCGTGATATGGCTCTATCACTTTCTATCCGGAACAAGTTGGGGTTTGTTGATGGCATATACAATAGGCCAAATTTGGAGAGTCCTCTCTATCTTCCATGGTTGAGATACAACAATCTCATTCTATCCTGGCTGCACAGTTCTATCATGAACTTTTTCGGCAGAAAAAATATTTGTTGCACTATTGCTCAAAGTGTTTATGCTAAGGATGTTTGGAACAAGTTGGAGGCGAGGTATTCTCAAACTGATAATGTGTGCATTTATGAGCTTCAACTAGCACTCAGTCAGTTTGTTTAAGGCTCACAAACTGTTATGGAATATTTCACAAAGTTGTCATAACATCGTGAGCATCAGCATGTGGTATAAATTGGTATCAAAGAGTAAATATAAAGAATACTTAAAATGAAATTTAAATATTCCCTCTTACTTAATCATAATTAGACATTTCTCTGGTACTTAATGTTATGTATTCTGTGCAAGAGTGAAGTATGTTACCCTGTGTATTAAGCCTCCTCCAAACTGTGGCTGTGGTAAATGCACTTGCCAGGCCTTAGTGAATGCTTTACAAATCAGTGACACAGATCAGGTTTTCCAATTTCCTATGGGCTTGACAGAATCTTATGATGGCATTAGAGGCCAAATCATTATGATGGTACCTGTGCTAACACTTGAGAGGGCATACTCAATCATTCTTACTGAGGAAAGGCAGAAGAATTCTAGACACAATGTGGCAAATGCAAGCAGCACTTCTACATTTCACATGCGCCATAATCCTCAGCCATATCAAGCTAAAAGGAAAGGCAAGGAACTTAGGTGCTCTCACTGTGGTTATACTATCCATACAGTTGAGAAATGTTTCAAGCTTATTGGTTTTCCTAATGACTTTAAGTTCACTAAGAAGCCAACTTATGCTAAGAATTATTCATCTGCTCCTCAGTTTCAATCTGCTAAACCTCACTTTGCTAACAATGTCAATGTTGCTAGTACTTCTACTGATGTTACTACTCAGTACAGTAACATCAAAAATCAGGTATCTCACTTGATGCATTTGCTTGAGCAAGGAGTTCATCAGTCTGCACCAACTACTAGTGCTTCTACTATTGTTTCTAATGAGGATCATGAGCCTGCAGGTGATGATCCTGCTGCTACATGCCATACACTGGGAGGTACATTTACATGTTCATTCCCTATGAATATGGTTTGTTCTGTTTCACATGATTTGCATGATTATTTCATCATTGATTCTGGTGCTACAAATCATGTGGTATGCAATTTTACTCTATTCACTTCTCACATCAGGAATGTTCATTCATTTGTACAACTACCTGATAATACTAAACTCACAGTGACAATGACAGGAAACATAAAGCTATCTGACACTATAACACTTGAGAATGTGCTTTATGTACCAACTTTTACTGTCAATCTCATATCTGTCACTCAAATCACAAAGAGTAGACTATTTCATTTTCTATTTACTCATGATGCTTGTATCTTACAGGAGATTTCTTCAAAGACAAAGATTGGGCTCGCTAAAATATTTAAGTCCCTCTTTGTGCTTCACATCAATGATGTTTCTCAGCTTTTCAATTCAAATAACAAGTCACAGCTATTATCTATAGCAGATTTCCATTCTTGTTCAAATAAAGATTTCAGTGATCGACTCATGCTATTAAAGCAAGTACTTCTAGTCAGTTGTGGCACAGAAGACTTGGTCATCCATCTTTCCAAAGGATGCAGCTTATAGAATATACTAGTATAGGTAGTAAGGAGCCTTATGACTGTACCATTTGTTTAGAAGCTAAACAGAGAAATTATCATTTCCATTAGCAAAGCTGTATCCACTTCACTCTTTTCTTTAATACATCTTGATGTTTGGGGTCCCTATTCAGTTTCATCTATCAATAATCATAGATATTTTCTTACTTTAGTAGATGATTACTCAAAATATACATGGACTCATTTATTCACTGCAAAATCTGAAGTTAAAGGTATTGTGCTCTACTTTATAACTCTCATTGAGACACAATATGGTACAAGAATTAAGACTATTCGATCTGATAATGGATCAGAATTCACTGCTTGATCAATCACTTAAAGCTCTAGGTATAATATACCAAACTAGTTGTGTTTACACACCTCAACAGAATGGTGTAGTAGAATGTAAACACCAACACTTATTAAATGTAGCTAGAGCTCTAATGTTTCAATCTTGTTTGCCTTTAAAATTTTAGGGTGATGCTATTCTTACAGCTATATATCTTATAAACATAATCCCTTCTCCTTTACTTCATAATCATAGTCCTTATAATTTGTTCTATGGCTCTTTACCTAATTATGATTTTCTCAGGTGTTTTGCTTCATTATGTTATATCTCTACTCATGCTCATCAACGTACTAAGTTTGATCCTAGAGCTACTGCTTGTGTGTTCATTGGATACCCTCCTCATATTAAAGGGTATAGAGTTTATAATCTTAAAACTCATAAAATTATCATATCTAGAGATGTTCATTTCTTTGAACATATTTTTTCCTTCACAGATTCTCATACATCATTGCCTATTCCTGATATGGATATGCATGATGATCTCACTGATATTCCACCATTTTTTCCTTCATATTCATCACCTTCTACATCTACTCATGATCATCTCTCAGAGATTCATTCATCTCCTAATCATTCTTCTTCATTGGATACTCATTCATTACCTTCTCCTATTTCCTCTCATTCTCAATCTTCCTTGCATGCTCATTCATCACCAGATCATACTATAATATCTCAACCTGTCAGAAAATCCACCAGGAAAGTTACTACACCTATAAAAATGAAAGATTACTACCACTCAATATCCCATAAACATGTCTCAGATTCATCTTCAACAAGTCATCCCATATCTAATTTTACTTCATATAATAATGTTTCACCTATTCAGCATCAATTTGCTTTTAAATATCATTACTCACATAGAACCATCTTCTTATTATGATGCTATAAAGACACCTGAGTGGACTCAGGCCATCTCAGCTGAGTTGCAGGCTTTAGAAGATAATAGAACATGGTATGTTGTTTCTTTGCCATCTAGTCAAAAACATATTGGTTGTAAGTATGTTTTCAAGCTAAAACTCAAACCAGATGGTACAATTGACAAATATAAAGCTAGGTTAGTAGCTAAAGGGTATTAACAAAGGTTTGGGTATGATTATTTTGAGACTTTCAGTCCTGTTGCAAAACTTACTATAGTGAAAACCTTTTTAGCTATTGCTACTGCTCATAATTGGCCTTGTGAACAAATGGATGTTCATAATGCATTTCTGAATGGGGAACTTGATGAAGATATTTACATGGATATCCCACCTAGTTACTTGCTTCAAGGTGGCATAGATAAATGTGCTTCAGGTTCAAGCAAACTAGTGTTTATGCTACATAAATCTCTTTATGGATTGAAGCAAGCATCCAGGCAGTGGAATGAAAAATTCACAAACACTCTATAGAAGCTTAAGTTTGTGCAATCAAAGTCAGATTACTCATTATTCACAAAAACAACTTCATAAGGCTTCACAGCTTTATTGGTGTATGTTGATGATATAATAATCCTTTGGATCAAGTTCTGAGCAAGTTCAAGAAGTTAAAGATTTATTACACAAACAATTCAAAATCAAGGATCTAGGGGAGGTTAAATACTTTTTAGGACTTGAGATTCTCAGAAATTCACAAGGTATGCATATCTGTCAAAGAAAGTATGTGCTAGAACTTTTAGCAGATACAGGATTAACATGCAAGCCAGTTGTTAGTCCAATGGAGGTTAATTCAAAATTAACCATGGATGACAAAGATGAGATAAGTGATCCTTCGCTCTACAGGAAGTTAATAGGAAAACTCATATACCTTAATATCACCAGGCCTGATATTACTTATGCATTTGGTATATTAAGTCAGTTCATGGATAAACCATCTAAAGGGCATTTGAATGCTATTTACAGAGTTTTAAAGTACTTAAAGAATGCAGCTGGTCAGGTCATATTCTTTTCTTCTCACAATGATATGAATCTGGTTTCTTATAGTGATTCAGATTGGACCTCTTGTCCTGATACAAGAAGATCAATCTCAGGCTATTGTATGTTTCTGGGAACTTCTCTCATTAGTTGGAGAAGCAAGAAACAAACTACAGTAAGCAGGTCTTCCTCAGAAGCTGAGTATAGGGCTTTATCTTTTGCAATATGTGAGATTGTTTGGTTGATATCATTACTCAAGGAATTCATTTGTTTCAAAACTCTTGTGGTTCTCTATTGTGATAACTAGTCAGCAATACATTTGACTAAAAATCCAATTTTCCATGAAAGGACAAAACACCTAGAAATCGATTGCCATTTTCTCAGGGAAAAGGTTTGGCTGGTTTAATACAAGTGATTCATGTGCCTACTAAAGATGAAGTGCAGACATTTTTACAAAATCTCTAACTCAATCAGATATGAGGCATTTACTCTCTAAGATGATCATTACTGACATGTATGCTCCTCTTAAGGGGAGGTGTCAAGATGATAATGCAGCATCAAGAGGAGGAGAAGCTCATCAGAGCTTAATAGTCACCTGCAACACAAATAAAGGAAATGAAGAACACATCACAAAGATGAACCGGGGGAATGAAGCTACAGATTGTCTACTCCAATTTGGCATCTTCTAGTTAGTTAGGTTGTTAGCTTCTCTCACTAGTTAGTTTTACTCTCTCTCTAGTTAGTTAGATTACAACTGTTAGTTTGTTAAGAGAAGTTACAAACTCCCGCCTAAAACTGTTACAAAAGCAAGGTAGAATAGGAAGATTGCTTTCATGATTTTTGTGTATAAATAGAGGTAGCTTGTACAAATTTGAATCATTCAATATACATTGCATTTTATTTAGCTCTTCTCTTCTTTCAGTTTGATCAATGGTGAGCTCTTTTGTTTCTTCCGCAATCTCTATAAATTCTGATAAGTTGTGGAAGAAAGAACTTGTGTAGAGTGGGAACATCTCCTTGTGCATGTGCTTTTGTAAACCTTGATTCTTTGGTATTAATAAATTTGACTGGTTAAATAAAACAGAATTTAGCGTAACTTTTTCTAGAAGAAAAAAGTAACAATACCACTATACCAGTATAATTACTGTTCTAGTTTATGTCTCGAAAAGCCGTGCTCTTTCTGTGTGTGTGCAAAGCGAACTAACGTATACAAATATACAATCATGTTGATGATCCAAATGTTGTACTTGTGGGTCATGTACTTTAATACTTCATCTCTTGTTGTACAAAAGCTAAAACCTGCGTTTTTAATGCTTTCCCAAGTTCACCTAATTAACTTGGTATATTTCGAAACAGAAGAATCTGAAACTAATCCGAAACTTGACAGAAGAATCTGAAACTAATCCGAAACTTGTTGAACAACAAGGCCAGTTTTGCACGTTGGTTTAAATTTCTTTAGGTGTTTTAGGGAGATTTATTTGGTGTAGGAGGCGGGGTGATCTAGTGTTAATACATTAAAACTTTATCAAGTCGCAACTCAATGAATTAGAAGTGGGTAATATAGTTTTAAATTTCTTGAGTTTATAATGTTTTTGGGCGTGGTATATAAAATTGAACTTTATGAAAGTTGGAAGTGTATTAGTAGTTTAATTGTTTGGGTTGTTGTTGGACGTGGCTTTGGGGCCTTGTTGTTACTTCCTCCGTCCCCGATAAAATCCACATTTGTCATGATGTCAGAGCCCTTATGTCACGTCCAACTTAGGTTGGAATATCCACAAAGATAGATTTCTTTTTGAATTCTATCATCCTGGCTTCACACTTGCTACCGTCTACAAACTAATTTGAACCTTATATGTAAGGTGAGTTGAGTTTTATAATTATATTGGTGTAGATGCATGGATTTGTAATTATATATGAGTAGTAGTTATGTTTAAATTTAATCTTATTCAAAGTGTATAATAATTCACAAAGTTTCACTAAGTATATAATTCAATTTA
The DNA here is from genome assembly GCA_026545765.1 of Plantago major. Lineage (NCBI taxonomy): Eukaryota > Viridiplantae > Streptophyta > Magnoliopsida > Lamiales > Plantaginaceae > Plantago > Plantago major. The sequence goes on from CM048843.1 coordinate 71,683,098, forward strand.
AATCTCATCCGTTGATCTTACTTATTCAATTTGAATCTGGTATGTACATGTGTCATTGTTTAAGTAGAAGGTGCAGGGTTCGAATCTCATTGGCGTAAGTTTCTCCCTTTTATTTATTATTTTTAAATGTTTTCAAAAATCACAGATTCATTGGTTTATATAAAAATCCTTAACACGCATAGTGTGTTACGTAAATGTTAAATGTTAGTTGGTATATAAATCATTTTTGCCATTTTCGAAAATAAATAAATGAAGCCCAACCGATGGATAATAAGTGCAATACATCACTCATTATTACAAAGAAAAGAGGATACAAAATACACAAGGGCAAAATTGAATATCTTAAAGGATATTTATCATTACTAAGCTAATTAATTTGAAAAACACTATTACTTAATGTACGTACTTTAAAATTATATATATTAATATTATTAATTTTAATTCTAAACGATGGATGACAAGGTCCAAGAGGCAGGTGATGATGCACTCCAGTTCAAGATTGTCTTGGAACCTGAAAATATATAGTTGATCAAAACAAGTTAGATCCCACTTAACACGTACAATATTCTTCAAACTACGTATTCACAATTTTTAAATGAATCAATATTAAAATAATTTTGTGTAGAAGCTAAGGCAATACCCCACTTGCAAGATCTCGTACAAGAAAGACTCAGGTATCTTCTTAATTTGGAGCAAAACTAGGCTGAGCAATGTGACAATGTTTAGACACTCACTAAGGTGGCATACTTGTGAGATTGGGGAAATAATTAACATCCTTAATCTAGGTTACAAATAATGCCGTCGGCTAAAATGTGTTAATCCACATGAAATTTATTTATGGTCTCAGCTAGCTCTAAGTGCAATTTCTGCCAATTTGTGAGATTGGTCTTATATGGATTATGAAGGAGTGAGTTTTATGTAACATGTTGCAATATTCTTATACTCTTGTGTTCAAATCTGGTTGATCTTAAAAAACAACCGAAAATAGTAAATGTAATAAGAGACCAAAGTGATTGACGGTGATGCAACTATACATAAAGAAATGACACAAAGTGTTCACTCATAAAACATTAATTGGTGATATTATTTAAAATATTATCTTATCTTGGAAACATCTATCCGTTCATTGATACAAGTCTCTTTCAAGAAGTTGTGAATAAATTTTTTTTACCATTTTCAGAGATTATACCCAAAACTCCTTGAGATGAATGTCTAGGATACGTGATGTATATTTTAGTAGACACGCGTTCGTAACTGTTTTTCAAATTTCATTTTAACATTTTGACAAATATGGCATATGACTTCTCTTGAATTTTTCATAAAAATAACTAGAAGTCCCAAAAAAAATCATCTTCTTATAACAATTAGTGAATGGCATAATTGTGGCACTATTAATTGATGAATTCTGTTTCTTGAGAGCCCATAGAAATGATGTTAATTTAGAAATAGGACCGATCGATGTGACGACGAGTAGAATAGAATTCAGTGCAAAACCACATGTGAAGAAGGATTAAAATAAGAAAGATGACGATTTTTTGTTGGATAGATTTCAATTCCCCAAAGCCAGTTAAAATTGGAGTTTTGATTGCGTAATAAACAATTAATTAATTAATTTTTTAATTAAATTACCAAGAAATAGCTTTCTCCATGCTGCAAGCTCTGAACAAGGAATCCGTACTCGTTCACCTGAACTGGCACTCCAGACGAGTGAAACAACACAAAATCTCCGCCAAACATGCCCTTCATGTCTACTGGGCCCCTTCCCACCTCCGTCGCCACCCCATTGATAACCACGGTGATCGCCCCTCCTGTACATTGCATATCATTCTAGATACTATCAAAACCCACTATTATAGGTTTACACTAATGTAAATTAGGCGAATGCCCATAACATTTGTGTGTGCGATGATGAAATTTACAAACAGTGCAAGTTTGGCATAGAATGTGGTACTGTATATACGGTATGGGACATGAAAGTAAGTAGTATAAACTTTTCTCCATACGGTATATGGGACATGAAGTAATAATTAATAACTCTTATTATCAGTTGAAAGTATATTATAATTGAAAATACAATGACGAAAAGCATAAGGAGGTGTCATGACCGCCACAAAACGCCTCAAATTATGGACGTCTGGTAAAGTCTATAACGTGACGTGTCAAAATTTTATCGTATCTATCACAATTGAAACTTATCTCAAATAGTTTTCTTAAGATATACAACACCACACCACACAAGTCTTATATAAGATTCAAAATTAACACCCCTACCACTTTCAACATAAAAAACATGATGAACAATTGAATTTGAACACTTTTGGTCTTGGAATGTCTCAACTCAACTTACCTCAATGGTGTAAGTATATAGTGTTCTCCAAAGATAAATACGGAGTATATAGTAGTGAGCATTAGTAAGAAAACAATGCAACTTAAATTCAAAAAATAGGAAAAAAAAATCACAAATTGTAGAAATTTAGATAAATTTAAAATTCCTCAAAATTGAAACGATTCCTCACAAGATGTTCATAAGGTTAATAGGCGTGTGGTGTGAGTGACTCACACTGATGTGCAGACAAAGTCGGTTAATTAGATTATTGCTAGTAAAATAAGAGTCGGTTAGGGCTTGCAACAATGAACGCTCAACAAATATTTTTTATTTAAAAAAAAAATCACTAGAACATGGAAACGTGTTGTGTTACTACTTACAATGACTCAGATATTAAGATTTTTTTTTTTTTTTTTTAAGAAACTATAGTAGCATTAACATATTTTTCGTAATTGTGCTAAGCAAAAACATTTTTTCGTAATCACTTACCAGGCTGGCAGTAATGCAAGCTCGAACCATCCGATGCGCTATAAACCGAACCCTGATCGATCCCCGGAGCTCCAAGATTCCCGGAAAACGCGTAAATTCCATCCGAATTACTGCCACCATAAGCCGAGGAAGAAGAAGACGAACCTGAACCAGCATAACAGCTAGCTGCATTCATCATCGAATACGCCTGATAATTCGAGTAGTTATGATCACCTCCCATGGAGGAACCATACTGAACAGTGGCCTGCTCTGCACCACTTAGACTGGCCTGGATTTGCCTCTGCCTGCGGCGGGACCTGGACCTCCGGTTCTGGAACCAGTAGAACACGTTCGCGTCACCCACCGACCCGAATTTCTCAAGCAGCTTGCGGATTCGGATTGTTTCGTCCTTGGGAGGGTTCACCATCCCACTGTTGAAAATGGATTCCAGGATCAGGATTTGTTCCGGTTTTGGGGTCCACCGGGAACGAACAGGCTCGTTTCTTTGCTCTCCGCCTTCCGAGGCATTCGAGCCCTGATCATCCATGATTTTTGTTGGGAGTGAGAAATGAGAATGGAGAGGAATTAAGGAATGTAGTATAGGAGAATATGAACTTCGCTTGTACTGAACGGTCCACATCAAGAGGTGGTCTATTTAAAGGGCAAATGAAGAAGAATGTTCCTTCTTGAAATGTCTATTTTGACCTTTTCTTGCTTCCTCCACTTAGCTCATGGGACTTTACCAGCTTACAATGAAGTAAAATTGCAACTGAAATGGTAAATCATCTTCACTTTGGCTATCATATGTGGGTGGGGTGGGTTGTAATCTTGGACTATTACTAATGCTCGTGTAAACTTCATGACGGTTTATTAATATATTTTTTATCGTGTACAAACAAATTGCAATTGAAATGGTATGTAAATCTTCACTTTGGATATCAAATCTGTTGGTGGATCGTAATCTTGGACCATTACTTTTTTTTTAGAATAAGGTAAAATTTTATTAAATACCAATAACCCGAATACCAGGAGTATTCGAAGCCTGGCCGTGGACCAAATAAGTTTACAAATCAGAGATATGAACCAAAGAACAACCCCCGCAAAGCCTAGAAACTCCAACTAAAAACAAGCAGGACAACAGGCAGCTTTACAAGAAAAACAGAACAACTACAGCTAAAACTAATCAGGAAACTGAGCCCTCCCCGACTCTACACCAAGTCACGTACAACTTCAATACAACCTTTCCCCACGCACATACGGGACGGAACAGCTTGCCCAACACCCTCGTCTAGCATGTCTCATCCTCGAAAGGATTGAGCCAAGAGTTGGGAGTGGAAACAAGCCCAAACCAGTTGAATATTCCTCTAGAATAGAAAGGGAAGAAACGAGGAATGATTCACCGATAAGGCCTCCCCAGCATGAACCATGAAGAAAAAACCATACAGAAAACACATGCCGAAACCTGATGCAAAGACGTCAAGAGACTCAACAAAATGACTATGAAGCGAAGCGGCAAATTCAGAACTCAAGCGGACACTGAGCAATCATAAAGAATAAGAAGAAAAACGACCTTCTTCCCGCTAAGCCAAGACCGCACAAATTACACGATATGACAAATCCTTGCTGTTGTTGACCACACCTTTAAAGAACATCTCATTGCGTGCCAACCAAATATACCAAACCGTACCATGCCATAAAGCTCGCCACTTCGCACGAAGACCCGTCGCGAGCTGTTGAGAAAAGTTCACTATTGAGACATGTGCCTCGTCTCCACAAGATAAGTCACTGCCGATCCACGAACTCAAATGAGACCAAACTTCCACCACAAATTTGCATTCGAAGAACAGATGAGAGACTGACTCCACCCTATCCTCATCACACATCTTACAAAAAATGCATTGTTCCTGATGGATAACCTTTCGAGCCTGCAAGTTCTGAAGAGTCTGAATCCGATCACGTACAAGCTTCCAAACAAAAGTGTTCACCTTCAAAGGAGCCAGCTTATTCCACACTAAACTTGACAAAATCGATGAATTCTCCTCCAATTCAGGAACCCGAAGCGCAGTCAGTTTGCTGTACCCAAGCCGCACCGAATAAGACACATCTTTTGAGGCTAGCCACTCCCACGATTCTGCAACAGAAGACAAATTACCAGCCCTTGTCACAACAGCAAAAAGATCAGTCACACTCTCCTCCTCCCTAGCGAACAGGTTCCTCCTCCACTCCCAACGCACCACAATCGACCCTCCCTCCATGACAAGCCTATCTCCAACTACACAATCACTAACACGCTCCAATCTAAACAACCTAGGAAACAACTCCTTCAACTTAACACCCCTATCCACCCACACATCTTCCCAAAACCTAGTAGACTGTCCATCCCCCACACGCCTCCTAACATCCTCCAAGAACCACCTCCTACGACCCACACACTTAACAATATCCCTCCACCAAGACGACCACCCTTTGCCCCACACCCTACCACTCTCCGCCTTCTCCACACAACTCCGAAAATCCCCTTACTTAGACCTAAGCACCTTAACACATAAAGCCTTGCCCCCCACCAGAAAACGCCACACCCACTTTCCTAGCAAGGACACATTAAAATCCTCCAAATTCTTGACTCCTAGACCACCCATCTCCTTAGGCCTACAAACAATATCCCACTTTACCCAAGCCAACTTCCTAGACCCACCCAAAGTCCCACCCCAAAGAAAATGCCTTTGAATACTTTTAATTTGGTGTAAAAAGGAAGAGGGTGCTTTAAAGAACGAGAGGAAGTATAAAGGTAAGGAGGTCAACACCGCATTTGAAAGGACTAGCTAGTCTTCCACCAAAGGAAAGATGAGAATTCTCCCACTTCATCAACCGATCTTCAAGCGATCCAAGATCTTACCCCACACTCTTTTCTCACTTTGTTTGGCTCCAACAGGAAGGCCCAAGAAATCAAAAGGAACACTTCCAACACCACAATTAAGAATATGGGCCCATTCAGTTAACACAACCGACTCCACCCTAACCCCCATCAAGCAACTCTTCTGAAAGTTAATCTTAAGTGTAGACACCCACTCAAAACATCTCAACACACACTTAAGAGCCTCAATATTCTGGACCGTCGCCTCCCCAAACAGAATGGAATCGTCAGCATACTGCAAATGAGACACCTCCACTCCTTCCACACCCACCCTCCACGGTTTAAACAAACCGGCCTCACACACCCGCCTCATCATCCTGCTCAATCCTTCAGCAACAATCAGAAACAGAAAAGGGGAGAGCGGATCACCTTGTTGCAACCCCCGCTCCATCCTGAAAGAATTAGAAGGACTCCCATTCACAAGAACCGACGCCTCCGTCGAGGACACACACTCCATAATCCATCCACACCACAAATCCCCAAACCCCAATACACGCATCATCTCAACCAGAAAACCCCAATCAACCGAATCATAAGCCTTAGCAAAATCAATCTTGAAGAGAAAGAGGCTCTTCTTCTTCTTTTTTGCTTCATCTATAATTTCATTCTCAATAACCACACCATCCAGGATATTGCGATCCCCAATAAAAGCAGACTGATTGCAAGAGATAATTGAATCCAGGACCTTCGCAATTCGGTTAGATAACACCTTCGCCAATATCTTATACACACCCCCAATCAATGAAATTGGCCCGTAATCCTCAATCGCCACAGGAGAAGCCACCTTGGGAATTAGAGTAATAAAAGACGAATTAAGGCCCCTTACTAGTTTCAAATGGGTATAGAAATCATCGAAGAAAGCCACAAAATCATCACTAATAAGCTCCCAGAAATTACGAAAGAAATGAAAACTGAAATCATCGGGACGGACACCTATCCAAATTACATTCCCACGCCCGTTTAATCTCCTCCCTCGAAAAAGTCTGTTCAACCCCAACAGGTCGATTCTCCAAAGACTCCTCGGCCAAATTCGCACGCAGCGAAGAGGACAAACGCCCACCAGAATGTTGTCCACTAGCAAAAAACCGTGCGAAATGATCACTGACGCCACTCTTAACCTCTGCGACTTCCTCTAGCCACCTTCCACCAATTCGAACTCCTTTCATCCCTTTCGCCCTCCCCTTACGCTCCACACATTTATGGAAGGAACTCGAATTAGCATCACCTTCCTTAATACATCGAAGCCGCGATTGTTGCATTCGAATACGATCCTTGAAGCACAAAAGATGATCTAGCTCACTCGAAATAGCCCTTCTATTCGCAGTAAACTGCTCCAAATCAACACCACCATCCACCTTCGAATCAAGTTCAAACAGCTCATCCGCCTTCCCCTTAATGCGCACGTCAATATTCCCCAAATTAGTGTTATGCCACTCTTGGACCATTACTAATGTTCGTGTAAACTTCATTATGGTTATTAATATATTTTTTACCGTTCAAAAGTTCAAAAGAAAGAATTTAAAAATTGCATCATCTCGTATCAATGACTTATAATTCTTAATAACACCATCTAATAATAAATCAGATCCATAGGTTGAGGCTAGCAGATGAGCTGGACTGATTGATGTAAAACTGATTGTGGTTTGTCGAGCATCCCTTGTGGTCGTGTAATTCTCTCGATAGTAGTAATAAAATATTTTAGCCGTTTAAAAAAAAAAATCTGATCCATAGAAGTTTCATGTGTTGTATTGTTAGAGTATTATGTATATGACCGTATGCATGTTCATGTTTAAAATAGCGCGCGCACACACAATCATTTTTATTCCAAAGGCAAACCCGTGATGCTTAGGGGGCGGACCTAGGGGTAGGGCCCCAAAAAATTGAAAAGAAATTATTTTATATGTAATATTTTCAATAATTTATGAGTCCCCTCCTCCTGAACTTCAAATCCTGCTCAGCGACACATAGATGATCTTCACAAGGGATTGTGATTGCTATACGATGATGGTTTTACATGATCATTAGGCATAATAGCAATTATATGACCCGCAGGACGCAGGGGCGAAGCCACCCCAATGGCTAGCCCGTGCTCGGCACGGGGTGGTTTTGGGATATTTCGCTTATGTATGTATGTATGTATGTATGTATGTATATATGTATATATATGTATGTATGTATATGTATGTATGTATGTATATGTATGTATATATATGTATGTATGTATATATATGTATATATGTATATGTATGTATATATATGTATATATGTATATGTATGTATATATACATACGTATATATATGTATATATACATATATATATGTATATATACATATATATACATATATATATATATATATATATATATTTTTTATTTTTGTTTAATATTTATGTCTCTTGGAATACTGTACACAGTAAAGATTTAAAAAAACGTACAAACCTTAAATATAAAAAAAGACGTACAAACCTCAAGGTTATCACTGATAAATTAGGGCGTTTAGTTAAGAATATCGATGTTTTACATAATAACAATAATTAAAAAAAATGTAGTTTGTTGACAACATAAACGTTTTGTTTAAAAACATTGATATGTGTTTATTAGCAACATTGGTCCATCTATATTGAAATTAAATATAGACGGACTTCCACGAGACTTTGTGAATATTTATTAATTTTGAAATTTTATATAATACTTCCTCCGTCCTGAAGAATTTTATATATTACGGTTGATGCATAGTTTTAGTTAAAAATGTTTGAAAAAGATGTACTTGTAGCTGCAAAATGTGTAATTTGTGTGTGGAATTGATATTGATTAGATGTGAGGTAGCTTATTTTTTAGTAATGTATCAAGTTATGTGGTATGGTTAAAAATAACAAATGTATTAAGTACTGCGGGACATAGGGAGTAAATTATTATTATTATTTTAATAACTCAATCGAGCACGGGCCAAGAAAATATCCTGACTTCGCCCATGGCGCGATGTACATGTAGAATCTTGTAGGAATTGGATCAGTGGATGTATTTATGTAAAACATTTAAAGGTCCATAAATTTAGCAAACTTGAAGTACACAGCAATTTGTTCGAGCAATTCATTTTTCTAAAAGTGAAAATTCCCATGATTAAAATGAATCAATTAAGAAACTAAGAATAAATTAAAACACTAGTATTATATTTTTCTGGTTTAAGAGTCAATTGTTTAACATGATATGTGTATAAGCATGTAACGTGGACAAGCAAACTTTTTTTTTTTTTAATGTTAATATCGTAGTAAGAGTATAGAATTACTATAAAGTAATGAATTATATTATGATGATCGATCCGAATGGTTAAGCAAGTAAACAATGAGTTAGAAGTTAGTTTGGTAGACAGTGAAGAGTAAATGGGGCTACGAGGTTCAATTTTCCATATACTTGCCTTATAGAGAGTCTCAAATTTCATGATCTGCAATATAATATTAGTAATTAATATAATACTAAACATACTAAAAAAGCACCTCGTCTTATGAAACGTTACAGGTCGAATTTGCAATCGCTAGCTAGCTTACACACTTGTCTAGTGAATTTGATCTACTGCCTTTTTAGTTATGTCTGCACCGGCTTGTTTCTTTTCCTCCCATTTACCTGTAACTTTTTTTTTGAGAAGACATTTACCTATAACTTTAGATTCCCAAATTCACTATGTATCTTGTCAAACTTGCACAACAACTTTGACTCAAATAATTCCTCAACATAATTAGGCTCACATGTTATCTTTATATAAAACACCATTAATTTTAATTCAATTCAGTTGTTTTTTACATTACAAATAAATCCAATTCAGTTCAGTCAAGTCCAATTCAGTTCAACTTAGTCTTTTTTAAATGAAGAGAACATAATCTTATATACTAGGATAACTTATAATCCTATAAAAAAAGGTAGCGTAGTGGTTATTCTCTTAAGATAAAACTATGCTAAAACATCTTATTTTTCTAAATAATAGATAGCACATATCATATTAGTGTAAATTATATATATGAATGTGTCAAACACTCAGGTAGGATGACAACATGCACTAATGTATTTATGCACTTGTACACATTATGACACTTTTTGAGTGTTTTACATTTATTAAATTTGTAATATATGTAGTCTTGTATGGGTTTCGGACTTGTTAGAGTTCCTATTGTGGGAATTTGACCCCAAAAGTAGGACATTCGGAGTGAAGTTACGAGTGTGAAGAAGAAGGTGTTTGTTGAGATAAAGGGCGAGAAGAGTTGATAGTTAGACTATATCTCCTTAAAACTTTATAGTCTCGCTATGGTGCACATGGGTTTGCGGCGACAGTCTCATGAAATAAAACTTCTCTTAAATGGCTAGGTTGCGCTACGATAGCTGAGTCTGGCGAACCTTTGTTTGAGTATTGAACAAGAGAAGATGAATAAGTAGAGGGAAGAAGTAGAATATAGGAGTAGAGGGTGTAATAGGAAATGATTTTTTTTTCCCTATTTATACTTCTCAATAGGTTACATGAAAGTTTGCATATATAACTCTTAAAAAAGGGTACCATGAATAGTCATACAACTATTAGTTTGAAATCATACAATTTTACAAGCAACCAATCACCAAAAGGTTGTAAAAACTTGCCAGGACAACCTCTGGAGTCATAACCCAACGCATGCAACTATTAACCATGTTTTGCAGTGTTTTAGTGGTTAGATTTCTTGTATTTCTCCTAGAGGTCCTGGGTTCAAAAACCAAAAGACCCATATTTATGTTTTGGCGTTTTTCCACATTTTCCCTTGTTGAAAACATCACGAATACTTCGTGGATCACTAATTATATTCTTACATATTTTTGTTTTTGCGTTTTTTCACATTACGAACACATCTAATGATCAACAAAGTAACTTGATTGAATCAACAAATCAACTAGGTGAATGAAAATAATAAACTTTAATTTCCTATAGTCTAACATAACTTCTCAAAGAATCTTTCTAGAGAAAATAATTAGACAAAACCTAGTGAAAGTTGCAATACACATGTCCAGGATGAATCTGCAAATAAGACCCATGTATATGTACAGATACAAGTCCAGTTGTTGCTATACTTCCTTGGTTTATCTCTTATCTCCCAGATCTTCTCCAACATGTTTCCTAGACTTCTCCACCATTGGTTGTACCGTGCATCTCTTCGACAAATATGTACAAGACTCTTGAATCCCAAACTCTTTGAATCCTTGTCATACCTCGAGTCTTATTAACTCTTCGACCTGTAAAATATTCATAAAAGGACAACATAAATCGTAGAACAAGATTAACATATGTGAATAAAGGCAAAGTCATAAAAAGAAAGTTAATTGGAAATAGCTGGCTGGATTCTAACTTATTGTGTTTATACAACAAGAAACTCGGAGTATTAGTTTGTTAAACATATTGCAAAATATATTGCACTTTCAAGAACAAAATTTTACATTATAAACTGAAGTATGAAATGGAGTATTTTCATAGGTAGAACATCTAGGAGGGTGACCAAGCCCTCAAGTTATAAGTTAGGCCCAAATCATTAAAAGTTGTTTTTAATTGGTAAGTCACCGTAGATAGATCGACGGTTACAAACTAAAGTATGAACTTTAAGGAAAAAGTATCTGGATTAGGTGCATGCATGATGAACATTCCTAGTTATTATGGCCACTAATTAATGATTAGCTACCTCCCTAAACCACCTGATTGTAGGCTTTTGTCCGAATATTGAAACATGTGTCACATCACCCTACTAGAAAGGATTTTTTGTATATATATTTAGCTACCAACTCTAATTAAGTTATAATTAAGTTTGCTTCAAATCATGAAAACTTACTCAATCAACACTAACTATAACTAATTATCCACTAACTAACAGTATTCTAAAGTTTTTTCCAATTAGCCGACCATCATTACCAGGCTGCAGAAATGTCATCAAAGTCAGTATACTCGATTAGTTTATGGTGTTGTAATATCTGTACATAAACAAGGAGAAAGATGCCTTATTTTCACTTTAACATGATATTATTAATCGTTTACTACATACCTCCAATAAAAGAAAGCAGCCAAATTTGTTTATACCTGAAGAGTCAGTCACACAATCCGCATAGCTACCCTCCAAGGAGTCGCACTATTTTCTATTTTATCTTTTAAAAGGCAGATTTTATTGAGAACTAAAAGAAATACAAGGAGCATCAGTATTCAGTAATGCTACCTCAAGATAGATGATCATATAACTTAAAAAGTTTAAAATCTATACAGGATCGAAATGCCACTCTTCCAAAACCTATGACAACGAATTCCAATTGCAAGCCTTATGTCATATCAGCTAGATTAATAAATGTACACTCTCTGCATTCATTGTTACTACCGCGGTGTTAGGTAGAAGTTTTTGCAAAGGTTTTGATATTGAATGGAAAAAAAAAAAAAGATGTTTCAGTGAAACTTCAAATTAGGTCAAAAGATTTTAGTGATTTTTTCTCATTTCTTATTTAACATTCTTTTGATTTTTAATTTGATTTATTAATAAAATTAAATTTTATTCATATTATTTGATTTTTCTATTTTCATGTGAAGTCATTTTGACAATTTTCGGATAGATTTTATCTGTTTTGTTATACTCAATTTTAATATTGTGTATATATTCATATTTTTTATACATTAATCATGAAAGTGCAATTTATTTGCAATTATTGTTATTAATCTTGCATTTCTTCGTTTATTAACTTGATCAACGATTGTAGTTGTTTTTTGATTGAATATTTTGTAGGAAATATTGAGATGGGATGGAACATGATTTAATGGACTGCAATTGGCCGGCTTGGGCCTTAAGGAAAGAGCTGGACGCCTGCATATTAAAGAAGGAAGGAGTTTGAAGAATATTGGACACAAGAAAAGCAATCTAAGCAAGAAGCTGGAAAGAAAAATGCAGCGTTCTTCTTGGACCATATATATACAAGAAGAACTGTCTACAAGAATAGACCTTTGATCAGTATCAATTCATAATATTCAGAGCTATAATTTTTCTTGCTTTACCAGACATTGACATCGATTTCTATTGTGAGTAGTCTCTAAGGATTGAGCTTTACTTTAGTGAAGTCAAACTAGAATAGGTTTTATCTGTTCGAGGTCTAGTGTTTGTTGTTTAATCAATCGTTTGTACAAACGATAAAAAAACATGCCAGTACCAATCCCAAATTTTGTTGTTGAAAGTGAAATTTTCGTTGGTATTAAAATTTTCCAATTGATATTTTTGTTGAACAAACTGTTGGTGATACCCCCGTTGGTAATTCAGCAACAAAATATAATTTTGTTGGTGAGACATTGCGACGACATTTTTTGTTGATAATTTGTTGGTGATAATTTTAAAATTGACATGATTTCAATTGCCATAACAACAACGAAATTGTTGGAAATTCGTTGTAATATCCCAACAAATAATTGCAACAACCATTTTGTTGGGATTTTAACTACAAAACCATCGTTGGAAATCCGTTGTAACATTTCCTACCAATAATAGCGACAACCATTTCGTTGTAATCTTTTTGACAAAAAACATCGTTGAAAATCCGTTGTAACAATTCCTACAAATGATAGCGACGACCATTTTGTTGTAAAACTTCATGAGTGAAGTTCATGTATTGATTTTGTCTTCTTGTTTATGGTCAGGTTAGTGAATCCACATTTGAAGCACATGATGGTTGGAAGCTTGGTCGAATCACATTGGAAGCACATATGTTTTTCGTGGTTTTTTGGTTATACATTATGAAATAGGACATTGGTTTTTGGTGATGCTTTTTGGTTATGAGGTGCTGCCATATGATTATGTAGGATCTATTTGAACTATTTGCTACTTTCAAATCTGATACTTTTGAGAGATTGGGTTTTTCAATTATATGCAGAGTGATTATTTTATACTCTCTAGCTATGTCCTTAAAGTTAGTTTTAATACACTACTTTTTATGGCTGATCCTTTGCGTCCTTGGTTCTTTGAAAAATAATAAACATTCTATTGTTAGAAAATGAAATGATTACTAAGTGCATGTTGTTCTTATATGAAGAGAATAGTTTTGCTATATTTTAGTTTCCAACAATCTTCTAAATTTGTTGGTATTTTGTGATATATTTTTTCGTTGACACTTGTAATCATTGTTTTTTGTTGTAAATTCGTTGCTAACAGCAACAAATTATTTTCCTTGGCAAACTTTGTTGTTATTTATGTTTGCTCTAGTTATTTCCAATGATTTTCCAACAAAAATTTGTTGAAATTTTAATTTGTTGAGGTTGTTTTGTTGTTGGTAGTTTGTTGTTAATCAGTTGCTAAGAGCAACAAATTATTTCCGTTGACAAGTTTTGTTGTTGTTGATGATTGCGCTAATTATTTCCAACAATATCCCAACGAAAATTTGTTGGAAACTAATTTTGTTGTTAATTTGTTGCTCTATTGTTGGTGATTTTTTATTTATTTTACGATGCTAATTTACTGTTGGTATTTTGTTGCAAATTCGTTGCTAACAACAACCGACTTAGTTCCGTTGGAATGTCTTGGTTGGTGTTGCCTAGTTTTTTTGTAGTGTGTGATTGAGTTAAACTAAGTTTTGTAATTCTAATTTTCTTAACAGTGGAAATTTAGTCTACGACATAATCGGTATATTTATATATCAGCTAAAATTTATTTGTAGTGTTCAGTTAGATTTTCTACTGCAGACTGCTCTGTTCTGTTCGTTACCGTTGTTGTCGATCACTGTTGACTCAACATCATTGTCAAACATCGTCTGAAACTTGTACAGAGTATCAATCCCGGTCCAACAATTCTAACAAATCAAATTTAAATTATACTTCCTCCGCCCCGGTACTAGCTTCCGACTTTGTTTTTTCTCAGTTAAACTTTCCGAACTTTGACTACGAATTTACCTTAAATTATATAATTAAACTTTAGCGAGAAAACTCAAAGTGAGAAGCTATTTCCGGTACAGAGGAAGTAATATTTAAGATGTAATTGATAATTCAAATTCAAACATTAATTAGAAAACAAATTATAAATACAATTTTCTTGATCAGATGAGTTCTTCCCCGTAGTGATAACCTATTGGAAAGACAAAGACTCAACAAATATCACATATCATTAAAACGGTACAAATAGATCTAGGTAGTTTCTTTCAATCTTTTCTTGGTGTTCATATGTTCGTCTCTGCTTAATTACTTACACCATTCCGAGAATAACTTCTCATTTTGTCATTATTTTGTCCCAAACAAAACTTTATATTTCTTTTTTTGTCAAACATTAATTTAACCTTAACATTAAATATATTTAAAAGTAATTCACTAATATTATTTTATCCAACTTTCACTTTTACAAATCAATTTTAGGGACCCACTAGCATTATTTTATCCAAAGTAATATATCTTACTTTGCCTATCACAATAGTAAATGAGAAGCTATTTTTCGAATAGAGGAAGAAGTATTTTGATGTAGCATAATTATTTTGGAGTTGGAGTTTCATTAAGTATAGAAATATGGCATATTGAAATTCACCAAAATGAAAACCTAACGTGAAGAAATATGGGTGGAACAAGAAGGCATGAAAGAAGAGGAACAATCCAAATACTTTAAATTCTTTCGGAAGCTAGTTACTTTTCAAGTGTTTTTGTATAGTATTAAAATCGAAAGGAGAGCAGAACTTGGCTCAAACATCGATCGAAATTAACATTTTCTAGCCAGCTCCATAAATATAATACATTTAATACTGAATATAGACATGATCTGAAAGTTCTTGAAACATGCAGTGAAATTAAGAAGATCGATCCAACTATGAATGATCAATTAAAAGCCAAAAACAATGCCAACATGCAAACCGACCTTCGTACCAGACGCGTTTTCTGTCTCTGCTTGCTTCCGATGTCTTCATGTCCAGGAATATTAATTTATACTTTTAACTATCTGGTACTATGTCACAGAAATATACTTTTATCATATATACTATATACTTTTATAAATTATGTCACACATTCTTTCCCTATAACTTAAAAGCTAAGATTTCTTTCCAAAAAAAATCTAATTAAACGTCCCGCCTGACAGGGAGCAAGTATAATCGGTAACGTAAAAGCGTCAGAGTTCGAAACGTTTATGAAAACGCAATTGATGATGAGAAGCCAAAATGTCATTTCATCTAATCTTTATTTTAGTGATTTTTTTGTCGTTCATGTATATAATTCTCGGAGCTTTTTAGTGTTTTGTTACTTGTCATCGGGGCGAAGTCAGGATTTTATCGTGCGTGGGGCTAATTAAACTAATGTTTTTTTTTGTACACAGAAAAACAAACACTTTCTTTATTTGAAATGATAAATTATTAAAATAGTTATTAATAAAATAACCTATTTATATTGAATTAATCCTATTTATACTACAATGTGATGAATTTTGGGTAGGGCTATATCCAAAACTTTTGAAAGAATACATACAATATAGTACTCTCTTTATGATTTACCCCACCCATGACATTATCACATTGGAGGTGTTTGGAATTAACGTTTCATTATAAAATTTAATTGAACATTTTATATTTTCGGTTTGAAATTAAATCATAGTTAAAGTTAAAAATGTTAACTGTAAAAAGTTAAAATGAAACATTTTGTTGGTCCAGATAACGGCAAAGGAAAAGACTAGAGGAGGGGGGGGGGGGTGAATAGTCTTTTACAACTTTTGTCGATAAACACAATTTCTCAGATATCTGATACTTAATTTCAGAGAGCGGAAGAATTTTCTGTGATAAGTGCACGTGCTCAGCAAGATATAATGTGTTTAAATACTTAGCAGGATAAAGAGAACGATAAGTAAATTGCTGAAAGTAAATAACACGTCTTTTATAGTGGTATCTGAAGGTGGCATAATCATTTAACTAATCCACTTCGGCCTTTCTCAGACATAGAATCCACTAAGACAGATAATTGAGTTCACCTTACAAATATCTTCTCTTCATTCCTAAATACACTAGGTTCCTAACCAAGTGTTCCTCCTGAGTTATTCCCCGGCTCCCAACCAAGTACTTCCTATACTCAGAAACCTTTGAGCTGTTCCTTAGTTTCCCAAACTAAGTACTTCCTATGCTCAGTAACCTTGGAGTTATTCCTTAGTTTCCCAAACTAAATACTTCCTGAACTCCACGCCGTTTAAGGTGTTGGTTATGATGGTTTGTCAGGTGAGTAGTCTTACTAACTTTTCAGTTATTTAGGAATACTCTATAGAACAAGAATCACTTAACACACTTCACAATGTGTGGTGATATATTCTTTACTGACCCAAGTCTATTTTAAATGTTCTGGAGAATGAAACTCAGATACTTGATCTTTTGATTCAGCTCCTTCACAGATAGCAATGCTTGTTAAGGATCAGGACACTTAGAACTTTCGTGCTACTTAGAATTCAAGAGCTTAGTCGCAAATGTAAGCTAAAGAGTAAGTAGGTTGAAGGCTTGTATGCTTGAATGAATAAGTTCGTTATGTGTGTTCAGTGTAAGTTCAGGGTGTATTTCAAGCATTCTAAGTGGTAATATTTATAGTTGAATTTGAAGCCGTTTGAATAGTATCCGTTAGGCTCAATTCAAATTCAAACTATTGATATCTAAAAATAGTACTGCACAAGACGTTGTCTCTTTTCAGAGATTTCCTCTTTTGTTCAGATGTCTCTGTCTGCACATTTATTGCATTGTACTATTTTTGTCCTGTAGTGCCAACGGAACTATGCACGCTTTCTGAAGCATTGCATGTCCCTTTCTAGAGACCTTCACATCTCCAGATACCTGTTGAAACATTGTTTCCCAGAAATATAGTTTTATCCAGGGTATCTGAGTGTAGGTTTCTGTGGGCACTTTTCCTCGTTCAGAAACCTTGTGTTCTCAGATATGTTTTGCAAAACTTGTTTATTGAAAAACACTTGTTTCTTTAAGATATCTGGACACAGGTATCTGATGAAACCAATTTCCTTCGTCTTTAGCAATCTTATGCAGTCTTCAAATCTTCAAATTTGTTGAACTCTCCTGCCGGATACCTTCTTCTTGGTCTTCTTCAAATATATAAAAGTTACATTCAGAGACCTAGCATTCTATACAAGTTTTGTTAGACTAACATACTTAGTGATTTTCCTCTTTTACAGTGTTTAAGTGAACGAAGAGTACTAACCACCATTCTTAACTAAGATAAGTCATTAGGTTGCTGATCAAAATCTAAACAGATATTCCTACCACATTTTATCATTGACGTAAGGGTATTTGTTTGTTTGTTTGTCACTAATGAGAACAATGATTTAATTTGACTTTCGTTTACTTATTCCGGTATTCATTTTAGTCCATTATCTATTGCAAAATGAGTGGTCAAGCAAGTTAATTAAAACTTTAGTACTTCGAGTGGCGAATTGGAGCAAAGTGGACAATTGGGCTAAAATTGCTACTCTCCCGCCATTGGCGACTCACTAAATTTTGATAAAAAGCGCCCTTTAAATATTACTTGAATTTTGAGAAAAAGCGCACTTTAGCTATATTTGTCCGCATGCGTGATGAACTAGATTGTGGAATTATGGCACTAAAGATTCTTTAACAATTTGCAACTTTTAAAATTTCCTCTTAATATATTTCGGTTCATCATTTTTGTCACAACTCATCATCATCTCTGAAGAATGAGGAAGGCTACTACCCTAACTTTATTCTCAAGTCTTTTGCTTTTCTCTACTACGTTCAAAGCTTCAGCAACTGGTACAACAGCTTCTCATGGTAATCGATCGAAATTGTAGCTTAATTGGTTAATTTCACCGGAACGGATCAGTTTAAATTTCAATCGAAAAAATAAAAATATATACATACATACTGGTAGAATTTAGTAGTTGAGTATTGATACATTTGGAGTTCTTTATATTTTTCAGAAAGCTACGTTTCTGGTCTAGGACATGAAGCTGCTTTCGATGAGTCTTCCCAGGTTTTTCATGTCAAAACTATATTAAAAATGTTTATGATGAATTAATACTTTCCTACACATCAATTAATTTTTTTTAAAGGATAATGCAATTTCAACAATAATTAGTAACAATAATGTTGATTCTCTCTTTTATTTTCCTTTATAATTGTAGGATTTGGGGGTGGATACAATCAACGTGCTAGTGGATCAAGATGAAAGTATGCTCCAGATAGAAGATGGGTTCATCGACTATACTCCGCCACGAGGCAGCCCCGGGCATGACCCGCATAACATCCATTCCACCCCGATCCTCGAAACATAAATGTATTAGGGCGCGGAAAGAATAATGGCGAGGAACTGTCTAGGTTATCAATATATACAAAGACAAGAAAATAATATAAAAGGGTTGCTATGTAGTTTTCCTATTTTCTTTTAAAAGACAAAAAAATCGATTGTAAGGAAACTTACAACAAAGTAGAACAAGCAAAATGGATACTCAAAGAAACAGATACAACTATCAAACTCTACATCAGTAATGTCTTCACCGGTTTGACACTAGCAAACCGTGTTTACCGTACTAACCCACCCCAAAGTGTTTATACAGGTCTTAGCCAGCAACCAAAGAACAACATCAAATACCATGACTTGAGGAATGGAGTACATTTAAGGGATTTGAATTAGGATGCTTTAGATACCCCATTTCACGACTTCTACGAACTTAGGCTTAGATCGGAGATACCCCTCATCCTTAGGAATGCCGCATACCAGGTTAGATGATTCTTAACTGAAGAATGACAATTGAGCAGATCAAAATTTAACATGAATTAAAGTACTTCGTGCATGTGTTTAAAACACTAGTAAGAGAAGAAATGGAAAATTAAAAGTGAATGGTGGATAACCTAATTAATTACCCTCGCAATTAGTCCAAAATAGAGGCGATGCGAATTTTAGGTTGATGTGCCCCAAAAGTTGAACCCATATATCAATGTGTTTGGTCGGTGTCCCGCTCAGGCTGTTGTAGGAAGGCATGTTTCCACTTTTAGCAACTTGACATTGTTCAAGGCGTATTGGAATCTTGCCAAATATAGTAACTTTACTGCAACCTTGTGTGCCCAAAAGCTGGACCAATCTGACCCATTCCAATTTCAAACCTTATCTCTCCCTGACGAGTAAAAATTAGTCCATCCCTTCATGTGCGGTTTGAAACGAACTAAAGAAGGTTTGCCAAGAGCCCCGACCACACTTGGTCCTCGAGCACTCTTGCCAGACTTGTAGCATCTAGCTAGTGACTAAGGCTTTGTTTTCTTCATCTGAAAACTCATTAATTTCAATTCAGTTTAGTTCAGTTCAGTTTTATTTAGTTGTTTTTTATACTACAGTTTAGTTCAGTTCAGACGAATAGATGCGAGCCTAAAAGGGCTTATAAAGCAAAGAACAAAAAGTCAAATCTCCATCCGAGCGTACTTTCCCTTGAGCATCATATATCCCCGATGCAGGTATATATTGCCTCCTACTTTAGACAAGTAGAGTGACCGAGAACATTGAGTAAAACCCCAAGCTGGTTGTTTCGAGCCGAGGTCTTTCTTCAGTCTTCGGTATCTCACATGGTTAAAATCTTCGGTATTTCACATGGTTAAAACAAACAAGCTAACTTATAAGTGTAATAAGTGGAACCCCGAGTTGGTCGCTCCGAGCCGACGTCTTATTTTTGTCCTCGGTGTCCCTCATGGTTAGGACAAGAGGAAATCACATATACCACCCTTGCAAAATTTCCATATTAGTCCCCTCTATTGAATGATTTACAAATTTGATCAAAATTTACTCATGAATTTTTTTCTAATTACAGATAGCCCAAAAATTCAATGGAGGTGATGACATGGCTTGCCATTTGGTTGATTTAGAGGAGATAGTTTGCATTAATAACGAAAATGCTATCCCATTTGTAAATTTTAGATTGTTTTTAATTCTTCTAATACTTTTGTTTTCTTTTCTTTTTTCTTCTTTTCTTTCTGTCAGTAAGTCGCAGTTGGGGCTATTTGTAATTATCTGCAGGTATTCAAGGACCTGAGGCATTAGATGCTTCGATGAATATACATTCCGTTGAGAAAGAAGTTCCGACTAAGGCTCTTCAATCGCAATTTCTGAATCGAATCGTAGTATAAAAAATATAACTCAAGCAGAATCGAATCGAATGAGTTTTGATTAAAGGTAATGTAGCCTAATTCGAATGGAGAGAAAAAGATAGGAAGTTTAGTTCCATGACCAATTATGTAGCTAACACCTGCCCGATGCCCGAACGTTGGAGATACTGCACATATAAATAGCGAGAGATACATCTTTTTTCTATACAAAAATTAAAATTTGTCTTTTTCTCTAAATTGCATCCATCGGTCCTCAAAGTATATGCTTTAATAACGGATAATTCATTTACACTAGTTTCATATGGTTAGTCAGTCGAACCACGTGAGGGCGATATTGTAATTGACCTTACATATTGCAGGTGGTATCTGTAATTGATCTGATTTTTTTTTTTTCAAAACCAAGCTGCTAGTTACGGTTTCAATATTATATATGTTTCCCTCCCAGACCGGAGCAAATGCTTCAACGAAGTGCTTTATAGACAAAGAGGCTCATCACACAACTCAATTAGGACCGGACTTCATGATGGGCGAATCCGCATCATGGATCGTGTGCATGGTGACTGGCTTTTTAAATTTTTGCACATACGTTTCCCATAAAACGTCTATCCATGAAATCAAGTCTTAGGATTTAATGAATTTGTTTACCAAGTCGCAAGATAAACGAGTCACCTAGGTACATGATTAATACATTATTATATCAATACACTGACACACACATCATTGTATCTCAAACACTAACCATGTAATAATCACGTGAAGTCGCAACATAATCATACACTAACCATATGATCACAACAAAATGTTATTCGATCCAAAGAGTAAATCGCCGACACAATGAATTAATAAAAACATACATAATTTTCAATCCATAACAAGTCACAAGGATTACGACACCTTCAGATACCACTATAAACAACTGTTATTTACTTTTTGCACTTACGTTGATCATCAAGGTATTTGTCTACCTGTTTATCTTAATGCTTTATGAAGTTACTCAACACTTAACTAAGTCTCTCGCACTGTGATTATAAGTATCATCAACACTTAATGCTTTAATTTGCAGTTTCTTATGCGTATGCATTTAAAAAAAAATACTTAAAAAAAGTATAATTATCGTTCCTAATTTATTATCTATGAACTTTGGAGCAATGCACGTTTAATGCAATCAAAATGCAATATTTATTAACACCAAAACATAAACAAATGATACATAACAATTTCAACTCATTATAAACCCAGATATTACCCAGATTTTGAAAAAAAGTTAGAAATTCAAAGAATACCAGTACATTAGCAGTACATTTCGATTTTGGCTTCTGGTCATGACTTTTAAGTCAATTGCCAAACTATTTAAATTACGTTCATTTCCTCGTACGTGGATTAAACACCCTACAGTTCTTCCTGATTTCTCCAGCCTTTCCCACTAGAACATCCACATTACCCAGTTTGATCAATGCATTACCAAAGCTCTGCCTAAATGCAACCGCGTTCGCAGCAAATCCCCTAACAGTTTGCACAGTTGCTTTGTCCAATGCGAGTTCCTGATCAATTTGCATGATCCCTCTTTTAAACAATGTCTGGTTGTAAAACTGATTGTCCACTCTGAACGCGGACCCTTGATCCAAGAACACAGTTGGATCGCTTGTAAATTGTGATGCACATGTTCTAGAAAGTACAGCAGCCAATTTAGGATCCATTTTGGGGTCACGAGGGGATAACCGGTCTTGGAAAAATGAACAATGGGCCACACCAACCGTATGTGCCCCCAAAAGTGTGACCATGTCAGTTAAGGACATCCTTTTGGCCCTAAAGAACTGGAAAGCCTCTGATACGGTTAGTGATGGGCCTGGAAGATTTACGTCATCGGCATTGGATCGCAGTCCATCACGCCTGCCGGTGGGAATCTTGTAAGCAGGCCCACCGGCTAGTGCCACTGCATCGCGGGTGGCTAAGGCGATAATGTCTGCACAGGAGACGGTAGACGAACAGTTTCCTAAGGCCTTTTTGGCTGCGTCGATTAAGTCGTACCCTCGCACTGTTTGGTTAGGGCCTGAATCCTTCTCTGCCGAATTGGAGTTTGTAGAGTCTATGAGGATTGAGGCATCACATCCCTGTTTTGCACCATTTTTTAACCATAAGCTTATGAATTTTCAATAATTATAACAAGTTGATATCAAAATGTTTACTAGATATTTCTAGAGTCAATTTAAATGACTAAATTCGACACATCTCTAAATTTTTAGATGATAAGTAATTCTATCGTTGTATCAGAGCATTTGGTTAACGCCCTCCGAAACTCCATAGAGAGAAGCCATTCGATATTGAATTTACATTCAAATGGCCTTACCAAAGAGGTTTAAATCGATCACGAGTGCAGAGCAATATAAATTTGAGCTATTAGAGGAGTTGAATTTTAGGAATTATTAGTATATCAAAATTAGTTTATAAGGTAGGTTAAAACAATCTAGTTGATGAAGTTGGAAATGAAAGATGATAATTTATGTGATTTAAATGAAATCATTTAGTAAATTGACTATTGAATGATTTACTAAAAATGAAATATAAAACCTTAATAACTTATTTTATTCCATTAATCTTGGTGGAGAAAATTATAAATCAGTTAACTTATAATCATATTGTTAGATTTCACAATATTTTACATTAAAAATTTAACCAAAATTTCAATTAATTAATTTTGTAGTTGTTAGAATTGGAACATGAGAGATGAGACGACATGGTTGCAAAATAATGACTTTTCTTCTAATTTTAAATAGTGTACATGCATTTTCATCTCTCTCTCTCTCTATTTATATACTTTGTCAAGTTACATTATTTTGATTTTGATTTTGATTTTTCTAGAGAGTTCATGGAAAAGTATTGATCGGACCTGAACTTTCTAATTTCTTAGTTTATTTTGTCTTATACATGAATCTTAGTAGTATTTGTGATCAATGTGTTCCGTTTCAGTTATAGTAATGACTAAGTTATACACGGGTCCTATAAATTCCATGAATTGTCCTTCTTTCACCTTAATAATATTTCAGTTTGCATTATGATAATGTTCAATACGTCGATTGTAACATGCATGTTTTTATGTAGCCGATTGTAACGTGTTTTATGTAGCCTGAACGGGTAAATGATATTTGATGTTATAAGATTTAGAATTTGAAATATAAAACTTGCAAATATAGATTAGTAAAATCATCACTTACGTGAACGAAGCAGTCGTGAAAATACATTCGAAGCAATGCTGCGGTGATGGAACGATCCCTGTTGAATCGTAGTTGCACAATTTTACGAACAATATTTTCTGCTTGCG
Organism: Plantago major; assembly: GCA_026545765.1. Taxonomy (NCBI): domain Eukaryota; kingdom Viridiplantae; phylum Streptophyta; class Magnoliopsida; order Lamiales; family Plantaginaceae; genus Plantago; species Plantago major. The sequence goes on from CM048843.1 coordinate 71,707,208, forward strand.
GGCAAGTAGCACTGTAAAATCCGACCTTCAGTTGAGCAGAAGCAATGCTAAGAATGCAGCATAAGACAAGAGTGAATAGCATTTTCTTCATCTTAAATTTCTAGTTGTATATGTATGTATCAAATTCAAGAGAAGAACTTGTGTTTGATGAAATATGGAAGAAAGTTTGTTGTCTATATATAAAGGAAGAACAATTTCTAGACATTTAAGGGTGTCACGTTAGTTGGCATTTGGCAAACGTGCCAAGGTCAATGAAAATATGTCATTGTTTTTGAATAATCTCAATACGCGTTTAATACTTCTATTAATTTGAACAGTTTATATTTTATTATGTATGCTTACTAATTATATATTGCAATTTGAGTGTCTGTTACTAACAAACTCGCCTAAACTGTGGAGTCATGTACATTTAAAATCATTGATGTTCAATCATTTTTTTCTGTTAAGTAATGCAGCTGAATGATTTTTGCTTATTCCCTACTCTTGCCTAAATGATCATATAAGCATTAGTTAATTTATGGCTTAAAATCCAAATACTATATTCTATTAAATCACAAAATGATGGTTATTGGGTTTTGACTTCTTAAGACCAAGAAAGGAAAATAACAATAGAAATATAATCAAAAGGGACAAATTCAAACACTTCAAAATGATATAATTTGAATGATTGTAGGTTAGTTTTGATAGATTGAGTGATGATTATATAATGATTTGATATGAATGATAGTATATTTGTTCAATTGATTTATTATGAATGTAAGATTGATATTTAAAATAAAACACTTCAAAATGACTTGAAGTAAACAGGCTTCCACACTTTAGTCCCGCCATTTTAAGCAATAACATGATTGGACAAGTTTCATAAATCAATTACATTTTAGTCTAAAAATCAACGAATGAATCCTACGTGTCTGATAATTACTAACGTGCATATACCGGAAAAAGATTTTTATTACTTTAATAATCAGATTTGAAAAAATGATTACAATTAAGCCCTCTTATTTATTCCATACTCAATTAAACCCACTTTTTTTTTTTAATTCAACTTCAATCAAAAACAAATTGCACTTAAACCCTCTTTATCATCTTTCTTCATAAACCCACACAAATTGTCATTCCTCCATTAATGGAGCTTCAAAAAAAATATTTCTAATTTCTCAATTAATGAATTGCAATCCTGCTCGAACGGACCATTTGGACTCAAATTGAAGCCACATTACTAAAGATTCAAGCTGCATTAATGGAGCTTTAATGGAGTTGTGACGCTCCATTAATGGAGCTTGAACAACTCTACTTACGGAGCATAACAACTCCGTTAAAATGGACCTTGGACAGCTTCATTAATGTAACTTTTACAAGCTCCGTTAATGGAGCTTGAACATCTCCGTTAATGGAGTTGTCCAAGCTCCCATGAAATGGAGTTGTTCAAGCTCCATGAAATGGAGCTTGAACAGAGAACATATACATCAATGGAGCTTTGGCTTCATTAATGGAGCCCGGTTCAGGCTCCATTCGAGCCCGATTCGGACTCCATCAATGGCGCTTAAAAACTCCATCGCCGTTAGAGTTTCAAGCTCCGTTAATGATGAAAAAAATTAAAAATTTTAAAATTAGGAATTAGGATTAATTGAATGTAAATTGTATGTTGATGATGAAAAATGTGCTTGTAATTTGAAGAAAAAAAAAGATGGTTTGAAGAAGAAGAAGAAGAAGAATATGAAGAATAGCTAAAGAATTAAGACTGGATGAAGAAGAAGATGAAAATGAAAGAGTAAAATTGTTTTGGGTCTATTGTGAAATTTTTATAAATTCAGCAGGGATTGATGTGCAATTAATCATTTTAATTTTCACATGGATAATGGTTTTTTAGATGGTCAACGGAAAAATAAATGTTGGACTAAATTGTTATTGTTCAAAATCAGAGGGACTAAAGTGTAATCACGAGATTTATTTGGAAGACCTACAGTAATTCACCCTAAATATATAATGTTCGTACAAGTGCATACTATTGCAGCTCTATTAGTACTAGTGTATCCGCTTGATAAACCTATTTTTGAAATAAGCATGCATGTTACGTGAACATCTAGATGATATCTTATATGTTAACTATCTGATCTGATAAGATTGTTCATATAGGTTATAAAAATAAAAAAAATAAAAAACTAATTGATTTGTTTTCTGTATTTGTTATATTTAGCTAATTATCTATCTTATCAATTAATTAATTTATTAAATACATCGAAAATGTTAATCAGCTTATTAAATACTCAGTCAGCTACAAGTTATATTATTAGCTAGTTTTGCTAGACGGAGCCGAAAGTTACTGAAAAGATGAGCCCTCGCCTTTTACCACTAATATTCATTCAATTGCCACTATAAGGATTAATTTAAAAGAGCCATTTTCTAAATACAAAGTTAAATAGTAAACTTTACATTCACTGCTCGATCGTTTTGCACCTTGTATTGTTTATAAAAATAGTTCGAGAGGAGTTTTTATAAATTTAATATTTCATATAGTGAATATATCGTCACGAGGCTTGATTGATCATACAAATATGATTTGTTACTCTAGAAAATAAAACAATATTGTTTTGAATTTTGCTATTACTCGAGTTTAATATATTATTTGCAATGGTATTAAAATAAAGTAATAAGTGAATACTAAAAATATGAATTGAGTGATCAATAAATATAAATAGTGGTTTCCGTATAATGAATTGAAAAACTTTTAGTAGAACTTTTAAAATTAAACAATGGAATCTTTTTACTGAAATTGGAGTTATTAGACAAAGAAGTAAGTATATATCATTGTCGTCAAAGATACAGATAAGAGGCAATTATTGTGGATGTGCAATTAGTTAAGGAGCTAGCATTTGACTTCGTATATAGTATTTCAAGATAGCTAAATGCGACAAAAGGCTAGGTTAAGTGAAGATTAGGCCTTCCAAATTTTAGAAGGCCGACGACAACTAGCAAGTAGCAACATCTTGCATATGGAGACCATGCAACAACCATACTAAATAAATTCATTTAACACTAATTATATGTGTTTTTTTAATTGCAAGTCATTGGGTAAATGCATGCTCTTCTTGTTGCCTGGTTGAAAGGACCCCATTATTTAGTGTGAGGAAAAAAAAAAAAAAAAAAAAAGGGAATAACAACCCAACCGCTAATCGATCTAGTCTCGACCCTTTGAGCCGGTACGATTACTTCTAAACTGCTCTCCGGATGATGTTGGTCCCACAATACCAATACATGTTCTTTCCCACACACTTTGTGTTAGTTCAAGTCAAGATTTTGATTAGCAAACACATGACATCTTTAGACTAATCAAGTAAGAAGTATTGTTGTCCTTATGATACTATTTATTGACTGATAGTTAGTGATTTGTATAATTGTTAGGTTTTCAAGAGCATGTAATTTTAGTTTTGATCCACCTCCTGGAGACTTCCACTTTGATGTTGCGACCGGGAGATGCTGTGAAGACAAGTCTAAAGATTTAGTATAATTGAATAAGTTAATAGGGTATAGAGGACATTTTCAGCAAGTTATGCCTCAATAGTTACTTGTGTAAGTGAAAATCTGTAAGACAAAATTGGTTGACGAAACATCTATTGAAGGATTTTACCCATCAAGATAGTCTCTCAAAAGTAACAACTACTTAGTATCAAGACAACTAAGTACTGTGTCCATTACAAAGGAGCTTTAGAGAAGTACTTTTAATTTGGCAAGACTAAAAGACAAATATTTAGATGTCATAAAACATTTGTGATAAAGGTAAAGACAAAGCTAAAGTACGATAGTGACATTTCAGTACCTAGTTTGAATTTATCTCCAACGGATTCAAATCACAACGGGACTAGTTTATACTATAAATAGAGACACTAAGAAAATACACCGATTCGACAAACAATAAGCTTATAGTGCAATCATCTTCTCGAGCTCTCTAAGTGTCTCAAACTTCTACAAGACTCAAACTTTGCGAAGCTACTTGTAAAGAAGTAGAATAAACTTTTAAGTTGCAACTATAAAAGTGCTCTTTCTTTTGAACAAGAAGAATTCTTTTTTTTTCAGAAACATCTTACTTAGTCCTTGAAACATAGGAATTTAAGTAGAGTTTATTAGCGTACCAAAGTCACTAAAACATTGTGATTAAGGTAACATTGTCTTGAAAATGTCAACCATATTCAACTACCAAACATATGTGTTAAGAAGAAGGGAGGAACTACAAGGAAAACCAAAGTTAAGGGAGGAACTACTTAACTTGGGAATTTAGCGAAAACCCCTTGAAGGAACCAGAGTATTTGGCTTGGAAAGTCAAAGAGAGAGATTCAAGATTACTAAGTTGGAAATTTAGGGTATAAAGAGATTTAGCTAAGGATAGGATTTTGTAAGGAAACTCATCATTATGTCTTAGTGAGTTCAAGTCTTGTTAAAGGCCGAAGTGGATTAGTTAAAATATTACGCCACATTCAGATACCCTATAAACAAGTGTTATTTATTGTTGGTCCAGATAACGGCAAAGGGAAAAGACTAGAGGGGGGCGGGGTGAATAGTCTTTTACAACTTTTGTCGATAAATACAATTTCTCAGATATCTGTGAAGATATCTGATACTTAATTTCAGAGAGCGGAAGACTTTTATGTGATAAGTGCACGTGCTCAGCAAGATATGTGTAAGAACTCAGCAAGGTAAATAAAGCAAGTAATAAATTACAGAAAGTAAATAACACTGATCTTTATAGTGGTATCTGAAGGTGGCGTAATCCTTCAACTAATCCACTTCGGCCTTTCTCAGACCTAGAATCCACTAAGACAGATAATTGAGTTCACCTTACAAATATCTTCTCTCGATTCCTAAATACACTAGGTTCCCAACCAAGTGTTCCCCCGGCTTTCTCAGCCAAGTACTTCCTATACTCAGAAACCTTTGAGCTATTCCTTAGTTTCCCAAACTAAGTACTTCCTATGCTCAGTAACCTTGGAGTTATTCCTTAGTTTCCCAAACTAAGTACTTCCTGTACTCCACGCCGTTTAAGGTGTTGGTTAAGGTAGTTTGTCAGGTTTGGTAGATTAATAATTAACTTCTACAGTTATGTAATACTACCTTCTTGAACAAGAGTCACTTAACACACTTCACAATGTGTGGTGATATGTTCTTTACTGACCCAAGTCTATGATAAATGTTCTAGATAATGAATCTCAAATACTTGATCTTTTGATTCAACTCCTTCATAGATAGCAATGCTTGTTAAGGGTCAGGACACTTAGAACTTTCGTGCTACTTAGAATTCAAGAGCTTAGACGCAACTGTAAGCTGAAGAATAAGTAGGTTGAAGACTTGTATGCTTGAGAGAAAGATACCACTAGTTGTATTATCAGAGAGGCTTGGTATTTTCAGTGAGTTCAGTGTGTCTTTCAAGCATTCTAAGTGATGATATTTATAGTTGAAAATAGTATCCGTTAGGGTTAATGAAATTCAAACTATTGATATCTGAAAATAGTACTGCAGAAGATGTTGTCTCTTTTCAGAGATTTCCTCTTTTGTTCAGATGTCTCTGTCTGCGTATTTATTGCATTGAAATATTTTTGTCTTGTAGTGCCAACGGAACTATGCACGCTTTCTGAAGCATTGCATGTCCCTTTCCAGAGACCTTCTCATCTCCAGATACCTGTTGAAACATTGTTTCCCAGAAACATAGTTTATCCTAGGTACCTGAGTGTAGATATCTGTGGGCACTTTTCCTCGTTCAGAAACCTTGCGTTCTCAGATATCTTTTGCAAAACTTGTTAATTGGGAAACACTTGTTTGTCAAAGATATCTGGACATAGGTATCTGATAACCTTTGTCTTCAGCAATCTTGTGCAGTCTTCAAAACTTCAAAAAAATGTTGAACTCTCCTGTTGGATGCCTTCTTCTTGGTCTTCTTCAAAGATATAAAAATTACATTCAGAGACCTAACATCCTATACAAGATTTGCTAGACTATCATACTTAGTGATTTTCCTCTTTTACAGTGTTCAAGTGAACCAAGAGTACTAACCACCTTTCTGAGCTAAGATAAGTCATTAGGTTGCTAATCAAAATCTAAACATATATTCCTAACATTTATTTACATTAATTTAATTTTCATCAACTTATTTGTCTATCTGTTAAAGTAGAATTGCTCACTGAAAGCACACACCCAGTCACTTAATTGTAAAAGAATTCCGCGCTCTGAAAGTTAAATACCAGGAGATACTTGTACCTGCTTAGAAAATATATTTTAGACAAGAAAATTTTTGAAGTCTATCCCCCTCGGGCCTCCCTCTAGACTTTAACCTTATTGTCTAATTAAGAGACCAACACTTTGTTATCACTCGTGCGCGCACCGGGAGACTTCAGTTGGTCACCCATCATAAGATTGTTATAGAGAAATCACGCTTAACTCTGAAGTTATTATAGATCGATTCTCGAAAAGAAATGTGGTATCTAAAACTTTGGGCGTTACGTCACCCTCTCTTGAATTGTGCGATGTCCCTGACGCACATAGGTCCAGACCAACTGTCCACCCATTGTGGGTTTTTGGGTTGGCTCGACTCTGATACCATTTGTAACGACCCGACAACTAATCGATCAAGCCCCGATCCTTTGAGCCAGCGCAGTCACACATGGGCAGCTCTCCGGTTAATATGTGACTCCACTAACACATACTCCCTCCGTTCTTTTACAAGGTTTACCTTTTGGTTTTGGGTAAATTTTAAGAAAATGGAATACAATATTAAGTAAGTAGTAAAAAGTAAGATGAAGAATATGAAAAGTAAGTGAGAGAATAGATAAAGTATGAAAGAGAGTGTTTTAAAAAATTAATAATAGAGATAGTGGGTTTCCAAAAAAGAAAACGTTAAACTTTGAAAAAAAACTACCGAAATGACAAAAAGTAAACCTTTAAAAAGAACGGAGGGAGTATCATTTTTTACACACTTTGTTCTCATTCGTACGCGCACCGAGAAGTTCTCAGTTGGTCACCCAATATAAGATTGATCCAGAGCAAGCACGCTTAACTTTAGAGTTCTTATGGATGGATTCCAAAAATAAATATGCACCTTGTTGATATTAGTAGCGTTTTCAATTCCTTTAATATCTTTGAAACTTATCTGAGACTTAATTTGGGGAATTACATTCACCCCCTATTGAATTGTGCGACGTCCCCGTGGCACCTCGGTTTGGAGCAATCGTCCACCCCTTGTGGGTCAACATGGGGTTTTGGGTCTAATACCATTTGTAATGCCCCAAAGTTTCATATAAGTTTCAAAAGAGTTTGAAGGACTTGAGAACACTATCCATATTAACAAGGTTCACCTTTACTTTCGTGAATCCATCAATAAAAACTCAAGAGTTAAGCGTGATTGCTCTTGAACAATCTTAGGATGGGTGGCCAACTGGGAAGGTCTCGGTGCGCACTCGAGAGAGGACAAAGTGCGCGGAAAATGTTATTACATTGGGGCCAGCATATCATCCAGAGAGTTGTCCATTCATAACAGCGTCGGCCCAAAGGGTTGAGGTTCGATCGATTAGTGGTCGGGTCGTTACTCTATAATACATTAAGGTTAACAGATTGCAATGCATTATAGTGTGGACAACTATTAAGTTGAGCAATTGAGTAATTAATTTAAATTAAACTGGAATCGTTTATAATAACCCCATGAGATTTATAAACATATCCAACATATATTTTAGTTATAAATATATAAGAAAACCATGAAGACATGTACTTATATCCTCAATGGGCTTGTTTGGAATGGGTCTTTGACGGGAGGTGGCAGGTCATGTTTCGGATTAGGCCCAGGTAGATTATAGTCCATTAGTCTGAAATTATGTGAATCGTCCTTGGGGCTTTTATTAGAGAGGCCCTTTCCAGGAGGTGGCGGGTTATGTCCTGGATTAGTCCTGAATCATTTGAATTGTCGTTTGGACTTTTAATCTCGAGGCCTTTGCCAGGAGGTCGCGGGTCATGTTTCGGATTAGGCCCAGTTAGGCATAGTCCATTATTCCTGGATTTGGACAATCACTCGGACTATCTCCCTTTGAGTCTACCATGCAATTGATTGTTACTTCGCTCCAATGCTGTAACAATTGAAGAAGCAAAAAATGATATTAGCATCCATACACAAACCAAAGTTTTGGTTACAAAATGGTTTCAATTCTTGGTCGTGTTTAACAAATATTTTCTCGCGAACCGGCAAACCAAAAAACTTAAAAAAAAAAAAAAAAGGAATTACCTCAATGTGTCCATTGACGGGTGCATTGATTTCCTGAGAAGAGTCAATTCTTTCTGGAAACATATATATAAAATTCAAAAGTAAAAAAGAATGAATCATAGAAATGAGATTATAATTTTTGTAGAAGGAATAAAATAAGCAAGAATATATCAACTTTGGAAATTGTTTGTCTTGATTCCAGCTGATGAGTAAATTTGAGTGAAGAAGAAGACTAATTAGTCTGATACTCCCTCCGTCCCGGATAACTTTATACATTAGGGTTAGCGGGCAGTTTTATGCGAAAAGTTAAATTAATAATAAAGTATGGAAAAAGTGGACAAAAGTGTACTTTGAATGGCAAAAGGTGTAATTTATGCGTAAAGTTGAGATTGTTTATTATTTATTGGGTGTGTGGTAGCTTCCTTTTTTAGTAAAGTATGAAGTTCTGTGAGACGGCTAAAAATGATAAATGTATAAAGTTCTGCGGAACGGAGTGAGTAGTAAGGATATTCATGTTGAAAGGACTAATACATCTTGTTGATACGGAAATGTGTCCAATCCTTTAAGGGCGCCATAGAGCGTGTCCTAGAGCGCATCAAGGCTAATATAGCCATTCAAAGCTAGTCCGACCTTCGAGTGGTCCGTCCTAAAGGAAACCATCTCAGGTCAACTAGTACTCACAAGTCAGCACGCCATTTCAGCTAGGTCCGACCAAGCTAGATGGATGACTTAGAGCCGACAAAAGGTTACTGGTCCTCCCAAGTACCATAACCGGTCCTAAGATGCTAAACGGACCGGACGAGAGAATCTCGGATGCCACCAGTACAGTAAGACCAAACGTATTTGACAGAACCACTGAGAGGCTTCCGTGGAACTCTAAGGTCCGGACACCTAGAGTTACCCAAGGCAGAGTCATCCAATCATGCGGATCTGTCCGAGGGACTTACACGGACCCAACATGGGGAACAGTACTCTCAGAGGGAAAGGACCAAACTACCCTCCCAGCCCATTAATTAGTATTGGATTACTATTCACTAATGGGCCATGGGCCAAAGGTAGCATTGGTGTCCAAATCTGAGGCATACACTTGGCATCATCTTATGAGCTACTTCATAAGTATACGATAACTATAAATATAACACAAGGTCCAAGACCTTAAGGTAAGCATGATCAAAGGGAAATACCCTAGGAAATTGTGTTGTCTCCTAAGTTCTAAACATCCTTGATTTCATTACCTTTCCCATTACTATTGCATTGAGAGCTTTCATCTCTCCTTTGAGTAAAGCCTCCTTCCGGATTGACTTAGGCAATCCGGGTAACCCATTCTAACCCCCCCCCCCCACTTAGTCCTTTCAGGTACTCTTGCTCGGACAAGCCTTCTCTCGGGATTCAAGTTGGAGGCGGATCTTAGATTAGGTTACTTGTCGTAGTAGTGTTGGTGTTTGAGGTTTTATCCCTCAACATTTTATATGTCCCCCCAGTTCCCAAGTATCTTAGTAGAAGATAGTTGGTAACTATGAGGGATCAGTCGTGTCTGTGGAGCGTGTCCGAATCGTTAGTTAAAAGAAAAAGGAAAAAAAAATCCTTTTTGTCGGGATCCGTCGTCCGTGTCCTCAAGGATTCAATATATCTCTTTGCCCCTTTTAGTCGCCTACAATCGAAAGTTATCGCATAACCGGGACGAGAGGAAAAGGTATTTGTATCCGAGATATATGGGTCCGAGTACGGTTAGGATCTGACGAAGTCTTTCGAGGAAGATCAAGTAGGAGGTTATCCGTTGGGCCAAATTTGTGAAATGGTCCTGATGGACCTTTGATCAGTAAATCAACGGGGTCCAACGAGTTGCTTGTCCGCCCACGGGTAAGATCGAGGGGAACGGCGCGATTGGATTGGGAAGCCTCAACGGTTGAGATCAAATTCTGCGACTCCTCCGAGAACTAAACGTGTCTGTTAGCCATCTATTCGCGGATCGTCATGACCGTTGGATTTGAACAGATCAACGGTCGCGGTTTAAACCTAAGTGATGTGACGCTTGGCCTTCCCACTTTGCCCCTATAAATAGTTAGGCGATCGGTCACTTTCACACTTTAGCTAAATTGAATCTCTGAGCAATCTTTAAGCTATTCAAACAACACAAGATCGATCCGAGCAACTGGGACTTGTAAGACTTTGGGCTATCCAGCTGAGATCTGTAACCTCGAGGCATTATCCAAACTCGATCGTCCGTTGAACCTTCCTGTTTGAATATTAGCAAGTAAGTACCCCTCATTTTTTGGCTTTGTTAAAGTTGCCTGTATTCGCTATACGCTCATTGCATGTCTAGTGTAGCTTCTCTTGCTGCTTCCGTAATTATGCTTGTCTTTAGTAATTGGCTCTTGCGATACCTTCGGTTGAGATGGTAGTTGATGTGTGTTTGCTGCATGCTTATAATATGCCAATTTTCCTTGCTGATGCCTTGTACTTTTATTTGGTACGTCCCGTCCGACACAACCCGTCTTGACAATGCATGCTTACTTGATAATAAATCGGTATTGGTTGTGGTGTTCGCCTGTAAATTGTTTCTTTTATTGCCATGCCATGAGGGGCAGATTGTGGTGCCGGTGGCACAGCTATGTGTGCCAGGGTCTTGGAGCCCCTGTCCTTCTGTGTATAGAAGATCTTAGGGTTTAAACTTTTCCCGGACCTCTGGACTTAATAAGACATATAAATGATCTCTCGGACAATAACAACCATCATTTCTGATCCGTTTCCTTCTGCCCTAGGATGTCCGGGAGCGATAGTCAAAACGTTCACGAGGTGCGGGATTACCAGGATGGAGTAGATTCGGGCGGTGAATCTGCGGACGTGAACGTGTCCGTAGAAGACTATCTCGTGGATGTCTTATCTTCCAGAGATTCCAACGCTAGGCACGGAACCCATGAATCAGTCAATCCTCCGACGGACGGGCCAGTGGTCGAAGAAGGTGTTAATGAGGCGAGAACGTTGGTCCAATCTCGGACTATAGGTGGTGTGGGAGAGCCTATAGATCCGAATGAGCTTCAACTTGAACGGGCAAGCGACAGCGGGCATGAGGCTGATGACGTGGAGATGTTCGAGGCTGGAGTGGAGGACCGTGTTGTGGTAGAGACAGTCCGCCCAACTCGTACATCCGGAGATCGATGGTGGTCGGAGGAAGAAGGCGGAGAGGAAGAAGGTGAAGACGGGAGGAATAAGAGGAAGGTTCTCCGATGTCCGCCCTCGGAGAGGTGCCGGTCGTCGGGTCAGACAGACCAGAGTCGCCGCTCAATCTAGCCTTTCGTTGGTTGAAGGCCGTGGTGCCAAGGCGGCAAGGATCAAATTTCCTCATCCCGCATCCGTAGTAGTGATAGCAGACGAGTTCGGAGAGCTAAACGCGGACGGGCTTCTTCCTACCTGTCCATCGAGGGTCCGGCCCGAGGAGATTCCGGAAATGAGGTGAAGATGGGAGATCCCTGAGTCTGTAGAAATAATGATCCCTAATCCCGGGCATGCATTCTATAACCCACCTGCTGGGTATATGTGCGTGCACGAGGTTGCCTTCTCCTGCGGATGGAAGATCCCCATTGCCACGGAACTGAAGAACATCCTCAACCATATTGGCATAGGTCCGAGTCAGGTTATCCCCAAGTCCCTGGGTAACCTTATTTGTTTTGTAATCTTTTGTAAGAAGAAGGGGCAAACAGTGAATTTTGAAAACTTCAGGCAGCTTTTCCATGTCTCTTTCAGTCCGGGGAATCCCCTTTTTTACACTTTTATGAATAGGAAACCCTATAACTTCATCTCGGACTCCATCTCGTCGTTGGGGTCGAAATGGTGGGATAGGTACATTTTTGTACGGATGGCTTTGAAGCCAGGGATGTCCGAGAGACAGAGGGAACAATGGGGGCTGCCCACAAAATTCCTTGAGAGAGTATCCCTGATTGGCGTCCGCTTTCGAAGAACGTTGCTCCCTGGGTGGCGGAGATCCACAAGAAGAATGATCCGCTTACCTACCCATTCCACGGACTAATTTGTCAGTCGCTGCCATATCTATGCGGACTGACCGATTCCGTGGAAGTCGGAGGAAAGACAGATTTCAGTAAGGAGTCTAACTTATGATTTGTGCGACTCCGTGTTTTCAATGTCTCGTTATGAATTTTCTCATCTCCGATATGCCTGTTGTTTTTCTGTTATTCGTCCGCATTCTGAAATGTTTACATTGCTATGTAGCTCACTGGTTCGACTATATCATGTCGACACTTGCTGAAAAGAAGAGGCAGCAGAGAGAGCAACAATCTCTGGAGGTCGCCGCCGGTCTGAGGGCCAAGATCATCAACACGTCCGTTGGTCTTCCTATGGCAGATCCCAAGAATGCGGCAGTGTTCGCCGCAGAGGAGGAGAGGCGGAACAAGGCGGGAGAAGATCTGCAAGCCCTCGGCGTGCCTGACAAGGGCAAAGCCCTCATTCGAGCGCATCGCCTCCAGACCACCATCCGCTGCTGGATCCAGGCCTCAACAAGAAGTGTTCATGCGGGATGCCATAACGTCTGGGCGGAAGAGAAGAGCTCCCGCGGAGGCCTCCCAATCAAGCAAGAGGCAATGGCCGCTTTACCGTCGACTGTGCCACTCGATAAGGAGTATGAGCGTGCCTGCAGACTTCCCGAAGTTGAGCGGGTCGGCGGCCTCAATGTGCTATATCAGCAGGTTCGTGATCTCCTAATGGTTTTTTCATTATGTCCTTATGACAAGCGTGCGACTTATGTCTATACGGATTCTTTGCAGCATGGGTGCTTTATCCGAGCTATGCAGTGGAAGGCGAGTGAGCGGGCTACCATTGAGCACGAGTTGTTCAAGGCCACGACCAGGTCCGCGGATGAGGCCGAAAAAGTGAAGCAGTTGGAGATGCAGCTGAAGGAGCACGAGGTGAAGTTCCATAAGCTGAAGACCAGCTGGGAGGCAATCAAGGCGGACTTGGATTGGCAGGAGGGTTTCACCCAGAAATCAATGAGTGCCTTCCGAGACATGAAGGATTTCTTGCTTGAAGACCTCCAATACTCTCGTCTTGAGGCGGGCCGGGATTTTATGAGGTCGGATTCTTTCAAGTTCTTCATGGCAGACAAGTCCGACGAATCTCGGCTGAATGGGTTCTCCGCTGCAATCGGTCAACTACAGTCCAAGGGGCTACTTCCTCAAGATTTCAATTGGAAGGCGGAAGGGTTAAACCCTTCAGCGGATGCTAACGGCGTGGAAGTTCCCGTGGATGTTGTCTCGGACGATCGGTTGGCCGCTTGTGAGTTTGCGGAACTCACATCGAGGAAGGAGAATGGAGATCAAGAACGGTGGACCCTTCCTTCCGAAGTGTGCGGGTGCCTTACAAAGGTGTACTTCGTCCGCTCGAGAATTACCGCCTTCCTCAAGGACCGGTATTACATGCCTTCCGGTAGTTGGTCTTCTTGAAGACTTCAACTTGTTCGAGCTCATGGAGTCCCTTGTCATCCAAGCCGCCAAACTCGTCATCCCGATCCGCCTCGAATTGAAGAAATAGGTCCGAGCCAGCCTAATCCTCAGTGAAGAGTCCGGGGTATGCCCCGTGAAACCTATGTAATGTCTGGAATCTGCATCACTTTGTGGCACGGAACAATGCCTTGAACAATGCTGCTTTATTTTTTATCCGTACCAACTGTCTGTAAAACAATATTTCTCGTAAGTCCGAGTCATTGCCTGTCCTCCGCTTTGTTTGCTTCCGTTCATCGTTCGTATGTTTTACTATCATAAAACACATCTTTAAAGAACACGGATCACAATAGATGGCGTCCGACGTAGAAGTCAAAACCATCGTTTCACGAATTTCGTACCGTCCGTGATTGCTAAATTCAGTCGACCTTTGGGATGCGTAATTCTTCTAGAAGGGAGGAAGGTGAAACAGTGAATTTGTCATTATTACTGCTTCCCATCAACTTCCAAGCCATCGGATGAGTAACATGTGTTGAGATCGTACGGGTTTGTCACTACTATAAATAAGAAAGGGGTAAGTGCCCTTTTCTTACTGTTGTACTTTTTAACCCTTTCTCCTGATCAGATTTCCCTATCCTTCCAGAAAGTCAGTCCCAATGTCCGTTGCAGCCAGAGAACTAAACCATTCCAGGTTTGATCGCTTCCGTCACTGGGTGGACTGTGCCCGCGGGGTCAAGCATCCCCCATATTATCCCGGAGAGGGGACCGCGGATGATCCAATCATCCTTGAATTCGAAGGGGACTCTCCTCCGTGTCCGGGGATAGTTAGTGGGCTAGCCGCAGAAAGGGAGCGGATTGTGAGGATGATCCGCAGGAGGATCCGAATCCAGCAGCAAGCTCAAGAAGCTCGCAGTGATGGCTCGGAATCTCAGGGCTCCACTTCAGGATCCGTAAAGGAACAAGGCGGGTATGCCACGTGGAAGTATGTATCGATCCTTGATCTTTCCATTGTACTGCTATGTAAATGTTCGGATAATTTTGTCTATAAAATTCGAACTATTTTGCCTCAGATGAGATCGCCATCTTTTTCTTGTGCAAGCTTCGTCGGATTATATTGACGCACATATTTTTGTAAAATGACTAAGAAACTCGGACGTGGTTGATGGGCTTGTTTAGGCTTGATTGGATAAACCCGTCTGGCCCAACACTGTTCATCCCAAATGAATACTTTAAGCCCATTGTCAACGTCGAAGTTCTGACGTGTCGGACGCCTATTGGTTCGTTCCTTCTATAAATACTCCGGATCCCTCTTGGCCTTGGTCGTGCAAGTCCAACTTCCAATTTCCATATCTATTCAATTAGCAAGAAGATGATTTCTTGAATAGTTTCCCCCTCTTGACTCCCGTCCACTCTCAAGTCGGCGTTCATCCTGAGCCTGAGAGTGGCATGGGTCTAGAGGGGAAAATTGTTGAAGATCAGTCATAGAAAAGCATAGATCTCGGTTTAAATGTATATCCGTCCGTCTCCTCTGCTTTCTTCCAACCCCACTTTAATGGTTCAAATCTCTCTTATATTGGAAATGGTTTCCGAATTTCAAGAGAGTTTGAGTCACTAAAGTCGGTGAGGCGGAAATCCCTTCCTGTCCGTACTTTGTTTTCCCCGGGCACAGGATTTGCAATGCCACGTTTTGGTGGTATCATGAGGGATTCCACCACGTTTACCCATTTTCCTATGTGCAGGTAGATCGAGTTCCTGGCCTCCGCGGAAACCAGATTCGCCGCTCGACATGGAAGAGGCTTTTTCCGACGGGGGAACGATCTTTGCTGGGAGATGACGTATTTTCAGAGACTTTTTCTGCCTTTTTCATATTGCATCCGTAGGTCCGGATATCGATCCGAGATTGTAAATTGTACAGACAAGATTATGTATAATTCGTCTTTGTATGAATGAAATCTCTTGCTTTCCTTGTCATTAATCGAACGTTAAATCATATATGCATGGATGGAAAGATCACAAATCGAAAGATAGAGGTTGTATTGATTTGCCGGAAATTCAATTACAACTTGTGGGCTCTAAGGCCAATGACAAAAGGATCGAAAAATGTAATCGGAGTTCCGTGTAGTAATTTGTTGAAACTGAAATGACCAATCGATCTGAAGGAGATCCGCACAGTTATCTCTATGCATAGAACCTCTGAAGGTTCCTAGCGTTCCACGGACGCTTGAGGGGATGTCCGTTCTCATCTTCTAATTCATAACTGCCATTCACTCTTGAGCCGATAATCTTGTAGGGTCCTTCCCACTTGGGCTTGAGTTTTCCAATATTGTTCAAAATGTCGGCTCGTCGAAGCACCAGGTCTCCGATTTGCAAGTTAGCTTCGAACATTCTGTTGTAGTTCGGGCAGCTGTTCGATACCTATGGATATTCGCCAGTGCCTCAGACCTTTTCTGTTCGAGCAAGTCTAGGTCGAATATCCGAGCTTCTCGGTTTGCATTGCCTTCGAATTCTTGGATCCTCAAAGTCTCAACGGCAATCTCAGACGGTATGACTGCCTCCGAACCATATACCAAGGAGAATGGAGTTTCTTTGGTCGCAGTCCGTGGAGTGATGCGATGAGCCCATAGCACGCCTTCCAGGTCGTCTGCCCAGCTTTCTGGGGAAGTTCTTAAACGCTTCTCCAGGATTTTGACTATTGTCTTGTTTGTGGATTCTGCCTGACCATTGGCTTGTGGGTATCCGACGGATGTGAAACGTTGTTCGATTTTGAAGGAGGCAAGCCATTCCTTGAGCCTACTGCCTGAGAACTGAGCACCGTTATCCGAGACTAGAACTCTTGGTAGGCCGAAGCGGCAAATGATGTTCTTCCAAATGAAGGTCGGCACTCGACTTTCCGTGATAGTCGCTACAGCCTCCGCTTCTACCCACTTGGTAAAATATTCTACCGCCACAATGAGAAATTTTTTATGTTGGGTACCCCTCGGAAATGGTCCGACAATGTCGATACCCCACTGATCGAACGGACACGCTATGATTGACGGAATCATAGGGTTCGGCTTGACGATGGGATGTTTGCGTAATATTGGCAATCCTGACATCTCCGGGCGTGGTCGGTGGAATCTTTACCGATGGTAGGCCAATAGTAGCCTTGTCGTATGATTTTCTGGGCGAGAGTCCTCCCCCCGGAATGACTCCCAAAGCTTCCGTTGTGTATCTCTTCCAGCACGGTTTGTGCTTCTTGTGGGTTCAAACATCTCAGGTGAGTCCCGGAAAAAGATCTCTTGTACAAATCGTCACCCATTATAAAGTATCTATTTGCTCGGCATTGCACACTCCTTGATTCTTTCGGATCGACTGGCAAAGATCCGTCCTTGAGATAGTTAAAATGTCGTCATCCGCTTTCTTCCGTGTCAAGTATCATGATCATTAACGGGACTCATGATGATGAGTCGAATGGTGAGTAGGATTACTCTCCTTGGTTCAGAGAAAGTCAGTAATCGTATTTTGCCAAGGCATCAGCTCTTTCGTTCCAAGCTCTATCAAACTTTTCCAAGGTGAATTCCTCGAAGTGGCTGGCCTCATTCTTGAGTAGCTCAAAATACTTGATAATCGAAGGACCTTTTGTAGCAAAAGTTCCTGAAAATTGGGCCTCGACGAGCTGTGAGTCCGTGTAAGCTTTGACCTTCCGGGCTTGGAGTGACTTGGCTAGACGCAGCCCCACTAAAAGTGCCTCATACTCAGCCTCATTATTGGTAACTTTGAACTCCAAGGAAATCGCATAGTCGAGTTCCGCCATCGTGCTCTTAAGGTAGATTCCGATTCCTCCCACTCTTCCAGTGGAAGAACCATCCACTTCCAATGTCCAGATATCGGAAGGATGTTTTTGGGTTTGGAGATCTCTTGCAAGCTGCTGAGGTTCCGCTCTCGGTTCATCCCCTTCCGTGATTTCCATTCTGATGTTGTCAGCACTGGAGTTTCTGGGAACATCACCAAGTAGAAACATTGGGTTGACCCGAGTTTACCCATCTGACAAAGGAAAGGGCCGATTGATGAACTGGGCTTCCTCGAGGTTTTCCGGGTTGAATTTTGGCGGAACTGGCTTTCGGACAATATGCTTGGTGATTAAGCACTCGAGCACCTGCTTGTCAGGGACTTTCTCTGAATCCTTCTCTGGATAATCCGCTAAGAAGTCGGCGAGGACTTGAGCCTTTTTGGCTGACGGAGCCTGGTAGCAAATGTCGTATTCGCTTAGCTCGATCGCCCACTTAGAGAGTCGTCCTGATTGGTCGGGCTTTCCTAGGACCTGTTTCAAAGGTTCCGCAGTTAGTACCACTATTTTGTGAGACTTAAAATATGGTTTCAACCGTCGGGCGGTGTAAACCAGAGCATACACAAATTTCTCAATCTTCACATATCTTGTCTCCGCCCCGGCAAGGGCTTTACTAAGATAGTTGATTGGCAAATGATCATTAGCTTGAATTCGCACTAGCTGGAACTCATTGCCTTCCGTGATTGCTAGGTAGAGGTAGAGTGGTTCTCCTTCCACGGGTTTGGAGAGCGTGAGGGGAATTGAGGTACTTTTTCAAATTTTCAAAAGCCTCGTAACATTCCGGTCCACTCAAAGCTCTCTCCTTAGGAGGATTTTGAAGAACGGAAGGTTCTTTTCTGCAGACGAGAAATGAAACGACTTAAGGACATTAGGCGTAATAAGTTGTTGTGCCGTTGAGGTTCTTGGATGGGGCAAATCTAGGATTGCCTTGATCTTCTCAGATTTGCACTTATCCCTCTTTACGTGACCATGTATCCCGAACTTTCCTCCTTTCACCCTTAACGTACACTTTTCGGGGTTCAACTTCATTCCATACTTCCGAAGGATGAAAAAGCAATTGTTGAGATGCTCAATATGCTCTTCTTCAGTCTTACTTTTAACAAGCATATCATCTACGTAGACTTCCATAGTCTTGCCCAACTCCTCCTTGAACATTTTATTCACCAATCACGGTATGTAGCTCCGCATTTTTAACCCAAATGGCATCACCTTGAAACAAGACACCTCCCCGCCAAGAAGAAGCTGTTTTCTTGATGTCGCCTTGGCCATCCGGATTTGATAGAAGCCCGATATGCGTCCATGAAGCTTAGGAGCGCACATCCATGGTAGAATCTACCAACTGGTCTATGCGAGGTAGGGGATAAGGATCCTTTGGACAAAACTTGTTGAGCCTTGTGAAGTCATTGCACATCCTCCACTTTCCTGAGGCCTTCTCGATGAGTACCACATTACAGACCCAGTCCGAGTATCTAACTTCTTCAATGTGCCCGACTTTCAAGAGCCGATCAACTTCCGTAGATATGATTGCGTCCTTGACTGGGCCAAAGTCTTTCCTCTTCTGTCGGATATATTTGATCGAGGGATCCATGTTCAGACGGTGAACAGTGATTCTCGGATCTATTCCCTTCAAATCATCAG
Organism: Plantago major; assembly: GCA_026545765.1. Lineage (NCBI taxonomy): Eukaryota > Viridiplantae > Streptophyta > Magnoliopsida > Lamiales > Plantaginaceae > Plantago > Plantago major. Next base: position 71,726,361 of record CM048843.1, read on the forward strand.
TACTCCAAGCAAATACATCCCTGTTGTCTCGGAGACAATCAATAAGTTTCATCTCCACTTCTATGCTCATCTCTGTTCCGATTCTAGTCTTCTTATCCGGGCTTCCAACAACAATCTCGATTTCCTTGAGAGTTTCGTGAGGCTCGATCCGTGCAGTTCTAGGGAACTTCTCCTTCTGGCTTCCTACCCCTATCTGCGGATCCTCCTGTTTGGGCGGGAGAACAACTCTTGGATCGGAGGTCACCGTGACTGCCAAAACGGGGGCAGATGCTCTTCTCGTGGACATAATGTAACACTCCCAAGCTTCTCGGATGTTTCCTACCTCTTCTCCTACCCCGAAGGGAGTTGGAAATTTCATTCTGTTGTGTAAGGTGGATGAAATAGCCCGGAATTGATTGAGTCCTGGGCGCCCAAAGATGGCGTTATAGTCGAAGGTCCGATAAACCACGACAAATCGGACCGACTGTGTTACCCTGGCCGGGAAGGTTCCGAGTGAAACGTGTAACGTAACACTTCCTAGTGGTCGAACAGTTCCTCCTCCAAACCCTAGTATAGAGGTGTGAACTCTGTCGTAGCGGATTCTTCCCAACTCCATCTGATCTAGTGTCCTTTTAGAGATGATATTCGAAGAACTCCCGGTATCCACCAGAATTTTGTTCACTCGATAAGTCGCGATGGTCAATGAAACTACAAGAGGAACGTCCGGGTCGTCAATCTCCTTGCCTCCTGCCGTAGGAGGGGGGATTTCGCTATCGTCGAAAGATATTGCATTTGTTCCTCGAATCGCGGGGGCACCGTACGCCCTATCATTGTTCCGAAGGTTTTGGGCGGTCTGCTCTCGCATTCCTGCTATCACCTCCAGAGGGTCCGCCTGCGATAGTGTTGATCACTCCGCTGTACGGAGGGTTCTCCATTTCCGTCTCATCGCCGTATCTGTACGGATGTCCTTCCATGCGTGGCGGATAGCCTACTGGCGGAGGTGGCAAAGATAGTGGGCGAGGTGGTGGGTCAGCAGCGTTATCCTCCCTCCTCCGCTCCGTTCTATCGTGCCTGGAGGGCTCGTCCGCATATATGTGCTCCTTCAACTTGCCTTCTCTCACCAGGTGTTCGACCTCTGTTTTTAACTGGATACAGTCGTCAGTCTCATGGCCTCTGCTCTTGTGAAACTTGCAGTATCCCTTCGCATTTCTGTTTCTCCGATTATGGGATGGCTTTGGCCATTGGATGTCCAACTTTTTCTCAACAATAGTGGCCAAGATGTCGGATCTCGGCTTATTGAGGCGCGTGTAGTCCGCGAATCTCCTGGGCGGACTCCTCTCCCTGTAAATGCCTTTGTCTCTGTGATCTTTCTTCGGGTCAAACTTCCCCTGGCGTTGCTCTTGTCTTTGCGGTTCCTTTCCCTTCTTCGATCCTGCTCGGACTGGTACGTTCCTTCGGTATTCTTCTCCGTACATCACCTCCTCACAGATGTCATCCAAGTGCTTTTCGCTCCTCACTTCCTGACTAGAGAGCTTCCTCCGCAGCTCGGAGTTGTAAGTATTAGCGTACAGGTGATGGACCCGTTCTTTAATACTATGGGGCTCAACTCGGAGTATTTCCGTATTGAAGTGATCTAGGAAAGTTCGAAGATCTTCCTGTTCCCTTTGGATGACTTCTGCCAGGTGCTCTACAGTACGTTTTCTTCTTTTTGATTTTCCGAACCGTGCTAAGAACTTAGAAGATAGATCTGCATACGACCTTATTGACTTGTTTGGCAAAGCGGTGTACCAATCCATAGCCGTGCCGAAGAGGGTGGATGAGAACGTAAGGGCTTTAGTATTGTCACTCAGCCCCTTAGAATTCATCTTGCTGTTGTACCTTGTCAGGTGACCCATGGGACAAGTATCCCCGTAGTAGTATTCCAAGTTCGAGATCACTTGGTCCGAGTTCCTATTTCTTTCCTTTTCCCTCATGATATCATCACACAGAGGGTTTGGTGCACTTGTAGTGATCTGTTCGTGGTCCTTTACCAGGCGTCCGAGGTTCAGGATTTGGGTTTCTAAAGCTTTTTGTTGGGCGTAGATTTCTTCCGCTGTCATGACCTCTCCTGTCCGTGGATGGACTGCGACATCCGCAGGGAGTTCGTCTAGCCGGACAACTGGAATGGTCTCTGCTACATGATCTCTGTCCCTCATGGGAGCTTGTCGCGGACCTCCTGGCTGCCTGTTACCTCCTTCTTGGTACTCTCTCCTCCCATTCGGGATTCCCTCACCCCGAACTTGCGAAGCAGAGGCCCGTCGGTCAAGAAGGTTTTGCAAATCCTCATGGGGCAGCTGATCTCCCAACCTCTGTTGGATTGGACGCTGTCTGTTTCTTGACAAGGCGGGCTCCGCTTGAACCGGAGTAACCACTGGCGGAGTGGCTTGCTGAGGGTGGGCATTGTTAGACCCTAGGCATCCTTGGATAATCGTGAGCAACCTATCAAACTGAGTTTCGCTTAGTCCGAGGTCGCTTGTGCGGACAACGCGACCATCGGGCATCGTAAACTGTTGACCTGTGGTAGGGCCTTGAGCTTCTGCCGGAGAAGCTCGTGCTACCCCTTCTCCATGGTCCGTAGGCACGATATTCACAGGGACGCTCTGGCCTCCTCTAAGCGGGGCGTCTCTTCCCTCATCCGAGGATGGGCTGGCGGTCCGCCCGTCGCTCGGATATCTCCTTCCAGCGTTCCTTCCAGCCTACGTGCCCTTCGTCCCCGGTGGCGGACGTCCTCGTGGGCGTGGTGGTGGTGTTCCCACGCAAAGCGACACTAGTCCGAGCTCGTTCTGCTCTAGCCATCAGCACAACACAAACACAGATCTTTTTGTAAAGGTTCCCAAAGACGGCGCCAAAATGTTGAGGGATAAAACCTCAAACACCAACACTACTACTACAACTCCAACTTGAAGCCCGAGAGAAGGCTTGTCCGAGCAAGAGTACCTGAAAGGACTAAGTGGGGGGTTAGAATGGGATTGCCTAAGTCAATCCGGAAGGAGGCTTTACTCAAAGGAGAGATGAAAGCTCTCAATGCAATAGTAATGGGAAAGGTAATGAAATCAAGGATGTTTAGAACTTAGGAGACGACACAATTTCCTAGGGTATTTCCCTTTGATCATGCTTACCTTAAGGTCTTGGACCTTGTGTTATATTTATAGTTATCGACTTATGAAGTAGCTCATAAGATGATGCCAAGTGTATGCCTCAGATTTGGACACCAATGCTACCTTTGGCCCATGGCCCATTAGTGAATAGTAATCCAATACTAATTAATGGGCTGGGAGGGTAGTTTGGTCCTTTTCCTCTGAGAGTACTGTTCCGCATGTTGGGTCCGTGTAAGTCCCTCGGATAGATCCGCATGATTGGATGACTCTGCCTTGGGTAACTCTAGGTGTCCGGACCTTAGAGTTCCACGGAAGCCTCTTAGTGGTTCTGTCAAATACGTTTGGTCTTACTGTACTGGTGGCGTCCGAGATTCTCTCGTCCGGTCCGTTTAGCATCTTAGGACTGACATTTTGCGGTACTTGGGAGGACCAGGTAACCTTTTGTCAGGCTCAGAAGCCATCCATCTAGCTTGGTCGGACCTAGCTGAAATGGCGTGCTGACTTGTGAGTACTAGTTGACCTGAGATGGTTTCCTTTAGGACGGACCACTCGAAGGTCGGACTAGCTTTGAATGGCTATCTTAGCCTTGATGCGCTCTAGGACACGCTCTATGGCGCCGTTAACGGATTGGACACATTTCCGTATCAACACATCTAGCAAACAAAAAACTAGAAGGTATATATAGAGATTTAGATATATACTATTGGTGTCAATTCAAAAAATAAAAAATAAAAAAAAGTAGGAAGTGTTATGGATAATGCACAATGAGTTAGTGCATGGGAGTTAGTGGATGATAGGATTAATGTACAAGTTAGTAGATGAAGAAATAAATGTGTACAAGTTAGTAGAGATGTCCTTGCCTCTTCATATACTATTAGGCCCTTGAGATACATCTTCTCATGTATAAATACCTACTATGTACTCTCACTTTTGGGTGAAGAATGAACTCTTAATTCTCTCCATTCTATTCTCTATATTATCTTCTTTCTTCTACTCTTACTCTCATACTACTCTAATTTCTCTTAACACGTTATCAACACGATAGTGCTGATCAGCCAACTGATAGAGAATGTAAATTGCGATTCAAAGGAAAAGCTAGAAGAAGTGGAGTTTTGATTGGCCATGACTGATGAGTAAATCATGAGTCATGATTAGTGGAAGAAAGCAAGCGGTTGATGATGATCATCATAGAGATTTCTTATTACATCAGACCTCCATCTCTCAATTTCATATAGTACATTGATTCATTTTATTATTTTTATGTTTGAGATTATATACTAATAAGTTCTTTGTTTTTGTAGTTCCATCCTAAAGATGCATGATGCAATGACATACTTATGACATACTTAAGATCATGGCAAATAATTTTGATAGACGATGGCATTCTGTTAGTATGATCACTTACGAGTTTCTGTCGGTGGAGCTAAGATATGGATGATACAATCAATGGAGCTACATATCCTTTGAAACCATAAAAATTATTTATCATCTTTCAAGATAAATTTTATTTTGTTTATAATTTATCTTACTTGAATTTCTTTTTCTCATCATATGATATTATCTAACCACTCTAATTTTTTTGAAGTTGTAAATCATATCCAAACTCATATTTTGGATGAAGCTTTTCAAGCGGTGATAAAATACAAAACCATATTCCCTGAATTTGAATATGAGATACAAAATCATGAAAGTTGATGTGGTTATATATTGACAATGAAGTGAATATCAAATTATCATTCACACAGATATTTGATCCAAATTTTTTCAAGAATTGCAAACCACCAGAAGTGGCTACAATTGATGGTTCTGAATCATTGAAATTCCTTTGTTAAATATATATGTCCACAGACATATCATAAATCCATCAACATATGGTTAATATTCTAGCCATAAATCCATCAACAGATGGGTCAAAATTCTGGCTTTGATTAGCTAGCCAAATATGGAATGCACACCCATATCAACAAATTTTATTAATGGTGATGCAAAGAAAATGTTCACTTCCAACATGAAGTTGGTCGTATTAATCTTTATAACTTGCCCAACTTGAAGTTGGAATCATATGTGTGCAAGTGGACTTAAAGTCATTCTCATAAAAGCACAATTTCTTATTATTGCTCCTGAAGTAGCAATCGTGTGCATAGTATGGATTTTGAAGACCACTATAAATTTGATATGTATGTGGTAAAGATATACCCCTAGCTCGCAAGAATAATGTTTGGTCTCGTAGACCATAGTACTAAATATGAGTGCAACTATTGTTGTTCATACATATTTTACATGATGATGAACTAGAAGTTCAGCTTATTTGTAAAAGTTCTCATCTTGTACAATGAATAACATATACAATTTACGTTCTCCTTTCCCAGAAATGATTGGAGATACTTGGAAAAATTTAGAAGGTTGCAAAATCAGCTAATGGCAATTTGGTATTGTAACATCCCACATCGCTTGAAAACGGTTGTGGTGAATAGTATATATGCAAACCACCACTCTTCAATGGTATGAGACCTTTTGGGAATACCAAAAATAAATTCGTGCGGGCTCCGGCCCAAAGCGGATAATATCATACCAACGAGATGTGTGTGGGCCCGTCATGAGTAACCTCGCCGGTCCAATGGGTCGGGTCTCGGCCCATTAGTGGCCAGGTCGTTACAAGTGGTGTCAGAGCGGGATGATCCAGTCCCGCAGGGACTAAGTACCATGCGGGGCAAAGTGCTACACCGTATGGGCGGTGGGAGCCACCTCTAGAATCCTGCACGGCTGGATGATCTTGGGACCGATTGTCACCCAAGAAAGCTCGACGAGGACGTCGAGCCCTTAAGGGGGTAGTTTGTAACATCCCACATCGCTTAAAAACGGTTGTGGTGAATAATATATATGCAAACCACCACTCTTCTATGGTATGGGGCCTTTTGGGAATAGCAAAAAGAAATTCGTACGGGCTCCGGCCCAAAGCAGACAATATCATACCAACGAGATGTGTGTGGGCCCGTCATGAGTAATCTCGCAGGTCCAACGGGCCGGGTCTTGGCCCATTAGTGGCCAGGTCGTTATAGGTATATTGGAAATGAACCACCATTATTTGATCTATACAAGTGCATCCATGATCACACCCCAAGAGGTTGTTGGAAAATAATAAAGTTTTAAACTTTCATTGCAAGATCATGATCAATTACTAAAAATCGATTCTTCTCATTCCCTGAAGTGAATGTGAACATTTTGCTTGTTATACATGTATCAAAGCATTACCAGAAGAAAGCATAAAAAAAAACTCATCAACCTCAAGTTGAGAGAAATATACGAGTGATCAAATATATCTCACCAACTTGAAGTTGAGAGAATGAGAATTAAACATTTTATTCCCAAAAATGTTTTATATAATATGCTAAATTATGTTGTTCGAGCTTTTGGGTGGAAACCTGACATGTCATTTATACTCTTCGAATGGAGTGTTGGGGCTAAGTAGGTGTAACAATTCCCACACCAAAGACTTCTAAAAACATAAATGAACAATTTTGTACGCGTATAACTATTGCTCGTGACAAGTATATATGTACAACAAACATATCAAAATGCATGTTTACAAGCAAACTTTGTGCCCCAGAAGAGCACATATTAGACTTACTCATTGAATAAGTACTTATAAGTCTTGCCAAAATAGAAAAAGATAAAGATTTGTGTCTTTACGTGTAAGAACCTGTACTTTTTATTTTAATTATATTCTATAGTTTTATTTTATTTTTATAGTGAACTGGGCCTAGTAATATTTTTTACAAACTAATTCTCACACTTTTAAGCCCGAGCCCATACTAGTTTTATATTGGCCAAACCCTTCCTCTACTCAAAATTACCAAATCAGATTTATTTTGTACTTGCCGCAGAGTCGATTTCCGCAAGCTACCTCTCCTCTTCAGTTTCAGATTTATGTTTTCAATTACTTGCTGGTTTTGTCATCTCTTGCATGGAAACATGCATAGTATGTAATATTGGTTTTGTTAATTATCGTCATTATCAGTTCATCACCAAACCATCGTCATCAAATTGTTTCTTAAATTTTTTGACACATGTCGACATCATCATATCAATTCCACCATGTCTTGTCCACCAAACTGTATTTACTAAATTTTAATATTTGATTTGGGTTCTTACATTATAGTGGTAATTTTCGAAGGATTCGAGTGCAAGTTAGTAGAGCTTTGATGGTTTAACTAGGTTAAACTTGTTTCGAGTCGACCTTGAGGTAAGGGGATTTATTGACACTTTTACTTATATTTTCGTATTATCGTATATGTATAGTTTTAATGTTTAATAAATAACTTATGATTATTATATCATGTTATGGGACTTGATATAATATTCTATTCGAAAAGGATCAAATATGTGAATTCCCAAAAGTATGTTTTATGATGCATGTGAAGTGTGAAAATTATGTTTCGGATACATGGAGAAAATAAATATGTTTTGAGTTCACAGTTTTACCTATGAATTCTGGGGCCGTCTTTGACGGTGATTATGTCTGGCTTCTGAAGAACTTCTTTCTGTATGTGTTCCTTTAGCGGGGAACTTTCTGTTATGTTCTGTTCTGTTTTGTGCCGACCTCTGTGCCACCGGACTTATACTAGTGGCCATAGTGTGACTCTGTTGAGCTAAACGTTCTGATACGACTGTTATGTTATAAGTACTCCATGAACTATTTTCTGGTTATGTGTTCTGATATTGCGTGTATATATGTATATTTTACTACTCTGCTTGATTCGGTAAAAGTGCCAGGAGATTCACCCTTACACTTTTTTTTCAGTGGTCTGGGTGGTTCTGGTTTCGTGGAGGTTGCTAGTGGAGGCTAGTTGGGTTAGAGCAGCTAGTGGTGTTAAGAGTTGTTTTTTAATTTCTGAAGGTTGTAACTAGTCGAGTTTTCTGAAATTGTATTTACTGTATTTGAGTTGTAGTTGCTTTGCTGTTGTACCACTCTTTTCAAAATGATTTATAAAAATTGAGGCTTCGTCTTGGCGTGAGCCCATCTCACGATAGACGGCCGGTCGCGCCAAATTATTTTGGTTGGGGCGTGACATTACGTCACATCATTCTGGCCAGTTTTGAAAATACTTTTGTATGCATGTCAAAAGTGATAATATAGACGTATATTGACATGCAAATTTGATGTGACAAATTAGGCCATTTGGTTATAACTTAACCGTTGTTGTGAAACCTGAAGTTTCCATATGATTATATGCTGAAAGCTATCTCGTGTTGTAAATTATATTATGGAAAGACACAACACTGAGATTAAGCATGAAAATGGAGATCTTGAAATGAACAAAAGTCACATTTTTGAAGTTGACAATGATTGATATATAGGTGGCCAAAAGCCCACATGATCTCCCAATTTGAGGGCAAATTTATTTTCAGAACAAGAAAATTCAACTGTGCAAATATATTGACTCCCTATAATATTGTTCTCCGTAGAGAACTAATGCTTGAAGCATACAAAATTTGTATGCGTATATCAATTTCTAAGCTAGGCATTATAATATCATGAGCCCTCGTTTTTCCCAGCTTAGGGGAGGAAGAACATGAGTAAGCTGGTAAAAACAAATTCATAGAGTGAATTGATCCCCACATTCATTTGAAAGTTCAAACTTGAACTAAATATTTACTCTCCAGCTCCATGTTACCATATCAAGATATGTTCAAACATGAAATTTTATGATTTGAATGTTAACCCGCTATGACCCTATTTTGAGGCGTACAGAGTTACATATCGATTATAGATTGACATGTGTTGTACATTTAGATAGAGTGAATTGATCCCCACATTCATTTGAAAGTTCAAACTTGAACTAAATATTTACTCTCCAGCTCCATGTTACCATATCAAGATATGTTCAAACATGAAATTTTATGATTTGAATGTTAACCCGCTATGACCCTATTTTGAGGCGTACAGAGTTACATATCGATTATAGATTGACATGTGTTGTACATTTAGATACCTTGCCTATTGTACTAATGATTCATTCACCTCAATGAAATATACGGTTCCAGTGCTAAGTACAATACAAGAAAATGGCAAGATAAGGCAGTTGGTACTCCTGATGAGTGATGAATGCCATGAAAGGCATAAATATCTGAATTATAATAGATGGCCTATATGAAATAAAATGGTACCTACAAAAATATTTAGATATCAATTATCAGTACTGACTTGAAAAATCTAAGAAATAGATTTGAAATACCGGTATACATGGAACCGAGAAATTTATAAGCATATGTGAAATTCGATGGTCATAAATTATTGGACATGTAAATGGGATCTTACATGTAAGTCCATTCGATGACATCATGATGATGATAGAAAATGAGCTCATGGACATGAAGTCCGATTGATTAACGAATTCGAAATACGTACGGTACCGTTGCATTATCGAGTCAAATTTCATGTGCATTTAGATACTAAACATTGCATCATAATATGTTTATTCTTGCATAGTTTACATTATTTAGTTTTTTCTAGTATCCTTAGGCATGATGTTGCATACTCGCATGTTTATTCTTATATTGTGAATGCTACACTCATACACAAACCTCAGGTTGTGCACATGAAAATGACTGTTTGACTTACAAGTCATATGGTTCAAGAAAGTTCAATGAGGGGAGATATCATTTCTGACAGTTAGTCCCAAAAGGATATTAAAAGTATCATGTTAACAAACATTGATTTAATGAGGAAAGTTCTTGAAGAACTATTTTGATGTGTATACTCATTTCATAATCAACTTCACGTTGACAAAAATAAGAATGTTATTCACCGCAGTGAACTATTGAAGTATGAGATAAAATTCTCAATACTTGTGAAGAGTAGTATTGGCTACACCAATGTTAGCTCAACCTGAAGTTTGAGCATATGAATGAATATTTACAAAGATTACGTCTTGTAAATCTTGAGATTGACATGAATTCAAATTTCTAACCTTTTGAGTTAGCAAGGATTTCATATTCCTAACTATACCTCCTGAAGAAGGTATGTTTATCTTGTCATGCAAATGGAGATAACACGTTTGCGCATTGCATGAGCAATTGTTGCACTCTTTTTCCCTTTGACTAGGTTTTTATGCCATTGGATTTTTCCTAGCAAGGTTTTTGACGAGGCAACATTATAAGCGCATATAATTATCTCCACATCTACATATCTTTGATACATGTGATAAAGATAAGGCCATGAGACTTATTGGTCCAACCTTACAATATTAAGGTGATATTATGGAACATTGAAACTACATGATGTTCCAAGTATTTGAAAAGTCCTTCAACATGAAGACGAGCCACGTATTACAAAAGTTCTTCTCCACCAGTATCTATGAAAAGAAGATTCCATCAAAGTACAAAAGGTTTGAAGATTTGCTCACCAAATCACATCAGATATCTCATTTGAGAACTTGGTCTGGAAAATTGGAATTGCAGCAGTTTGAAGAATTACAGTGATGCATCGATCAGGGGAGTTGGATACGCACTGCACTCTTTTTCCCTTGACTAAGTTTTTATCCCAAAGGTTTTTTCTTAGCAAGGTTTTTAACGAGGCAGTATATTTTTGACATACCAACCATCACCAACTTATATTCATTCAAGGGGAGTGTTATGGATAAATGGACAATGAGTTAGTGGATGAGAGGATTAATGTACAAGTTAGTGGATGAAGAGATAAATGTGTACAAGTTAGTGGAGATGTCATTGCCTCTTCATATATTATTAGGCCCTTTAGATACATCTTCTCATGTATACATACCTACTATGTACTCCCACTTTTGAGTGAAGAATGAACTCTACATTCTCTCCATTCTATTCTCTTCTTTCTTCTACTCTTACTCTCATACTACTCTAATTTCTCTTAACAGGAAGATAATTGATGAATATATTCATGCACAATTTTATTTTAATAAAGTAGAATTTAAATTTGTCATTTTGAGGTAATACAATAATTCTAGTTGCACCAAAAAAATGTCACGTTGCCTAGAATTGACTATGTACACATTTAATAAAGAATTTCTAATGGTCAATTTTTATATTATAGTAATTCATACAAAAGTTATGTGATAAGGTCAAGGAGATTTTTGTGGCTAGAATATATAACTTTTATCAAATTTAGAAAATATGATTTGCGGTACTCACATGCGTATTTCTAATGTGCATATTACCTTATTTTATAATTAAATTACTAAATTAAAATTAAATATTTTATCTATATTTTAAGGAGTTTTTACTTAATGAAACCAAATTAGAAAAGCAAACCAATTTAATTAGCAGGTATTGTTGTTGGGAGGTGATGATGATTTCATTTTAAGTTAAAGCATGCACAATTTGTTATCCCGATTCGCTTCTTGTATAATTGATATGATGATTTCTCTTAAGTTAAAACATGCACACTTTGTTATCTTCTCTGCTTCTTGTCAAATAAGTATTTTTACTTATTTGTTAATTTTTTTTTTAAAACATATATGATAAAATTTTATCATGCAGGTTAGTAATTTTATACAAGCACAAATATAACATTTAAATTATGCATGTGTTCTTTATTTAGAAAAAAATATTTCTAATACAAAACTCTAGTTAGGAATAAATTCGCTATACATATTTTTTTCCGATCCCGAAAATATGACTGTATAGAGTTTTTATTATAACTATTTCTGAAGAAATGTTCAAATGAGAGAGTGAAAAAAAAGTAAAAAAAATTGTCCGTACCAACCACCTTGGTTATCTTTCGTTTTTATAATACATATTGAACCAGAACAAAGTTTAAGACATATTAATTGAGCCTATAGTGTTATAGATAAATGTGCATAGAGCTGCTACACGAGTCGAGCTTAAACGAGGGTTTGACTCATTAAGGCTCGAGCTCGACTCGGTCGATAAGGTAAACGAGCCGAGCTCGAATCTAATTTATGCTCGTTTATCTAACAAGTTGAGCCCGACTCGGCTCGATAAAGCTCGTGAAGGCTTATTTTAATAAATATATATATTTTACACGAATTTTTAATATTTTTAATCGATAATACTCGTTAAGGTTCAATAAAGCTCGTTAAGACTCATTATTTTTTCGAGTTTGAGCCGAGCTCGAGCTCATTACAAGTTACTCGAGCCCGGGCTCATTTTTTTACTCGTTTTTGTTAAAAAGCTCGAACCGAGTATCACAATACTTGACTCGGCTCGTTTAACAACAATAAATGTGCATAGAATTCATGCATTTTTTTGTGATGCTGATAATTTAACACATATAAATGAAAGCCACTAGTTTTTAGTACAATTATAAATAGTAAATATAATGAAGACTTTGAAAAAAATACAGTGCTTTGGATATCGTTTGCCTAGTCATGGTGTGGATGTGGGTTATTCATCGCCGGTGATTGTTGATGGTGAGATTGAGGTGGTCTTAGAAACTTCTTATATTCAAACGGAGCTGGATTCTGGGAAACACTCGCTTATCATTTACTCCCTCCGTATCAAATGTTCTGTTTTGACTTTATGCGGTTAACAAACTTCAACTTTGACTACGAATTAGTCATAAACCATAAATACAAAATGATCAATTAAATTGTATATTAAAACTTTACTTCAAATTTTAGATGTTCTTGGATGTAATGCCTGAATCTCTTGATCGGATGGTTTGATGTTTTTTTTGGTAATAAGAGAGTATGGATCTTAGTTCCAAAAAAAAAAGTGCAAAATAAAGTTTTATTCATCTCCAACCACACCCACCACTGTAGAAAATCATTATTTCACTAACATAAAATGTGTTGTGAACCGGACATGATTTTATCGGTTGGAAAATCGGGTCTTGTTACACGGCAGTTCGGTGAAAACTTGACCTGGACAAAAACCGTTATTTTAGACAGGTTCGCATCGGGTTGAATAGAACCCAATTATTTTAAAATCCTAGATAAGATGCGTGATCATTCGAAACGTTGTGGGTTTATTATATATATTAGGGACGTAACCGCTACATCATCTAACATAATATGTGAACTCTACACCGGGGCACGTTCTATTAGAGGGTGTACTATTGGTTACACACCTATTTTCTAAAAAACTCTATCATAACCGGCTGATTCACCACCCAATTTACAAAAGCCAAATCCCCATAAAACAAATTGAAAGTGCAAGATACAGACACTGTTGAGCTAACATTGACAGCAGCTTATGGCAATGTTGACTCAACTGTGACTATTCTGTTTTTTGCACTTTATTTTCTATTATTTGGGATTTTGCCTTTATTCACTAACTTAACATAGTTTCACATTTTTAATTGATTGATTGTGTTATAGGAACACGTTTGGTAAGCATCGACGTAAGAAGGAAAGATCTTGAAGATTTTAAAGAAGGAAGGTAAGATACCATAGAGAAGGAATTTTGAGATTCCAAGAGAAGATCTTATACAAGACAACAAGATATGTGAAGCATCTCTACTGAACGATTCAGAGACATTATAAATACAAGAGATCTTTGTTTAGCTAAACTTTAGTTGTACTCTTTACGTCGGGTGTGTGATCTAGGTAAGTATAGCTAGAACAGGTGAAACTGTTCTACTCGTTTAGCTGTTTGCAGTTTGAGCTTTCAACTCATGAAAGCTTAAGCCTAGTTTTTGTAAATCCTCTTTCACTGATAGTGGATATTTGCTAAAAGATATTCTGGTCTTCATCTTTTATATTCCGATGTGTTCTGATTATTTATCAATGTTCTAGTTACAATATTGTTCGTTCAATATTGATCCCAACAGTGTTGTAATACCTAGTAGAAACTTCTGTAATGATAATGTTGGTTCAACATTGATCCCAACAGTCTTGTGATAAGTTATACTCCCTCCGGTCCATTAAAAGCTTCCTAAGAAGCTACTTTATCTTAGTTTAAGAAAAATTAGTTAAATATTAGTTTGTGAGTGGTAGTATATTGATAAAGTTGTAAGTGGGTGATAAAGTAAGTGAGATAGTGAATAAAATGATGATAAAGTAGGAAATTTAAATAATAAAGAATTAGATAGTGGGATAAAAACTTTCCTTTTTTGGTGTTCGTTAGGAAGTTTTTAATGGAACAGAGGGAGTAAGTACAAAGTTCGGATCCTTTAATTCTTTCATAAATTTTACAAAAATTGCCATTTCCTTGTACACCCTCTAATAGAACGTGTAGGTCGCCTGTTTTGAATACACTCTCCAATAGAACGTCCTAGGTAGTTTTGTGTAATACTCCCTCCATTTCAGAGAAAGTGTTACAATTTGGATTTGCACCAATTTTAAGAAAAAATAGAAAGTACAAGTGCCCGATTTTTAGAGATTAACTGAATGGCATATTGTAATAAAAGTGAAAGGTAGTGAGTTTTATTATTTAACTAGTTTCCATAAATAGAAATTGTAACACTTTTAGTGAAACGCCGGAAACGGAAAGTTGTAACACTTTCTCTGAAATGGAGGAAGTACAATTTTGTTATACTATATGTGGAGGGCCTCACGGGTCGTGGCCCATGATGCGGGGTCAGTGGAGGGTGACGTGGGTCGTGACCTGAGTTGCTTCTTGGCTGACCATAGTCTTGGATCAATCAATATTTTGTAGATTTAATTTCATACTTTCTATTGAAAACAATGAAACTTTCATTTCCAGATAAAAACTCTTTGTATTGATTGATGAGAGAAAAACTGGATAAAATGAACAACCCTAGCTAGTCTATTTATAGGAATAAAATTACTCTAATCTAGGTGTTGTAATTTACAATTGACAGCTCACATAGGAGCGTATTAGGTACTGAGGTAAAAATGCCTCAACCAATTGTCTGTAATAAGCCAAGAGACATGCGAATTGAGCTCCTGAATTTCTCTGCGTATTTCCGCCATTTCTGCAGATTAAGGTACAGTTGATTCAGTGTAGCAGGTCTACGTGCACCAGCCCAATTTGTATTGTCTTTTGTGGAGCCTTGATCTGCTGTTCCGATACATCATGTTCCAGCGGCTTTAGGCGAGTTGGGTGCGACAAACTGTCGAACTGGACGTTAGTTACGTTTTTTCTGAAATCCTTCAATTCGTCTACTTCATCTTCGCTTCTTCTGCAATGTTGATGATTCTTTCCAGAATTCTCAATAATCCCCCTCAAGATGGGAGTAAATATGTTTATTAATCTCATCTTGTGAAAAAGCCTTTGCAAGATCTTCACCTGAGATTGCTTTAGTAAACAATCTGCTAGTTGATTAATCGAAGATACAGACTTCACATCAATAGTTCCTTCTTTGACCTTTTCTCTAATAAAATGACAATCAACCTCCACATGTTTAATTAGTTCGTTCATGGAAGACAGGATTTCTTGTGAGGTGTATTGCTGATTGATTGTCACACATAGATCAACTGGCTTTTCAATTTTTATTCCAAAATCATCAAGTAACCTTAGTAACCAAGTTACTTCACAACAAGCATGTGCAACGGCTCTATACTCTGCTTCTGCAGATGATCAACTTACAATCTGTTGTTTCTTTGATTTCCAACTCACAACTGAGTTCCCATACATCACACAATATCCTGAAATTGATCTTCTTGAGAATGGATAACCTGCATAATCAGAATCACAATTGGCTCTCAATGTTTGTTCTTTTTCACTACTAAAGAATAGTCCATTCCCAATGTTGTTCTTAGATACCTTATTATGCGCAATAGACCATTCATATGTGTTTTTGTTGGGCATTCCATGAATTGGTTTTGCATATGAAATATCAGGCCTAGTTATAGTGAGGTAAATGAGCCTCCCCAACAAGCTTTTGTATTGCTTTGGATCACTTAACAGTTCCTTCTCAGAATCACTTTCTTTTTCAAATGGTTTCATTTTGTGATTTTGCTCTATGGGATTTATAGCTGGCTTACATCCCAGAAGACCTGATGCCTCAATAATTTTTGAGGCATACTTTCTTTGTGAGAGATGTATTCCTTTAGTAGTTCTAGCTATCTCTAAGCCTAAAAAATATTTAAGTTCTCCAAGATCTCTCACTTTAAACTTGTTTTCCAATTGTTTCTTAACAATTGTGATCTCATGCATGTTATTTCCACCAATGATAATATCATCCACATAGATGAGTAGAGATACATAACCTGTGTTGGTTTTTCTTGTGAATAGAGAATATTCATTCTTAGATTGTTTGAATTCTATTTCTATTAGAAATTGGCTCAATGTTTTATTCCATTGCCTAGAGGCTTGTTTGAGACCATATAGTGATTTATTTAGTTTGCACACTAGCTTAACATGGCCATTAGTACTCTCCCCCTGAAGTAACAGACCTGGAGGAGGTGTCATATAGATTTGTTCATTCAAATCTCCATTGAGAAATGCTTTATGAACATCCAATTTTTCTAGGTACCAACTGTGTTTAGCTGCTATAGCTAAAAAAGACCTTTACAGTAGTAAGTTTGGAAACTGGACTAAATGTCTCAGTATAATCAATGCTATAGGTTTGTGTGAAGCCTTTGGCCACCAATCTGGCTTTATGCCTGTCAATTTCTCCATTAGAGTTGAGCTTGTTTTTAAAAACATACTTACTATTGTGTTTGACACCATAGGGTAATGGTGTGATTGTCCAGGTATTATTCTCATTCAGGGCTGTTACTTTAGTTTTAATGGCTTCTCTCCAATGTTTGTGAAGAATAGCTTCTTCATAAGTGGTTGGCTCATGTATAGTATTGAGCTGCAGAGCATAAGCTCTATGTTTAGAGGATAGTTTCTCAAAGCTAATGTAATTAGTGAGAGGGTAATGTGTACTATGTACATGATTAGCATCTGTAGTTCTTGGAACACTATAATGCTGAAAATGCTTGAGCTTTTTAGGTGTAGTGATAGTTCTTCCAGATCTTCTCAATGGTTGATCTGTACTGAGAAGCTCATTTGACAGGCTCTCTTCATTCAATGACTGAATTGGTGAAGAAGATAGTGGAGTGGGATCATTGTGATCTATATGATCTTCACAAGTGATTAAATCTTCAGTAGGTGAGGATATCTGTGGTGTAGAATGATCATTGAGATCTGCATATTCTGTATCATGAGCTGGTTTGCTCTTTATCCTGGGATTCTCAGTGATTTTGTGATCATCTATGCTGATAGTTCCTGGTGTATATATGATAGGGCTTTCTTGGATCTTCTTATTCTTTTCTTGTTCTGAGAATGGGAAGACTTCTTCTGCAAAAAAAAAAAAAAAAATCTCTAGAGACAAAAAAAATTGCTTTGTTTCTAGATCATAACACTTATAACCCTTGACATTAGGTGGATAACCTAGAAAAATTAATTTTCTTGATCTTGAGTCAAACTTTGTTCTTTGTACAGGTAGACTAGATGCATAGCATAAGCAATCAAACACTTTAAAGTGTTTGTATTCAGGTTTCCTTCCATACAACATTTCATATGGGGATTTATTGTTTAATAACTCACTAGGTATTCTATTTATGAGATATACTGCAATGAGTACAGAATCTCCCCAAAAGTGTTGAGGTAGGCTAGACTGAAACATCAAGGCTCTAGCAACTTGAGAATGTGTGTTGATGTTTGCTTTCAACAACTGAATTTTGCTGAGGTGTGTATGGACAAGTCAATTGATGTACGATACCTTTATCATTAAAGTAACTTGTCATTTTAAATCTGATCTAATGATTTTTACTTTAACATTAAACTGATTTTTCCACCAGGTTTATGAAGCTTTTAATAGCTATTTCTATGTCAGATTTTAACTTTAACAGGTGGACATAAGTAGTTCTAGTAAAATCATCAACAATTGTCAAAAAATAGCTGTGTCCTTGTAGAGTTTTGACAGAATATGGTCCCCATAAATCACAATGTAGTAACTCAAATGCAAAGTTGGATTTTATATAACTTGAAGAAAAAGTTCTTCTTTTCAGCTTTGTATGATAGCACACATTACAATGCTCATAATCCAAGTTCTTTACATCAGGAGAATATTTTGAAATCAAATTTAACCTACTAGAAGAGGGGTGTCCCATCCTAAAATGCCATAAGTGGCTTGAAACATCAGCTAAAACACTACATTTATTAATGGCATATGCCTTCTTGGGATCACAAATGGCCTGAGATTGAAACTTCAAGTGGAAAAGTCCTTTCTAGCTTTCAATCCTGCCAATCCTGCTCAAGGATTTGGTCCAGGGTATAGAGGCCTGTGTAACCAAACAACATCCTTTAGAGAATATCACAGAAAGATTACTTTCTTGAATAAGTTTTGACAATGACACCAGATTTAAAGCTCGGAACACACAATACATGATCTAATGTCAAATCATCATTTATTTTTATGCTTCCTATATGTGATATAGAAGCAGTTTGCTCATTAGGTAGCTGAACAAAAGAGTCAAAAGTCTTTATATTATGAGTATAGTATCTTGTTGTGCAGATAATATGATGTGTAGCTCCTGAATCTAATATCCATGGCTCATGAGAATTAATAAGATTCATACATGAGGTGTTAGCAGCAGGTGTAGATGCAGTCTCAGTTGCAGATGTAGCCTTGCTTTCCTTCTTCTCATTGTTGTTGGTGTTCAACATCTGTTGAATCTGTTGCATCTGCTCAGTGGAGAATGAGCTCACTGGGTTGTGCTGGACCTTATTGGCACCATAGTTGCTACTAGAGCTCTGAGCATGATTCTGAGCTTGGTTAGCATAGCCTCTACCACCATAGCCTCTGCCACCTCTAAAACCACCTCTACCTCTTCTGGCACCAAACCTAGCATTGAAACCTCCTCTATAGTATCCCTAACTTCCACCAGCATGTTCCTTATTGTTGTTAGGGAAACCATTAATCTGGAAGCAAGTTTGAATGTTATGGTTATTCATTTTGCATAGAGGACAATACATCTTTTCCTTTCTTTTCAGAGTGAGTGTAGCATTAAGAGCAGTATGCTCTTGATTCATGTGAGCATCAAAACCAGATCTTGTATGTCTTTGCTTTTTCTCTTTCAGAACAATAGCATAAGCCCTATTGACAGATGGAAGTGTATCAATTAAGATGATACTGGCTCTCATGAGCTCATATGAGTCATTCAAGCTCATTAGAAATTTAAACACCTTCCTGGTTTCTTGAATCTGCATTAGTTTCTCAGTACTTTTGCAATCACAGACATTACACATTGCACAGAGTGGAAGAGGCTAATAGTTGTGTATCTCTTGCCATATTCCAGTTAATCTTGTGTAGTAGTCTGTCACTAAGTGCCTTGAGTGGCCATGTTTAGTTCCAACTCAAACTCATAAGCTTTAACCTCTGTGGGTTCTGAGTATCTTATTTTTAAGATCTCCCATGCTTCTCTACACTACAAAAAAAACCAGTTTTAGCGACGAAATTATCCGTCGCTAAAACTGTGCCGATCCGTCACTAAATCCTTAGCGACGGATAATCCCCCGTCTCCAAACCAATCATCACTATTTTTTTTGGCGACGGATAAGTATTCCGTCGCTAAATAACGACGAACTGGCGACGGATTAATCCGTTGACAAGTCCGTCCGAATTGGCGACGGATTACTTATCCGTCGTCAATTAGCGACGGAATTTAGCGACGGATTGTTTCCGTCGCTAAATCCCACCACTAATCCGCCCTTAGTTTGCTTGACATTTAGCGACGGAAAAAAATCCGTCGCTAAATTCAATGGGCTAATTCGCCCTTAGTTCGTGAATTTAGCGACGGATTTTTTCCGTCGCTAAATTCACTGTTTAATTTTTTTTTATATATTTTTGTTTCACATTTCACCTGTTTTTTCACATAATATAATCATAGATAATATACCCGAAACAATTAAATTGCATTAATATATCCGAAACAATATAAATTATCCATAAATTATCCGAAACAAGAAGAAGGTGAAATAGTGTCAAATTATCCATAATAAGTCTGATGTAACTAAGAATAATCGGGAGGAGGCGGTGGGTGAGACTGGGAAGAAGTGTTGAACATCTGGGTCAAAGCATCCATCCGCTGAGCCATACGAGCCTGTTCCTCAAGCACTTGCTCGTAAGCTGCCTTGGTCGCAGCTATTTCCTGGTGGAGAGGAGTCATAATCTCTTGAACCTACTCTTGTGTTAGAGATTAGATCGCGATCCTGATCCCTGGGACACTAAGAAGCTACCAGAACTCATGGAATGGCCCAAACTTCCCAATCCATACATTCGACCCTTGCTGTCCATTGGGTTGACCTCGAAGAAGATCTGGTCTTGATCTTCAATTGACAGCTCATGACCGTCGATCATCCTCTCGTCCATCCTCCTCTCGACCTCACTCTGCAATTATTGGTTGCATACGAAATGAGATGCAATTTTAGGAATCACTCTAAAAATACTCAAATACAAATGTTAACCTTAAGAAAGAAAGCATTACACGCTCGGCCCTCACGTCAGTCCAGATGCCATTCTTCAGCTTAGCCTTCTTGAAGTAGTACAGAGCACTCTTCGGCTGTCCTCTATTGGCCTAAAAAAACATATGTGCAAACAAGTAGTTAGTTGATTGAAATGAAAGCAAAAAACTGTTATGTATCATATTCCAAGTCATAAACAACATATTTACTAACCTCCATCACGTGATCTGTAACAACATCTCGCGACCCATAGTGATGTCTGGCAGTGCCCGTACCATCTCGCGGCTCAGACAAACGGTTTTGTCTGTTCTTGTACGCTTGATCCTGGACGAAGGGATCACTCCAGTACGCCTCCCAAAGTGCCCACTCATCATCCCCCACCCAAGTTGGTTGTCTGCGTGTCTCCTTCATTTTGTAAACCATTTTCCTATAGATGTCTAACCCTAAAGTCTCGAAAACGGAGTACAACTAGGACACCAGGGCATTGGGAATGTAGTAGTCCTTCTACAACAATTCCATTCAAAGTAAAAATTACACAAGTTTAAAGAAAGATAACAATTTAAATATAACACCAAGTTTAGTGGCTAACATACCACTCAAATGACACAACAAGTTCATGAATGGTGACTAACACATCAAAACAAGCTTATTGGTAACATACCACTCAAATTGTCCTAAAATTGACTAACACAATGGTGACTAACATATCACCCAAGTTCAGTGGCTAACATACCACTCACAGATGTAGTGGCTAACATACCACACACATTAACACAATGATTAAAAGAACAAATAAAGCATTCATTGTAACATTTAAGCTTACCCGCAGCTCACGAAGTAAAAGTGCTTTATCCGGTCCGGGACGTTTGACCACTTCTCGCCTCCCTGTCTCGGCATCTCCCTCCCCCCCCTGAAGATTTTGCCTAGTTTGTCCGAGGCATTCGGTGGCCAAAACCTATTATCAATGAGACAAACAAGAAACGAATATTAATTAGTAAAATCATGTAACATATATTTATCTTAAGTGTATGTTCTACAAATGCATAATACTTACTTGTTCCTGCCGTTGGGGAACAACACCGGCTTCCCCTGGAATGTAGCACCGTCCGTCAACTTCAGGTAGGGACACCCGTCAGAGGGGTAGTCACCAGGAGCATGTACCGTGTAGGCCGGTGGAGTCTCTGGTACCTGAGAGGTCTTTGCTCCCACCAATGTCGTATCCAACGAGAGGACTAGTACCATGACTCGCTGGTGTACTATTAGAACCCGCTGGACTAGCACCCCTACACCCGGGAGGAAGGTATGTCGACTTCCTTTGGCACGGCATCTGCAAGAGCATATAAGAAATTCCAGGAAAAAATGTGTTAGTAAAGAATACATGAATATGCATGTAAAACATATACATTTGACATATATTAACGCACAAAAAGTAATAATAATCAACAACTAAGCATATATACACATAACAACTAAGCATACAATACACACATACCCTCATCCTCCTCGGCTATTGTTAAGTCTATAAATTGGTCTTCATGCAGGTCTATGAACTCATCATCAGCTTGTACAGGCTTTCTCGCTGTTTGATCGACGACCTCTTCTTGATACAAGTTGGTAATTGAGTCATCCTTATCAATGTACTCTACTCTGGAGCGGGCCTGTATATGCATCGCAACCAACCAGTCCGCCTTATCGCGTTTGAGGCTTGGATATTCAATAAACACCACCTGGCGTGCTTGAGTCACCAAGATAAACGGTTCATACTTAGTACGATACCTGTTCCTATGGTTAATTTCTACCATCTGATAGAGCTCGTGTTTCTTCGTACCACTTGGAGTAGGATCATACCAGTCAACATCAAACAGAAAGGTTCTTTCCAAAGGAAACCCCGAATATTCAAGTCGCACAATTCGTCTCAGGTTCCCGTAGAAATCATACAAATCATCAGTTGCATCTTTATCTTGCCCCCTGACACACACCCCAGAATTGCTTGTGGCCATGGCGGTGTTAGACTCAATTGTTTGAAACCTAAGGCCATTTACTATGTACGATGAGAATGTGGAGACCTTTCTGTTTGGTCCCTCTGCTAGAGATTCTAAGTAAGGACATGTGACTTTGTTGACAGGATTTCGTACGTACTCCTTGAACCAATCTGCAAATTCTGTTTCCAACTTCTCTTGAAGAAGTTCTTCAATTACGTCATCTGCCATTGTTGGATTCTTCTCTCTGAAAAGGCTGTGGACACGATTACATGATTAGATATATATAGTAGTTAGAAGTTAAAATCCATGTGTTAGCGTAAGAAAGCTACTCACCGAGCATAAATCTCCATAAATTTGTCAACTTCAGCACAGTTCGAGAGGACATAATATGTGGGCGCCTTGACTCCTTATCCGACCATTCATCTTTTCTTCTCCAATAGGTCTCCCCGAGACCCTAAAAATTGAAATGGAAACGTCATCATCCTCTTGAAGTTCAAATGTGTCTGCATTTCTGGACGGCCTAGATGCCTTCGTCGGGACATGATCCCCAAAGTAATAGGAGCAGAAGGTTGCAGCTTCCTCTCGCACATAGGCATTGGCCATCGATCCCTCAGGCTTGCCTTTGTTGTTGACATACCTCTTCAATTTCCCCAAGTACCTGTAATGCATATATGTTGATGTAACACAATGTAACTTGGAAAAATTCAGACTTTATAAGTAAATGATTGCCTTGATTACACACCTCTCGAATGGATACATCCATCGATACTGAACCGGTCCAGCAAGCCTCGCTTCATGTGGGAGGTGAACCGGTAAGTGCTCCATAGAATCAAAGAAGCTCGGAGGAAAGATACGCTCGAGCTTGCATAGAATCAATGGTATGTTGCTTTCAAGATTTGCTAACACTTCATCGTCAAGCACCCTTGAGCATAAATTCTTGAAAAATAAGCTCAGTTCGGTGATCGCAATCCATACAGGTTTAGGTAGCATTTGTCGAAATGCAACAGGGAGAAGCCTCTCCATGAACACATGACAATCGTGGCTCTTCATCCCGTACATCTTTGTCCTCTTCACATCCACACACCGCCCCAACTTCGAGGCGTAATTGTCGGGGAACTTCAATCCCCTCACCCAATCAAATAGTTTGTTCCTAGATTCAGTGTCAATTGTGTAGCATGCCTTGGGCCACTGCCCCTTATCATTCTGCTTTGTCAACTCGGGCCTTTTACACAATGTATCCAACTCGGCTCTAGATTTAGGGGTGTCCTTTGTTTTTCCAGGAATGTTGCAAATCGTGTTGAATAAGTTCTCGAACACGTTTTTCTCAATGTTCATGAAATCCAAGTTGTGACGTATAAGAAGACTGCTCCAATAAGGCAAGTCCCAGAAGATGCTTCTCTTCTTCCATCCACAATTTTTGCTAATTTTCTCGTTATGCTTCTCCGACTTGACCGGTCACTTTCATAAGACCCACTATCTATCTCCATAAGTATTTACGCATGAAGTTGTCTCGGGACGCCTTTGTTCACTACTTTATTTTTCAAGAACTGAGTCTTGTTCTTCCTGAACGTATGGTCCTTTGGTAGAAATCTACGATGACAGTCAAACCAACATTCCTTTCCGCTCTCCTTCAGTCTAAATGCATCAGTGTCTTCCATACAATGTGGACATGCATTAAAGCCCGCGGTTTTCCTTCCAGATAGCATGGAGTACGCAGGAAAATCACTCACGGTCCACAATAATGATGCTCTCAATCTAAAGTTCTTCTTCGTTGACACATCATATGCCGGGATACCATTTTCCCACAACTCAATCAGCTCCTTGATTAGGGGCTACAAGAACACATCCAACTTTTGTGACGGATCATCTGGCCCAGGCACCAACACAGTCAAGAACATGAATGGTTCCATCATGCACTCACCGGGGGGCAGGTTGTACGGTGTCGGTATGACTGGCCAACAAGAGTACTTCCGGTCATTTCTAAACGGGTTAAAACAATCCGTACAAAGCCCTAAGCGTACATTTCTAGGCTCGGCTGCAAACTCCGGGTAGGTCTTATTGAACTGTTTCCATGCGGGTGAGTCAGATGGATGCTCCATTCTACCCTCTTCCGGGATTACTCGCTCCTTGTGCCACCGCATTTTATCGACACAAGCACTTGAAGCGTACAACCTCTTCAAACGAGGTGCTAGAGGGAAATACCACATTTTCTTATGTGGTAGATTTTTCTTCCGACGTTTCTTTGCAGCCCCCTCCTTGTAACGCTTGTACCAGTCCTTGCCACAGAACTTGCACTTCAGTAGATCTTTATCCTCCCCCAATAGATCATGCACATATCCTCACAACAATCTATGGTTTCCATGGGCAACCCCATCCCCCGCATATTTTTCTTCGCCTGGTAAAAGTTGGTGGGAACTAGATTTTCTTCAGGACAAAGATCCGACATTACTTGTACCCATTCATTGAAGCTCGCTTCAGATTGCTGGCCATTAGCCTTACAACTCATTAGCCGAGCCAACAAAGACAACTTGCTGAGCCTACACCCCGGATAAATCGGCTTCTTTGCTGATTCCAGCAAGTCAAAGAACACCTGATCCGCAGGATTCGGAGGCTCCTCCACACCCCCCTCGGTTACTGGCTCCCTGGTGTCCATGAACTCTGGACCCGCAATATCATACACCATTTGCTCCATCCATTCATGATCATAATTAGCATCATATGTAGACGTATTTTGAGTACTTCCGATCACATTTTTCTCCTTCCTTTTACGCTTTGAGAGATTCTCATAATCCATGAACGGTGCTCATGTCTCACCATGATAACACCATACCTCATACTGAGACACGAACCCCTTACGTTTCAATTGCTCCACTACCGTTTCAGGAGGCAAAAATTGTTTATTCCTACATTTGTTCGCATTGCAAGGGCACTTCATCCCCCCCCCCCCCCCAAACTCAAACAAGTAGTTTGTGTAAGCGCAAAAGTGATGAAGGATTCAACCCCTTCCACAAAACTAGACTGAATTCTGCCATTAACTATGCGACGATACATCCACGAACGATCGGGATTCATAATTATATGATTAGCCTGACACGTCTACAATTATTAGATTTATAACATGCATTTTACGTTAATATAATCACCAAATAGTCTCAAAACACTTAATTAAATCTTCATAATCTAGTATATATATACGAATTTATCGAATCAAAATTACTACGTAATTACAAACATCCTAACATTATACTAATTAACAATACAAATTCACAATCAATATATCAATTGCACAAAGTTAACTAGCTAGTATACTATAGCTCCCATAAACATACAATTGATCTAATTAGTCGAAATTAACAAAATTACCAAATTTGTCAACAAGTAAGGGTTCCAAAACACTCAACTAAATCTTTCTAATCCTACTACATATATGAAAATATCAAATTAACAACCCTACATACTTCCAAACATCCTAACATTATACTAAAAATCCAAATTCACAATCAATATATCCATTGAACATCTCAAAGTTAACACACTATGTAATATAAGCTAAACTAACTTCTACATACTTACAATAAACATGCAATTGCTCAAATTAGTCGAAATTAACAAAATCCCCAAATTTGGCAAAGATAGGGTTTTAGCCAAAATACCTTCGATTTAGCTGAAAAAAGATGAAATTGGTTGACCACACGAGCTCCTTGTCCCACGAGCTTCGAGAAGACTCCAAAATTGGCCGGAACGGTCGAAATTTGGTCGGAAATTGGAAATGGCAAATGAAGAAGGAAGAAGGAAGAAAAAGAAGCTGCTGAAAAATGGAGAAGAAAAGGGCTACTGCCCGATTCTATAACGATTTTAGCGACGGATCGCTATCTGTCGCTATTTAGCGACGGATCGCTATCCGTCGCTAAAATCAATTTTCTTTTTTTTTAAATTTTTTTAATCCGGTCAACTTATTTAGGGACGGATATAATATCCGTCCCTAAATAACGATGGATATTTTTATCCGTCGCCAAATAGCGACGGAAAAATATTCGTCGCTAATTTAGCGACGGATTAGAGACGGATTGAGCGAATTCGCTCAATCCGTCTCCAATCCGTCGCTAAACCTAGCGATTCGTCGCTAGATTGCCACGGATTTTATCCATCGTTAGGCTCCGTCGCTATTTGACGGATTTCTTGTAGTGCTAGTTGTTTCAGCAAAGAGTATATTTTTCTTAATCTCATGTGATACTGAGTGCATCTTCCATGATAAGATTAAGGTATTACACTTTAACCAAAGGCGTAGGTTTGGGTCATCAAGATGTGGTTGTGCCAGTGTGCCATCTAGGAAGCCCAACTTGTTTCCAAGCTTAGTTGAATGAGAAAAGACCTGTGCCATGTGTGATAGTCACTACTATCCAATAAAGGAGTAATAGCACCAGTAGTGGTATTGTCATTGAATGAATGTAGTAGTGATTATCAGGATCTTCATGTTTAGGATGGTTGCCAATATATGTGACAACATCTTTTTCTTTCCCAATAACAGGAGTAGCACTTGAGTCATTTGTAGCCGTTGATGAACTAAGTGACTGTAGCTTGTGCAGAAAAGCTTTAAGAAAATAGAAAACAGAAGAAATTAGACTAGACTAAGGCAAACTTCAGAAGCTCAGGTAGAAACCTGGCTCTGATGCCATATTGAAAACAATGAAACTTTCATTTCCAGATAAAAACTCTTTGTATTGATTGATGAGAGAAAAACTAGATAAAAATGAAGAACCCTAGTTGGTCTATTTATAGGAATAAAATTACTCTAATCTAGGTGCTGTAATTTACAATTGACAGCTCACATAGGAGCGCATAGGTACTGAGGTAAAAACGCCTCAGCCTGTTGAGGGGTTTAGCCTCAAATACTAACTAAACTATTACAAGCAACCTAGTCTAAGATACGCCTCCTACTTGAAGTCCGAAGCAGTACCTGTCCGAGCTAGAGTACCTGAAAGGACTACGTGGGGGGTTGGGGGGGGGGGGGTTAGAAAGGGTTACCCGGATTGCATATGTCAATCCGGTAAGAGACTTCACTCAAGAGAGAGTTGCGAGCTCTCAATGTAATAATTATGAGGAAGGTTATGATATCAATATGGCTTGGAAGAATCACTTACCTTAAGGTCTTGGACCTTGGGTTATATTTATAGAGACCATATCTTATGAGATGACTCATAAGATGGTGCCAAGTGTATGCTTCAGATTTGGACACCAATGCTACCTTTGGCCCACAGCCCAATAGTGAACAGTAGCCCACATCCGATTAATGGGCCTGGGAGGGTAGTTTGGACCTTTTCCCTCTGAGAGTACTGTCCCGCCTGTTGGGTCCGTGTCAGTCCCTCGGACAGATCTGTCTGCTTGGTTGATCTGCCCTCAGGTAACTCTGGGTGTCCGAGCCAGAAGTTTCACGGAAGTATCTCAGTGGTTCTGTTATGTACGTTTGGTCTTAATGTGATGGTGGCGTCCGAGATTCTCTCGTCCGGTCCGTTTGGCATCCTAGGACTGACAGTTTGTGGTACTTGGAAGGACTATGTGACCTTTTGTCAGGTTCGGAAGTCGTACACCTAGCTTGGTCGGACTTAGCTGAGGAGGTGTGCCGACTTGTAAGTATTAGTTGACCTGGAATGGTTTCCCTCAGGTCGGACCATTTGAAGGTCGGAAATAGCCTTGATGCGCTCTAGGACACGCTCTATGGCGCCCTTAACGGATTGGACACATGTCCGTATCAACATATGTCCCCTTAGTTTCCAAGTATCTTAGTAGAAGATAGTTGGTAACTATGAAAGGAACAAGTGTGTTGTGGAGCGTTTCCGAATCGTTAACTGAAAAGGAAAAAATTCCTTTTTGTGAGATCCGTTGTCCGTGTTCTTAGGAAATCAATATATTTCTCTCCCCCCCCCCCCCTTTCGCTCTACAGTCCGAGTTATGTAATAGCTCGGACTGTAGAAGGAAAATGTATTTGTATCCGAGATATATAGATCCGAGTACGGTTAGGATCTGGAGAAGTCTTCTGTGGAAGAGTGCATAGGAAGCAATCCGCTGGGCCAAATATGTGGAATGGCCCACCTGGGCTGATGAACAGTGATTCAAAAGGCCCAACAAGTCGCCTGTCCGTCCCTCGGGAAAAGATCCCGAGTGAGGCGATGCGACTCTTGGATTGAGAAGATCAACCGTTGGGATTTAAACCCAAGTGATGTGATGTCTCTGAGAAGAATTAAATGGAGTGTGCCGTCAATACACCACCTGTGAACCGGCACATCCGTTGGATTGAAAAGATCAATGGTTGGGGTTTGAATCCAAGTGATGTGACGCTTGGTCTTCCCCAATTGCCCCCTATAAATAGTTGCCTAATCTGTCGCTTTCACACTTTAGCCAAACCGAAACTCAGAGCGATTCTTAGGCAATCCGAGCAAACAAAAATCAATCCGAGCAACCAAAACTCGCAAAATATTTCACTTTCCAACTAAGATCTATACTCTCGGAGAGCTAGCAAGGCTTCGACGTCCGTCCAAACTTACCAAATCAACTTTATCAAGTAAGTGTGTCTTGATACCTCCAGAATTTTCCTTTTCTAAGATATGCTCGCTTAATGTCTGTATGCTTCTCCCTTGTCTGGACGGTTGTTTGTTGATTCCGTGGTTTCACATGTTGCATGTGGTAGACTCTTGTAGTATACTTAGTCGGAATACTCCTCCTGTTTCAGTCATCATAACGTTTGGAGTAGGACTCATGACGGATGAGTCAGTAATATATAGTGAGTAGGATTACTCTCCTCATGTCTAGAGCAGCTGTTGCGGACACAAACTTTGCCAGAGCATCCACTCTTTCATTCCATGCCCTATCAAACTTTTCCATGGTAAACTCATCAAAGAGACTAGCTCGTTGCTTAAGTAGCTCAAGATACCTGATCATTGAAGGGCCTTTTGTGGCAAAAGCACCAGAAAATTGGGCCTCAACTAACTGTGAGTCCGTGTATGCTTTGAGTTTCCGGATATGCAGGGACTGGGCTAGACGTAGTCCGACTAACAGTGCTTTGTATTCAGCCTCATTATTGGTGACCTTGAAGTCCAAAGATACCGCATAGTCAAGTTCCGCGCCATCAGGGCTTTTAAGATAGATTCCAATACCTCCTACTCTTCCAGTGGAAGAACCATCCACTTCCAATGTCCAAACATCAGAGGGATGTTCTTTGGTTTGGAGATCTTCTGTAAGCTCCCGAATTTCCAACCTTTGTTCCTCCTTCTTTTTAACATCCGAATCAGAGTTGTTAGTACTGGATTCCCTTGTGAGATCTTCGAGAAGGAACATTTGGTTTACCCGAGATTCCTCCCATGATGTAGTCCGAGATTGATTGATGAACTGTGCATCCTCGAGGTTTTCAGGGCTGATCTTCGGCGGAACTGGCTTTCGGTTGATCTGCTTGGTAATTAGGCATTCAAATGCCTGTTTATCCGGGACCTTCTCTGACTCCGCTTCAGGGTATTCTTCTAGGAAGTCCGCAACGACTTGAGCTTTCTTGGCTGTCGGAGCCTGATAGCTAATGTCGTATTCGCTTAGCTCAATTGCCCACTTAGAGAGTCGTCCGGATTGGTAGGGTTTTCCCAGGACCTGTTTCAAAGGTTCCGTAGTTAGTACTACTATTTTATGAGACTTAAAATATGGCTTTAATCGCCTTGCGGTGTAAACCAGATGATATGAAAATTTCTCAATCTTGACGTATCTTTGTCTCCGCCCCAGCAAGGGCTTTACTAAGATAGTAGATTGCCAAGTGATCATTAGCTTGAACCAGTACTAATACCGAACTCATTGCCTCTTCCGTAATTGCTAGGTAGAGGTAGAGTGGTTCTCCTTCAACGGGTTTGGAGAGCAGCGGAGGGGAATGGAGGTACTTTTTCAAATTTTCAAAAGCCTCAGAACATTCCGCGGTCCACTCAAAGCGCTCTCCTTTCCGAAGGATTTTGAAGAACGGAAGGTTCTTCTTTGCGGATCGTGAAATAAAACGACTTAAGGACATGAGACGTCCAATAAGCTGTTGTACCTCATTAAGGTTCTTCGGATGAGGCAGATCTAGGATTGCTTTAATCTTCTCGGGATTTGCGCTTATCCCTCTCTCTGTGACCATGTAGCCAAAAACTTTCCGCCCTTCACTCCGAAGGTACACTTCTCCGGATTGAGTTTCATTCCGTACTTCCTGAGGATAGCGAAGCATTTGTTCAAGTGCTCTATATGTTGTTCTTCGATTTTGCTTTTGACGAGCAAGTCGTCTACGTATACCTCCATGGTCTTGCCAATTTCTTCCTTGAACATCTGATTCACCAGTCGTTGGTAAGTTGCTCCTGCGTTTTTCAATCCGAAGGGCATCACTTTAAAGTAATATACCCTTCCCGCAGCAAAGAAAGTTGTTTTCTTAATATCCTCCTTCGCCATCCGAATCTGGTAAAAGCCTTGATACGCGTCCATGAAACTCAGTAGTGCACATCCAGCTGTAGAATCAACCAATTGGTCAATCCGTGGTAAAGGGTATGGATCCTTTGGGCAAAACTTATTTAGCCTGGTGAAATCATTGCACATCCGCCATTTGCCTGGTGACTTTTCTACTAGAACCACGTTGCAAACCCAATCAGAATAACGGACTTCTTCAATATGTCCTGCCTTCAAGAGTCGATCAACTTCGACGGATATGATGGCATCCTTGATAGGACCAAAATCCTTTCTCTTCTGGCGGATATATTTAATCGAGGGATCCATATTCAGACGGTGAACAGCGATCCTCGGATCTATCCCCTTTAGGTCGTCAGTACTCCAAGCAAAGACATCACTGTTATCTCGGAGACAAGCAATGAGCTTCATTTCCACTTTCGCGCTCATCTCTGTCCTGATTCTAGTCTTCTTATCCGGGCTCCCAACAACCAGCTCAACTTCCCTGAGAGTTTCATGAGGCTCGATCCGTGAAGTTTTAGGAAACTTGTCCTTCTGGCTCCCCACCTCAATGTTAAGATTCTCTTTCTTTGGTGGAAGAACAGCCTGCGGATCAGAAATCACAGTGACTGCCAACACTGGTGAGGATGCTCTCCTTGTGGACATAATATAACACTCCCAAGCTTCTCGGATGTTCCCCACTTCCTCTCCAACTAAACATGGGGTCGGAAACTTCATCCTATTATGGAGGGTGGAAGGTATAGCTCGGAATTGATTGAGTCCGGGACGACCAAAGATGACATTGTAGTCAAAAGTTCGAAACACCACTACAAAACGGACTAGTTGTGTTACTCTTGCGGGATGTGTTCCGAGTGAAACATGAAGAATGATTCTTCCTGGGGGCGAACAGTTCCTCCTCCAAACCCTAATATGGAGGTATTGACTCTCTCATATCGGATTCTACCCAGATTCATCTGATCTATTGTCGATTTGGAGATGATGTTCGAGGAACTCCCTGTATCTACCAGGATCTTGTTTACTCGATAAGTTGCAATGGTTAAAGAAACCACCAGCGAAACATCCGGATCATCTATGTCTTTGCCTCCTGCCGTAGGAGGAGGGATCTCCCTATCATCGAAGTATATAGCATTTGTCCCTTGAATTGCTGGAGCAGCATATGATCTATTATTGTTCCGGAGATTCTGAGTTGTTCGCTCTCTAGCGTTCCTACTATCGCCCCCAGTCAGTCCGCCTGCTATGGTGTTGATCACTCCGCTGTATGGAGGGTTTTCCATTTCAACGTCATCATCGTACATGTACAGGTGTCAGTCCGTGCGAGGCAGATGGTTGGCTGGCGGAGGTGGCAAGGATAGGGGACAGGGCGGTGGCTCTGTAGCTCTATCATCCCTTTTTCGTTCCGTCTTGTCATGTCTAGAAGGCTCATCCGTATAGACGTGCTCTTCCAACTTTCCCTCTCTTATCAAATGTTCAACCTCCGTTTTCAGTTGAATGCAATCGTCCGTCTCATGACCACGGCTCTTGTGAAACTTGCAATACCCCTTTGAATTCTTGTTCTTCCGGTTGTTGTGAGAGGGCTTTGGCCATTGGACATCCAGCTTCTTCTCAATAATAGTTGCCAAGATGTCGGATCTTGGTCTATTGAAACGGATATAATCCGCATATCTCCTTGGCGGACTCCTTTCTCTGTGGAAGCTCTCATCTCTGTGATCCTTCCTCGGATCAAACTTATTAGGGCGGTGCTCTTGTTTTACTGGCTCCTTTCCCTTCTTGGATCCTGCTCTCACTAGAATATTCCTTTGGTACTCCTCTCCATACATTACTTCTTCACAGATGTCATCCAAATGCTTTTCACTCCTCACAACCTGACTAGAAAGTTTTCTGCGGAGCTCTGAGTTGAAAGTATTAGCATACAGGTGACGAACCCGTTCCTTAATACTGTGTGGCTCAACTCGAAGAACTTCCGCATTAAAGCGATCTAGGAAGGTCTTGAGATCCTCTTGCTCCCTTTGGATAACTTCTGCCAGATGCTCGACAGTGCGCTTTATTCTTTTCGATTTTCTAAATCGTCCTAGAAACTTGGAGGAGAGGTCCGCATAAGACCTTATCGACTTGTTTGGCAACACAGTGTACCAATCCATAGCCGTTCCGAAGAGAGTAGATGAGAACGTGAGAGCTTTCGTGTTGTCGCTCATCCCCTTTGAATCCATCTTACTATTGTACCTTGTCAAGTGTCCAACGGGACAAGTATCCCCGTAATAGTATTCCAAGTTCGGAATCATTTGATCCAAGTTCCTGTTCCTTTCCTTTTCTCTCATGATTTCATCACACAAAAGGTTTGGTGCACTAGTAGCTATCTGCTCATGATCCTTTACCAGGCGTCCGAAATTTAGAATCTGGGCCTCCAAAGCTTTTTGTTGAGCATAGATTTCTTCTGCATTCATAATCTCCCCCGTCCTAGGATGAACCGCTACATCCGCAGGGAGTTCGTCTAGGCGGACCACTGGAATGGTTTCCGCTACATGATCTCTGGCTCTCGGAGGTGCTTGTTGCGGAGCTCTATGATGCCTGTTATCCTCCTCCTGATACTCTCTCATACCGTTCGGACTTCCTTCACCCCGAACATGGGAGGCAGATGCTCTCCGATCTAGAAGGTTCCGCAGATCCTCTTGAAGTAGCTGATTCCCCAACTTCTGCTGGATCGGACGTTGCCTGTTCCTTGATAGGGCGGGCTCTGCTTGAACCGTAGTAGCCACTGGCGGAGTGACTTGCTGAGGATGGGCATTGTTAGACTAGACTAAGGCAAACTTCAGAAGCTCAGGTAGAAACCTGGCTCTGATGCCATATTGAAAACAATGAAACTTTCATTTCCAGATAAAAACTCTTTGTATTGATTGATGAGAGAAAAACTGGATAAAAATGAAGAACCCTAGTTGGTCTATTTATAGGAATAAAATTACTCTAATCTAGGTGCTGTAATTTACAATTGACAGCTCACATAGGAGCGCATAGGTACTGAGGTAAAAACGCCTCAACCAATCGTCTGTAATAAGCCAAGAGACATGCGAATTGAGCTCCTGAATTTCTCTGCGTATTTCCGCCATTTCTGTAGATCAGGGTACAGTTGTTGATTCAGTGCGGCAGGTCTACGTGCACCAGCCCAATTTGTATTTTCTTTTGCGGAGCCTTGATCTGCTGTGCCAATTCATCATGTTCCGGTGACTTATGAGTTGGGTGCGACAATTGCCGAATCGGGCGTTAATTCGTTTTTCGAAATCCTTCAATTAAATCGCTTCATCTTCTTCGTTTCTTCTGCAATGTTGATGATTCTTTCCAGAATTCTCAATACTTTTATCTGGAACCACTTTCAAGGTGTTCGTATGCTCTCCCAAGCTCTATAATTCCATGACAAAACAAACAAAAAGTACAGTATCAAAGATAAAACATGAATTTTCCAAATACTTCATTGTATGCGACAAAAATTTGTACACGGTACTCAAATTATCAAATAACCTGAAATCATCAAATCGGTAGATAATAGTACAAGCTTTACACTAAACTTCACATGAATATAAACGTACGTTTTATAGAGTATAATATTACTTTCAGTAGAAATGAAAGTACGCATATATGAAAATGGTCGCTAGTTTAAATGGAGACGAAAAACCTTCGAGGACTTGTTGGTCATAGATGCTTCTTATTCTTGACCTGTGACATAGATTTCTGAAAAATGACCTGTAAATTAAAATATCAATATAGATTCGTGACTCTACGATAATATGTATGCAACGAAATCAATACTGATAAAAATGTAATAAAGCTATAACTCTGATTACCTTTAGAACGTGTTAGCAATAGTCCAAGTTGTGAAGACATTAGAGAAAAGTAAATACTCGAAAGGGTTGAGAGAACTACTTTGGGAAAGTTCCCCATTCTGGTAAAATTGATGAGTTCTGACTTCTAAAATGGTAGTATATGCTATGGAAGGAGATTTATTGGAAGGGAAGTTAATTATAAATTTGTTAAAGAGGCTTTAGTGCCTTAATTTCGTACTGTAACTCCAATCATGTTGGATAATTTGCCAAAAAGTTGCTTTTTTACCTTTTTTTCGATACGTTAATAGGCAGCCTAGGAGTTATGTAGATGTGTTTTTCTAATCTATTAATTGTTTTAAGAAAATACGCTAGGAGTTATGTAGATGTGTTTTTCTAATCTATTAATTGTTTTAAGAAAATACGGTATAAATTTACATGGTGTAAATGTCATGCACCCCAAGCATCTAATAGACTGTTTGATATACAATGTCAGGTCCATTAAAATCGAGTTGTACAGTGAATTGTGTTTCAACGCACCCAAATCTTTGTTAAATCATTATTTCATTCACATAAAATCGAGTTAATTCATCTGTTAAAATCGTATGTCAAACAGTATATAATAAACCCCTAACACATATTTTAGATGTTAGGGATCTAACTAGTGGTGCACCCTCAAATAACATAAGTGTGAGACTCATGTGAGACTCATGTGTAGGGTTCACATGCTATATGATGGATTTTATCATTAATTACACCCCTATTATATAATAAACCGAAATTCAATAACTACTCACTTGTAGGTGTCTACTCACAGTGATTTATATGAGAACCGACTTATTTGAAGACTAGTTACAATGACTTGGGATTTAATTTGGGAGTACCCCACCCCCTCGATCAACTTATTTGAAGACTTGTTATGTCTCTTGAAGACTTGGTAGATTACAGAAATGTAATCCGCTAGAAATTTATTACATACACCAATGTTTGTATTATTAATAAAAAACTATATAATTTTCTTTTCCAATGTTGAAAACGGTAAAAAAAAATTATTTATGAGTCATTCGGACAACGTACAAATACAACGAGCATCAACGATGCTCAACAAGTGAAACCATTAAAGGTACTATATCACCTCTAGATCACCAAAGACAAGCTTCAAAATAGAACACAATAACTCGTAATTTCGGTAGGTGTTAAAATAATAAGACAAGGTGTACAACACAGACCAGTGTAGTTTAGTATCAAATCTATGGTCTATTTCCTAGATTTTCAATATCTCACCAAACTGCACAAACCACAGGCGTGCCTAACTAGAGACCCACGATCGATATATATAGTGTATGTGAGTAGATGAAATGAACATGGCACAAAGTACAAAAGCGTGAAATTCAATTGCTCAATGCTCAATAGTACTAATCATGTTAATTAATGAGAAGTCTAGTAAGATACATTCTCTAGATAATTTATCTAGATACAGACATATATTGTTAAGAAAATCATCGATATTATCAATTAAAACATATATGTTCTCAACATTGATATTTTATATATTACAACAAGACTTATTTTGTTAACAACATAGACGTTTTGATTAATAATATGAATGATTTTATTGATAACATAGATCATATGTAAATAAGTTATCTAGAGACTGTCTCTCATAATAATTTGCTTAATTAATTACTAAATAGTTATTGATTATATATCTTAATTAATATATCATAATTATAGTAATATATAGCTACATGTTAAAATTTGCTAACTGATACTCCAACGTAACATGAGTTGACATAGATATACCCAAACAATTGATTACAACATTACTACGACGATGTTTTCTTTCCTAATGTATATCCGGTTAATTAACCCTTTCGACCCGGAGGAGTTGGATCGTGATTATGGTTGGCTCCTGTTCCTGGATAATCGTTCACTTGAATCTCCATTCGTCTTTCCAGTTTCACTTCTGCTTTTTCAACACCCTATACGAATTATCAATTCAAACAAACATTCAGTGTCGAAGCCATAAATAATACTCAAACGAAGAGTGCTCGTAGCCAATTTGAATAAAGATGTTTAAGGAAATTAACTAATCATAAGGTAGTTAGTTAAATTGATGTGCTAAAACAGAAACATAAAAATTTACAAACATTACTTGAACTTTTGTTAGTGACTACTTGTATTGTAATTTTATGGTCTATTGTTTATTTTGAGCATTCCGTATACTCATATTCAAAACAAATTGAACTAGTTAAAGTAATTTGTTAAATCAATAAGTTATGGACTCCCAAACTGACGTGAAACGTGCACATAGTATCCTGAAATTACAAAGATGAGGATTATGTATTGATTACTTGTCACATCTTATTATTCCAGTTCCAACAAATTTTAACACCGATCACACACAATATACACTACACAAAGTAATTAATACAGTAGAGACTAGAAAGACAGTTAACTTACCACATGGTGAGAAATACTAAAAGATCCTTCTTCCTTCATTGTCCTAACAATTCCTGCAGTTAAAAATTAACTCGATCAATTATTTTCTTCACAAAAATCTTACTAATAATTTTAGTATTAAAACGTTTAATATTATGCATGAAATTAATATGGTATTCCTCTATAAGTACAAGAGGTTAAACTTGTACAAACTTCTATCTAATCGAGTTATAGCGAGCCTTACTCGATGCTGATACACCTCCGGCCGACACCACCAGCAGGACTAGGAGGAGCAAGACAGCCAGCCGCCGTGAGAAATCCACCATTTTAGCTAGTGAAGTGTTTGTAAGTTTGGTGAGGATAATTAAGTAGAATGAGATGAAGTGTAAGTGGTACTATTGGTATTGTTTATTTATATAGAATTACAAAGGGAAACGACAATATGAATGAAGAGCTAAGCATGAATATAAGTCAACTTCACATTTGTATAGTGCTCGATTATTAGTATTGTGTTGGTGAGTGTCCACATCACATTTTTATTCATAAATGAAATCATAATAGTAGTGATGCATGGTGGTGTGTTCGCTAAACTCCCACTTTCCTTACTTTTATCACTTACTTCTTCTAAACCATCATGTTACTTTTTGAACATTTTACATATATACAATTCGCCTAAAGTGCATCATATCATTTTACCATGCGTAATTAGCCAAGGCGATGTTTTAACATTTTTGGAAAGTTACTTTTCGGTTTTTAGTTAGGATTTTGGGTATTTACCAATTAGGTTGGAATTTGGTGAGCCAAAATCTAATTGAGAGTATATGATTGCCATATTATCTATTTGCTGGTAAGAGTGTAAGACTTGTAGTAGAAGATGGCATAGGATATAGAACAAATAGTATTAGGGTCAAACTCTAATCTCATAGTTTAAGTAATAAAACAAATTTTCCAGCGAACGCGTGTCTGCACCACCGACTAACATATTTCTTGATTGTTGTTAAATATCTCACATCGGTTAAGAATACCTAATCATGAGTATAAGATAACGGCATCTCTCCCTCCCTCCTTACAAGACCTTTTAGAGGTAGTTGAGTCAATTTCTACAAGATATCAGAGATTATGGACTGCTCAAGTTTATGTTGGGTCTTGGATTGTTATAGTCCCTCTGCCTGCTCTGGAATTAGCTCTATGTGGCTACGTGTTGAGCTCGGGTCTACCGGCTCACACGTGAAAGGGGAGTGTTAAATATCTCAGGTCGACTCTCTCCCTTACAAGGTGTTTTTAGGTGAATTCGTACCAGTTTGCACTAGTGATAATTCTCTAAACCTTAACGAGTTAACTGATAATTCACTTTATGAGTCATATTTTTCAAGGACTTTCCTGTGTATCTAAATTCTCTAAATTGAAAGTGCAATTTATGTTGCACTTGTTTTGTTAATTCGGCCTTTCTTCGTTTATTAACCGATTCGATAATTGTAGTTGTTTTTCTATGGATATTTTGTATGATATATCAAGTTGGGCCTTAACATGCTTAATAGATTAAGATTGGTTAGCTTGGGCCTCAAGGAAGAATCCAAACATAATCTGGAAGAGCTGGAAAGAATCCAGACGCAATCTGGAAAGAATATAGGCGCTGGCAACTTGAATAAGGAAGAGTTTGTGAAGTCATGGGCACATTGAGAGAAAGAAGGAAATAAAGATCTTCAAGATATATTATATATAGAAGATTTCCTTATACAGGAATGTTGGAAGAAAAAAGGAAACCGATTTCCTTTCCCTGTTCGATTTCTTCTTCACGTTTCCTGTTCTAGTTCAATATTAGGTTTCGGCGTCCTTCTTGCTGAGCTTGACATGGCCATCTATAAATACAAGAACACAAGAAACAAAACGGGAGGTTCTTCTTCTGGTTCGACTAAACATCATATATACAAGAAGGAGCCATTTGCAAGACGACGCCGATTGAAGAACAGTGCATGATCAATTTAAGTTTGTGGCGTCTTGCTTTACTAGACTTTTATTTCATTTATACTTGTGAGTGATTTCTAAAGATTGAGATTTACTCTAGTATCTTCGAACTAGAATAGGTTTTTCATGCATTACAGGTTACAGTTTTCGTAAGTTTAAACAATCGTTTGTGATTGATTTAAACTTCTTTTTGTAATTCAACTTTTCATATTTGGTAGAAATTTAGCCTACAGCACCATCGGTATCTTTTTATACCGGCTTGATTATTATCTGTGTTCAGTATTTTAGTCCACTGCACTTTACCGCTTCCGATGACATCGTTTCATCGTTGTCAGAACGATGTTGACTCAACATCATACCAACATCGTCAGAATCGCCCGTATAAGACTAATCCTCGATACTTTAGTTCTAACATAAATCAATAAAACTGCACTAGAAGTCTCTAATAAATCTAGCGTTTGTTGTAAATTTCAGTTTCATTGATGTAGTTGTAGACTTGTGGGTGGGGAATGAGGTTACATCAGATAGTGGGCTTGTATGATTCAAAAGGATTGGACGGGTAGGATAAAGAGGCGGATGTATACAAATCTTTGAGTTGATTCTCGACTCTCATGTTGTACGTTGCACTGGCTAGTTGATATAATAGGAGGGCCGCATTAAACGCAGAACACTTTTTACTAAACGCAGAACACTTTTTAACATATTGTAAAAAGTACCTCAAGTAGTATAAATACTCTATCCAAAGACAACTGAGTAGTTACTTCACCAAAATGAAAATTATCAAGAAGAAGAAAATGGTAAAATAATAAAAATTCATTTCATTCCCCTTTCTTTTTTTTTTTTTTTTAATTTTTCTTTTATGCAATTACACGTTACATTATATAAAACGGTCACGCGCAGGGGCGGAGCCACACTAAAGCTAAGTGTGGCTCCAGCCACACCCAATTCTTCATTTCTCCCATATATATGTTGTATTTTTTGTCAAATATTTTCATTAAAAAGAACGTTTATGATGCATAATACTTAAAATTCACTCTTATTAAGTATATATTTTAACTCTTGGTTTGTAGAAAATAAATGTTATGATGACGGTGTGTGACATTTTTGAAATATACAACGTATATTTTCAATTAAATTTATAACGTTTATAATTAGCCACACGTTATTTTTATTTTTGGCTCTGCCCTGGTCACGCGGATACTATCCGCGTATCAATTATACTACTAGTGTATAGAAAAAGGAATGGGGGGCATGAGACAGACAACACAAGCATGGACACTCACGGGTGGTACAATTATACTTTACATATTAAAGAGAGTCAATGGGAACAAACAATTGTATTTTTATACACTAACTAACTGTGATTTCGAATCTATGACGTTCACTTTTCTTCATAATTAAATTATTCCGACAAAAACAAAGTTTTATTTCAACTCATTCGGCATGCGAGCCGATTTTTCAAGCGGGTTGCGACCGTCCGTCTTGACTATTTTGCTCACCCAATATTATATTCTTATTAATCATATACTCCCTCCATTTCAAAAAAATTGTTACATTTTACTATTCATCGATTATCAGCGTTTGTTTGATTTCTTTCTTAACGATATTAATAAATAAATTATTAAAATTATATAATGAAAATTTAGTAATTAAATTTTTATTATATGATTTTATTAAATTATTTACTATTATCGTTATGAGTAATTGTCAGCAAAACTCAAGACAATGGCCAAAATCAAAATGTAACACTTTTTTTGAAATGGAGAGAGTATGAGTAAACACTAGTTGACACTCATAGTTCTCCCCATAATGTTAGTTGCATGCCCATATTTTGAATTTGATATCTATGATAGAGTTTGTAAGATTATAAGAATATATTTCTTATTATTGGATTCAATGATGAGTACATGTATTTATACAATGTAATAACTTGATCACCAAGTATTCTAATCTAAGTCTAATCTAACTAGGATTCTAGATATATACATATTCTAACACACCCCCGCAAATGAAGCGGAGGCTTTATGAATGCTTGATCGTCGAAAATCATCAAAGAGAATCTTCTAAGTCCCTTAGTAAAAATGTCGACTCGATAACGAGTGGGGACATGTAAGACTCGAACTTCACCTCTGGCAACCTTTTCGCGGACGAAGTGTATATACACCTCTATGTGCTTCGTGCGTTGATGTTGGACTGGATTACCGGACAAGTAAATAGCACTAACATTGTCACAATAAACGAGCGTTGCTTTATGAACCGGAAAGTGCAGTTCGAGAAGTAAATTGCGAAGCCAACAAGATTCAGAAACAACATTAGCAACACCGCGATATCCTGCTTCGGCACTGGAGCGAGAAAGAGTGGGTTGTCGCTTAGAAGACCAAGAGATGAGATTATCACAAAGAAAAACACAATAACCGGAAGTGGATCGCCTAGTATCTGGACAACCACCCCAGTCAGCATCCGTATAGGAAGTCAAGGTGTCCACTCGCGATTTATATAATTGCAATCCAAAGTCCTTGGTTCCTTGAATGTAGCGTATAATACGCTTGAGAGCATTCATATGATCAACCCGAGGATCGTGCATGTGAAGACACACCTGTTGAACCGCATAAGAGATATCCGGACGAGTGAATGTGAGATACTGAAGAGCACCAGCAAGTTGACGATATGTGGTGGGATCAGCGAATGGAGGAGCATCAGGAGCCGAGTTCGCTAGTGTAATCGGTGTTTGCGATGGAGAGCGAGTTGACATGCCACTCTATCAAGAATCTCGCATATTATTTACGGGAGAGAAATAAACCGCCTTGTTTCTAGTTACTGATACCAAGAAGTAATCGAGAGGACCAAGGTCCTTCATAGCAAATTCGCACTTAAGAAGGCCATAATCGAAATGCGAAGAGTGTCGGATGGATGAGAATAATATCGTCAAATAGAGAAGAATATAGGCAATGTCGAACCATTTGGTAGATAAACAATGAATGGTCAACTTTGCTATGAGAGAAACCAACAATGTAATATGGTCAAGAATTTGGTACCAAGCCCTAGGTGCTTGCTTCAATCCATTGAGAGATTTCTTCAGTAAACAAACATGGTCAGGAAATCTCGAGTCTCGGAACCCCAAAGGCTGATGCATGTAGACGGTTTCTGTAAGGTTACCGTGAAGAAACGCATTCTTAACGTCAAGTTGGTGAATTGGCCAAGATCGAGATACTGCAATGCTAAGTACGGTGCGAATAGAGGTCTTTTGACGACGTGATGAATGTCTCATCACAATCAACACCTTTCTGCTGAGATCGACCATCACCTACAAGACGAGCCTTATGTCGCTCAAAAGAACCGTCAGATTTCTTTTTATGACGAAAAATCCACATAGATCGAATAATATTTGCATTCTGTGGCTTAGGAACTAACTCCCAAGTCTTATTATCAATAAGAGCATTATATTCATCAAGCATTGCGGATTTCCAATTCGGGTCAGTTAAAGCATGGACGGGATTACGAGGAAGAGGTGAAAATTTGCAGGAGGCAAAGTTAACGAAATTTGGACCATAGTATTTCGGATTTAATACGCGAGGCCGGGTGGAGGTAACGGTTGCTGGACCGGGTCCGAACCATTTGGGGAGGAGGCGGTGCCGATGGGGAAGAACCGGTGGAGGGTCGCCTTCGGTGGAGCAGAACCGGAAGGAGGGCCGGGTTGTGCAGATTGGGCAGAACCGGCGGGTGAGGGAGAGGCGGTTGCCCAAAGAGGCGAACCGGTTGGTCGAATGACCGATCAAGCATATGATGAAGAATGGCGGTTCGATTCACGAATCCAAATACTCGTATGTGTTCGAGTTTGGCGTGTGCAGTGTGGAAAAAGGGAAAGTGGTTTCGTAAAAAACGACTTGTCGAGAGACAAATATCTTACGACTAGAGATC
This sequence comes from Plantago major, assembly GCA_026545765.1. Lineage (NCBI taxonomy): Eukaryota > Viridiplantae > Streptophyta > Magnoliopsida > Lamiales > Plantaginaceae > Plantago > Plantago major. Next base: position 71,769,414 of record CM048843.1, read on the forward strand.
TCATAACACTTATATCCCCAATGGTCGGAAGGATACCCCAGAAATACACACGGACCGAACGAGCTTGGAGTTTATTTATAGTGGGGATGGGAAGAGGGAAAACAAAGACAACCAAAACACGAAGATGGTTATAGCTTGGAAGTTTGTTGTAGAGAATTTGAGTAGGGAGGAAGAGTTAAGCACCTTGAGGGAAGGATGTTGAGAAGATAAGTTGCGGTGGCAAGTGCATGATGCCAAAAGGTAGGTGGCATGGATGCGTGAGCAAGAAGTGTCTGGATTATATTGTTTAGGAACGAATATGCCTTTCGCTTTGCGTTTGAGATGAAGTGTGAGGACAAGAAAAACGGAAGTGAATACCGTTAGTTTGGGCAAAGGAGTGATATAGACCATTGTCAAATTCCTTGCCATTATCGCATTGTATATTCTTAATAGAAGTATTGAAATGGGTGCGAACAAAGGCATGAAACATAGTGAAGATAGCATACACTTGAGATTTCTTAGAGATAGGAAAGGTCCATAAAAACTTAGAAAATCATCAAGAAAAAGCACATAATAGCGGTGTCCGCTTGAGCTAGCTATCGGAGAAGTCCAGAGATCACTATGCACAATATCAAAGGGAGAAGTAGTGTTTGACAATGAATTATGAAACGGCAATTTTATTTGTTTCCCCAAAGAACATGAAGGACAAAACTGATGTTTAAGAGCATTATAATGAATATAATTCTTGCTAGAGAGAGATCGAAGAGTAGTCTCTCCCGGATGCCCTAAACGACTATGCTATAAAGCAGGAGAAGAAACCGAAAAAGCAGAATTGAAGTGGGTGGCTTGCGTGTTGGGGTGGACTGGATAGAGGTCACCGGTGCTATCACATCTCATGATTCGTTTCCCCGTCTGTAAATCCTTGACAGAAAAGCCAGACGGGTCAAATTCAATAGAAACAGAGTTATCGGTGGTAAATTTGCGAACAGAGATGAGGTTTTTGACAAGGTTAGGGGTATGTAACACGTTTTTCAAGAGAAGAGGAGGGTGGGGCTGAGAGAAAGAAGTGTTACCATAACCTTTAATTGGAATCATATGACCATTACCAACAACAACTTGACGATTATAAGTGCTCGAATTGAAATAAGAAGAGAGAGTACCTTTGTCGGGTGTCATATGGGAAGAAGCACCGGTATCCATGTACCAGTTAGCATCCGGAGGAGTAAGTCCCAAGGTATGCATGGCTGCCTCGACGTTAGTTGGTGATGCACCAGAGAAGAATGCCTGGTGGTTAGGCGGACGAGAAGTCCCTCACCGACCGGGAGGGCGAGCAGGATGCGGCCAGGGAGCCGTAGGATATGGGCAAGATGGCGGAGACCACGGCTGCCAAGGCCAGCCGTATGATTGCCATGGCGTGGTAGGCTGGGGAGGCTGCCAAGGTTGGGAGGAGGTCCCGGTTGGCTGTCCGGAATTGCTGCCACGGTTTTGGCGGTTTGGACCACCTTTGGGGTTGTTCTTCTTCTTGTTTTTGGAGTTAGGGTACCTGCCAGAAGGAACAGAAGAAGAAGGAGAGATAACAGGGTTTGAGTTATTTCCAGAAGTGGTACTACCAGAAGAGATCAAAAGAGCCGAGCCACCGGCTTCTTTGTTGGCACGATGCTTGAGGGTGCGTTCCGCTAATTTGATGCGAGAACGAACACTTTCAAAGGAAGGGAGAGGATCCTGATTTTGCACATAGTCCACGGTGCCAGAATATGCCTCAGTTAAGCCACTGAGAAGACGGAGAACAAGACGGCTAGGAGAGACCTCTATACCCACGTCGGCAAGCCTATCGGCTAATGACTTGACATGATTGCAATAAGCCTCGGCAGAAGGGAAGTTGTCGAGGCGGACGTCAGCGAGTTCCTCTTCAAGATGGGTAGCTCGAGAACCTTTGTTATCCATGAATATCTGTTCAAGACGGGACCAAGCAGCAGCAGCCGTATCGTTCTTGACAAGAATGGCATGAAGAATGTCAGAAGAGACTGTTGCATAGATCCACTGTAATACGACGGCATCAAGTCGATCATAGAGATCAACATCGGCTTCTTTGAGAGCCTTGATTTTGGCGATGGCGGTTTCTTCCGTCGGAGGGATGATGTGATGCATAAGGTTATGCACCCGTGCTTGAACACGAATAACGTGACCCAAGAATGATACATACCGGTCTCATGATCCAATGTGATGGGAATCAGGGAGCGGACGTTGGTGATAGAGAGAGCGGGATGAAACTTGGGTGATTGATCAGACATGGTGGGTGCCGGAAAACTGTTCAGAGAAGAGAGGAGAATTTATCGATTTAGCGTGAGGCTAAGTCGATGTTGTGTGGAGGCGTGAGGCCGGAAACAGAAGACGGAGCAGGCTGTTTTGGCGTGAGGCCGGAACACAAGGAGACAGGGGAAGAAAGGGGAGAGGCTGTTTGAGCGGCGTGTGGCCGGAAACAGGGGAAGAAGGAGGATCGAACAGCGGCAGCTAGCAGCGGAAGAGAGGGACCGATGTTCGGCGTGATACCATGTAAGATTATAAGAATATATTTCTTATTATTGGATTCAATGATGAGTACATGTATTTATACAATGTAATAACTTGATCACCAAGTATTCTAATCTAAGTCTAATCTAACTAGGATTCTAGATATATACATATTCTAACAGAGTTTAGATGGAACCGTCTTTCAGATTACTTCCTCCGAAACGGGAATAGTTTCTCGTTTACTTTTTTAGTGGAGAAAATAAGGTTTATATTACTTTTGGATAAAATAGTACTAGTGGGTCTCTCAAATTGATTTTTAAAGTTGAAAGTTGGATAAAATAATGTGAGTGGGTTTACTTTTGAATATATTTAATGTTAAAGTTGGATGGTTGATTGCTAAAAATGAAAATGGGAAGCTTTTTTTGGGACACTCAAAATGATAAAATGAGAAACTATTTCAGTGACGGAGGAAATATATAAATTGACACCGCACATCTATAACGATAACTATTGATTGTTCATATATAAATGACATACGATTCCTTTTTTCCAGTATATACGTAGGGCAGAAATGGTGTGCACTAAAACCTAGTATCTCGATCACCGGCTGATGCTCAACTCCATCGGTATTCATCATATATGCTGGTAATAATTGTTATATACAGCACACGAAATTTAGACAAAACACACTACTTATTTCTCTTGCTCAATTTGGACACGTCCATAATGAGGGAAATTTTTTTAAAATATAACACACATTGAAAAACATCCATTTTATATACTACACAATAGTTATGTATTTTTTGTATACTACACAATGACTATCTGTTCAGAAGATATACTTCGGTCATTTTTTTGCTCGGATTTGACGATTGTATTACACGCGCCAGGAGTACCTCACGCGCCGGGAGTATCTCACGTGCTCGACACATGTCAGCTCGTGGTTCAATCTCGAAAATAATTTTGAAAGAAAAAAAAAGAACTTCAAGAAATACATACCATTGTGTCGAGCGTGTGAGATACACCCAATGCGTGTAATACAATCACCAAATCCGAGCAAAAAATGATCGAAGTATATCTTCTGGACATGTAGCCATTATTTAGTATACAAAAAATACATAGCCATTGTGTAGTATATAAAATAGATGTGTCTCGCTCTGCGATATATTTTAAAAAAAATTCCCATAATCACACTGTAATTTATGACAATATTAAAGCACAAAAAAACGGAGTATCATTATATGAAAGACCTCAGGCTCGACAATATTTATATGCGGAAATTACATAAATATGCCACTTTAGGTGGTGTACTAACATATAAGGTTAGCTTGATAAAACTCTTACAAAAAGGTTCAATCTATTTTTGGTGCCCTAAATTCTAATAAACTTTTACAAAAAGTCCAATATATTTTTGGTGCCCTAAAATCTAATAAACTATTATAAAAAAATCCAATCTATTTTTGGCACCCTAAAATCTAATAAACTCTTACAAAAAAAGTCCAATCTATTTTTGGCGCCCTAAAATATAATAAACTCTTACAAAAAAGTCCAATCTATTTTTTGGTGTCCTAAATTCTAATCAGTTGGACTTCAAATTCTCATTATACTGGATTTCATAACATACGTACATTGGCGTTAATTAATTACTAACTACTTATATTTAGTCATATTTTTTACATGTAATTAAAGTGGTAATTAATTACTAATTAATTATATTTGAATAATATTGTGAATACCAATGAAACTAACTAACCACCTTAAACCAATTAACCTAACATTGAATCTAATATTTACCGTTGAAACTAACACTCATGTCGATTATGACGTTGGTTTCAACTGAAATTAATGAAAACAACATTGTTCATGTTGAAACTAACTTTTGAAACTAACACAATAGTGCTGAAACTAACACCGATGATGCTGAAACTAACACAAGTTATGCTAAAACAAATGTCGAAACGAGTGGTGTTGGTGAAATTAATTGAAACCAATTAAACTAACACCAAAACTAATACTTGCCGCTGAAACTAACACACATGTCGATTATGATGTTGGTTTCAACTGAAACTAACACCGTTAATGTTGAAACTAACACATTTGGTACTGAAACTAATTAAACTAACTTTGTTAATGCTGAAACTAACTTTTGAAACTAACACATTTAGAGCTGAAACTAACACCGGTGATGCTGAAACTAATGAAACAAACATTATTATTGATTCTAAAACAAATGATGAAACTAATGGTGTTGGTGAAACTAACTGAAACCAATTAATCTAATGTTGTAAATAATATTTACCGGTGAAACTAACACTCATGTCGATTATCATGTTTGCTTCAACTGAAACTAATGAAACCAACATTGTTAATGTTGAAACTAACACACTTGGTGTTGAAACTTATAACACTGACGATGCTAAAACAAATGCCGAAACTAATGGTGTTGGTGAAACTAACTGAAACCAATTAAACTAATATTGAAACAAATGAAACTAAGATTGTTGATGTTGAAACTAACTTTAAAACTAATATTAATAATGCTGAAATTAATATTGTTGATGGTGAAACTAGTGTTTCATTGCCCCGACAATCGCTTAATTAGGGTCTACCGCCCTGGACCCGACCTAAACCCTAATTATGACCATAGCTCACAGTGGGTGTATTCAAATTCAGTTGATTAGGTTCACCATTTCCCCTAGGGTTTTATAATTATGAGTTCCTAAAACTAATATTATTTTGTTCTGAAACTAACTTTAATGAACCTGAAACTAACTTTCTGAGTCCCTGAAACTAACTTTATGAGTTCCTGAAACTAATACTAATGATGCTAAAACTAATACTATTTTGTTCTGAAACTAAAATTGTTGGCGCTGAAACTAACTTTAATGAACCTAAAACTACCTTTCTGGGTTCCTGAAACTAACTTTAATGAACCTGAAACTAACTTTCTGAGTTCCTGAAACTAATGCTAATGATGTTGAAACTAATAAAAATGATGCTGAAACTAATACTATTTTATTCTGAAGATAACATTGTTGGCCCTGAAACTAACTTTAATGAACCTGAAACTAACTTTAATGAACCTGAAACTAATACTAATGAACCTGAAACTAACTTTATTTTATGCTGAAACTAATACTATTTTGTTCTGAAACTAACATTGTTGGCTCTGAAACTAACTTTTAATGAACCTGAAACTAACTTTCTGAGTTCCAGAAACTAAATTTAATGAACCTAAAACTAACATTCTGAATTTCTGAAACTAACTTTAATGAACCTGAGACTAATACTAATGAACCTGAAACTAACTTTCTTTGTTCCTGAACTAATACTAATGATGCTGAAACTAACGCTGATGATGCTAAAACAAATGCCGAAACTAATGGTGTTGGTGAAACTGACTGAAACCAATTAAACTAACATTGAAACTAACACTTATATGATGTTGATTTCAATTGAAACCAATGGAACTAACATTGTTGATGCTTAAACTAACTTTAAAACTAATACTAATGATGTTAAAACTAACATTGTTGGAGGTGAAACTAGTGTTTCGTTGCCTAACAACCGCTTAATTAGGGATTAGGGTTTAGGAGGGTGTTTTCAAATTCAGTTATTGGGTTCACCATTTCCTAAGGTTTTGGCATTTTAAAGTGTTAGAGTTGTCATAAATTTTTTTAGTGTCGACTTCATTATTTTTATTATTATTTCAGCGAAAAGCAGTGATTTGTAATTTTTATAGTGTTAGTTTCACTATTTGATAGTGTTAGTTTACTATAAATCAGTTTTTAGAGTTAATTTAATTATTTTATAGTTGGTTTCAGCATAAATTTTTTTTTAGTACTTCCTCCGTCCCAGAGAATTTCATACATTAGGGTTAGCGCGCAGTTTTATGCAAAAAATTAAAGTAATGATAGAATATAAAAAGGTGGAAAAAATGTACTTTTAATGGCAAATTGTGTAATTTGAGTATAAAGTTGAGATTGTTTATTATTTGTTGGGTGTTGGGTAGCTTCCTTTTTTTGGTAATGCATGAAATTCTGTGGGACGGCTAAAAATGTCAAATGTATGAAGTTCTGTGGGACGGAGAGAGTAGTTAGTTTCAGATGAAAATGACTGAAACCAGCTTACGGATTTTAAATTCGTCAGTCAATTTAGTTTAGGGTCATATTTGAAGTCATTAGTGTATATTGATAAGCTCAAATTATACTCTATAAAACTCAAGAGAATAAGTTGTAGTTGTAGACTATGGCTAACTCGGTATCGTTCTCTAGGGAATTAATTAAGCTAACACAACGAAGTAGAGCAGAATGTTTGTTTGTGAGTAACAAGTAGGTTTTGAATAATTTTACTTCTAAAACACAGATTAATACTAATAAGCAAATAAACTGTTTTGATCAATGAGAGAAAGTGAACACGGTAGCAATGATTCGGTTATGCTAATTCGATACTAAGGTAATCGTTCATATTGTCACACGGTCGGTGTACAGAAAAGCAATCAATCCAATTCAACCAAGTTGTTTTTCGAAGATTTCAAACTAGAGAAATTGTCAGGTTTATCAGACTGACGATTCTTAACAAAAACGATTTAGAAGGTTTTAAACTAGCGTATTGGATTGAAGGTTTTACGAGAATATCAAACTAGACGAACCTTTATGAACGAAGATAAACCCTAGATTCGAATTTGCATAACCATCACACAACTACCGAGTTCTGGAGAGGTTTAGCTACTCATGATTGAAGCAAAGAGGAAGGAATTCATAATCTTGTATACGCAAAGCATAAACATAATGATAATCGCAAGCAAGAACATACAATTTGATAGATGAATCAAGCACAATTGTATGGAAGCAATAGAGAATTATCAAACTTACTATGAATTCGATGTCGATGGTTCGTTACAAGAGAAAACCAAGCTCCAAGATCAATCAATGTAAAAAACCAGGTCTAGGAGCTTTTTCTAGGTAAAATTAGAGTAGACGAAGTTATGGCCAAAAAACTCCTAAGTCTAACCAAAAAAGGAGAACAAAAAATGCTGAGAAACACTTCTTGCCGCGGCGAGAATATATACTCGCCGCGGCGAGAATTCCAGAATGTCTCAGTGTCTTTCTTGTGTCTTCTCGCCGCGGCGAGAATACTCCTTCGCCGCGGCGAGCCCTTAATTCCAAAATCTCTCAAGTTACTGGAATTTTCGCCGCGGCGAGCTTCAATCGTCAAGGCATCGCCACTTTCTGGAAATCTCGCCGCGGCACAAATACTTCTCCGCCGCGACGAGCTTCAGTCAACAGAACATCGCCACTTTCTGGAAATCTCGCCGCGGCGAGAATATTTCTTCGCCACGGCGAGCGTCGTTCTTCTTCGATTCTGCTCGACTCAAAAGATGTTTCTCTATGACATAAATTCCTACAAAAGAAAACCAAAGTACCAAAGCATAAAAACGTACAAAAATGCTACAAAAATGCCAATAAAGACTAACCAAAAGACGATAAAAAAGAGAAGATGAGACTCTAAATTATTGTCTCATCAAACTCCCCGAACCGAACCTTTGCTCGTCCTCGAGCAAACAAACAACAACCTAGACAAAAACTAGACTCGAAACATAAAACGAACAAATAGCATATAACAGAGTTAAACTCCCAAGTGACCGAATCCACCATTGTAAACATTAAGTTCACGAGATGCAAAAGCTTTGTACTCAACTAACCTTGGCTGAATAGTACACAGAAAATCAGATAAGATCGTTTCTCAAGTAAATAACACTTAAGTTTAGCTCGCTAGTCCCTTACAGGTGATTGTAGTGTAACTCTCACTCTCTTGGACTCTCTTGGAAGTGTCCAAATAGGGTATACGCTCAAAAGGTAAACTAGGAAGATGACTTTCGTCACAAAGATGCCTAGACTATATTAGGTTATTGTATTCGTCTCATCAGGTCGAAAGGGACTTTTGGCAAGCGACTTTATTTTCAAAAATTGAATGCTGATGTTGCTCCCCTTATTCAAATCATCCATTTCAAAACTCAACCACGATTGCACTGTATATTCAATGCATGGCCTCATTGGGCTCTTTTTATCTCAATTTTTGCAGGTGTCTGTTTTACCGAAAGTCCGCACTTTTGTGCGTGTCAGTTTGGTATACGTGCCATCAACTTCACGAACATGTAGCTTTTCAACCACGCCGGTATGTGGTAGTATTTGGAACACGCCTAACACGACTAACGGTGATTAATTAAGACCACAGATCCACCCCGAGATTCAAATTCAGATAGCTTTGGGAAGCAGCAAACAGACTCTTTAGTAGATATACATAACAGCTCAAGTAGAAAGTCGCAAAAATAGAGAATCCCCTCCCCAAACCTGTTCCTTGGAACGAGTTTGGAGGAGAAAAACCAAAGCAATAAGCATGCCGTTCGTCATCCCCAACGAAACTGAGTACACATAAGTATGAAAAGGCGCAAGTAATTCGTAAAAACCTTGCACTACCCAGGAATCACACAATACAGTTGCCGGTACAATATTTTTTCATCAGCTCAAGGCTTCTGACAGGATTTTTTGGACTAAAGAGCTACACAGACTTATTATTTACAAGAGAAACCAACTTATAGGATTTTAAATCCACTACACTACTTCCAGCTAAATATCATACAAAACATAAGCAGCAAGCAAATTTATCATCCACAATAGACGATCGACTTGGCAGAACAACTCAGACTCACGAAAGACTCTAGAAACACGGGGGAGAAAATGACACATGCATAAAAAATTAAACGAACGACTCTAGAGACTCAGATACTACACTAAGAAGTACAGACAAGAAACTGAAGAGCACATTCCCCTCCCCAAAGCGAAACTCAAGCATGTCCTCAAGCTAAGAGTGAAAAGAAATAGAAATGTGATCGAAAGTTACTTGCCTACGAGTGTACCTTTAAAGTCATGTACAAGACTCTTCCGTGTTGGCTAACGGGTACTCTGAAAATTATTGGGCTTCCCTGCCTTCGCGGCACCTTTCCTTCCCTGTAGGTAAGTGTGAGTGTAGAGTGGCCCGATGTGTGCTCCTATATATGTCTTCGTATCAACCTGTGCGACAGTATATGGTATAGTAGCGGCTCGCAACTCGCGTTGTGTGCCATGTACCACAATAGTGCAGGTACGAGCGTGAAGATTAACAATCATGCGGGTAGACTTGATGAAAGAGCGCCCCAAAAGCAATATATCCTTCTCCACGTTTTTTCCCTTGACCCGAGACGACTCCACAACCACGAAATCTGTCATAAACACAACACCGTCCAGTTTAACCGGAACATCTTCAACTATACCCATGCACCTACTCCTTGTTCCATTGGCTAGCAAAATGAAGTATTTACGGAGCTCTAATCCTTTCAAGTTCAACTCCTCGTAAGTAGCAAAAGTCATCAGTTTACAGGCAGCCCCCGTGTCAACAATACCAGTCACCTCAGACGAGTTACCAATGCCGACAACCAAGTCAAAGCTATCCGCGTCACTGACGCTTTTTTCCACCTTCTGGATCACAGGAGTAGTGGAATCCACCATAAGGTGATTTGGTTCCGCATTCGCCTTCTCTACTGGAATCGCAGAACCAGGTGTGACTACGTCCATCTCCTTTTCCTCAACTCTCACTTCTACCGGCTTCTCAAGTGCCGATGTAGGTACTACCTCAACTACCTCCGGTGTCTTAACCTGGGCCACCGTATTCTCAAGCTGGCAAGTGCAGGTAGCAAGAACAGACTTCACCTTTTATGGCTCGTCAAATGTCACCTCAACAGCTAGAACTCTGTGGGTGTCTACGGTCGCCGGGAAATTACCCCTTTCTCTTTGCTGAAATTGACCAACTAAATCCCCCAAAGTCTTCTCTAACCACTTCTGCGCCTGCTCAATGCTGTCAAACCGTTGATCATTCATGCTCTAATTTTTCTGTACCTCAGCCCAGAACCTCTCGGAACGCTCCATCTGGTTCCTGATTACCTGATCAGAACTTCGCGGCGCTTTCGTAGTCTGAACCTGAACTGGCTGAACTAGAACTGGCTACTCCTGTGGCGCATTCTCATAAAAGTTGTTGCCACCTTGGTTACCCTGCCAGTTACCACGTTGTCTGGTCTGCACCCAGTTGACTATCTCAGGAGTCGGGTTCTCATTCATAATCTCCGGGAGCCTACACATGCTAGTTCCATGCCCAAAGTTACCGCAAAGATTGCACCACTCACTCACCTGTGAGCTTGGAGCGGAGACCGTGCCAAGCATCCTCATCTCCTTGATCCGATCCGTCAAATCGCATTTACTAGGCCCTGAGGTTTCCTCCACAGCTCTAACTACACCCCTTCTAGACCGACTACGCATCCCTTTAAGCTGGGAAATAGCGACTTTTATCGAATGCTTCGTCAAAGCAAGAGGAGATGTCAGAATAATGGTCCCATCAACGGTCATGTCGACCATATTCTGAGCTTCCCAATCTAGGCCCTCATAAAACCTGTAACACAAATCCATCTCAGACATCCTGTGGTGAGGGCACTGAGAGAGAAGATTCAAAAACCGTTCCCTTGCTTCATAGAAGCTCTCATCACTCATATGCATAAACTTCTCAATCTAGAGACGGAGTTGCTTAGTCTTTTCAGCAGGATAGAACTTTTCATGAAAGCTTTACACAGAGCATCCCAAGTACGAAAAGATCCCTCCGGCTAGTTAAGAAGCCAGCTCTTAGCCTTGTCCTGCATGCAAATGGGGAAGACCTTCTTCCTGATTTCCTCGTCGGTCACAGTAATTCCACCTGCAGTTAGCGGAATTCTAGCAATCAACCCCTCAAACTCTTTCAAAAACCGAATGACATCCTCATTAGCCATTCCATAGTACTTAGGCAAGTCATGGAAGTGATGAGGCTTGATCTCCATGTTCTTGGCATTATTAGACAGTACAATTGTTGACTTTCCAGCCTTAATCTCGCCAGACTGCATGTAAGCCCCATATGTCAGCTGAGCCATCATAATTTACTTTCTGATAAACATGTTGTGAAAGCTACACAACTCGAAAACTTGAAAAAGATCTTAGTTTCTGTCAGTGCACTAAACCGCAGGTTGGGAAACAAACAAAAATTTATAGTCTAAACGCTACAGTAGGAATTAATTCCCCGGCAGCGGCGCCAAATTTGATAAGCTCAAATTATACTCTATAAAACTCAAGATAATAAGCTGTAGTTGTAGACTATGCCTAACTCGGTATCGTTCTATAGGGAATTAATTAAGCTACCACAACGAAATAGAGCAGAACGTTTGTTTGTGAGTAACAAGTAGGTTTTGAATAATTTTACTTCTAAAACACAGATTAATACTAATAAGCAAATAAATTGTTTTGATCAATGAGAGAAAGTGAACACGGTAGCAATGATCCGGTTATGCTAATTCGATACTAAGGTAATCGTTCATATTGTCACACGGTCGGTGTACAGAAAAGTAATCAATCCAATTCAACCAAGTTGTTTTTCGAAGATTTCAAACTAGAGAAATCGTCAGGTTTGTCAGACCGACGATTCTTAACCAAAATAATTTAGAAGTTTTTAAACTAGTATTAGATTGAAGGTTTTACGAGAATATCAAACTAGACGAACTTTTATGAACGAAGATAAACCCTAGATTCGAATTTGCATAACCATCACACAACTTCTGAGTTCTGGAGAGGTTTAGCTACTCATGATTGAAGCAAAGACGAAGGAATTCATAATCTTGTATACGCAAAGCATAAACATAATGATAATCGCAAGCAAGAGCATACAATTTGACAAATGAATCAAGCACAATTTTATGGAAGCAATAGAGAATTATCAAACTTACTAAGAATTCGATGTCGATGGCTCGTTACAAGAGAAAATCAAACTCCAAGATCAATCAATGTCAAAAACTAGGTCTAGGAGCTTTTTCTAGGTAAAATTCGAGTAGAAGAAGTTATGGCAAAACAACTCCCAAGTCTAACCAAAAAAGGAGAACAAAAAACGCTGAGAAACACGTCTCGCGCGGCAGGAATTCCATAATGTCTCAGTGTCTTTCTTGCGTCTTCTCGCCGCGGCGAGCCCTTGATTCCAAAATCTCTCAAGTTACTGGAATTTTCGTCGCGGCGAGCTTCAATCGTCAAGGCATCGTCACTTTCTGGAAATCTCGCCGCGGCGAAAATACTTCTCCGCCGCGGCGAGCTCAGTCAACAGAACATCGCCACTTTCTGGAAATCTCGCCGCGGCGAGAATATTTCTTCGCCGCGGCGAGCCTCGTTCTTCTTCGATTCTGCTCGACTCAAAAGATGTTTCTCTTTGACATAAATTCCTAAAAAAAAACAAGGTGAAAATTCTGTTGCTATTCAGATTTACCAACTAATTTTTTATGTTGGATAAACTGTTGGTGATAGTGGCGTTGGTAATTCAACAACAAAATACATCCATTGGAAAAATGAAAATATTATAAATATTTAATTGTGGCCAATGAGACTCGAACCTGCATTCTTTAGGTTAATAACTTACTTTCTTACCACTGCATCAACTAAAACTATGTTAACCATTGAGTAATGCATATACTATATTTGGTTAAACTCTAATTTTCACTATATTTGCTCAGAATAACACTTAATCCTAGCAATAGACAAATTCTATTATTGCATGTTACTCCCAACTTACTACCACAAAACATATACACACAAATTTTGGTCTCTTCACCTGACAAATACCTTTATGTTGCTACTCATTTATATTTTAATTGTTTTTGTTATAGAATGCATGTTGTAGTTATCATATCATGAGTAAGTCTTGTATTTTACTTTAATTTAACTAGTATAAACAAGATAACGTTTGAAATAAATGGGTTTCCAACAACATCCCAACCAAATTATGTGGAAACTAAAATTTGTTGGAAAACTGTTGATATAACAACGACAAAATTAGTTTTGTTGGAAAATTTTGTTGGTGTTGATTACTCGCTCCATTCTTTACAACGATGTTCCAACATAAATTTTGTTGCAGCCTAAATTTGTTAGTACATTCGTTGTTATCTATAAATATATTTTGTCAGATTTATTTATTGTTGGAATTTTGTTGCTAATAGCAACAAAATTTGTTCTGTTGGAGTCTCTTCGTTGGTGTTGACCAGTTTTTTTGTAGTGTTACTTTGTATTTCTTCTTATGAGCATTAGTTGACAATTTTAATTCCATTACCACAATATTATGTGAAATTTAATTAAATTTTCATAGACCTTCATAGCAAACTTTGTCAGGGAAAATATTGCCCCATCACTTTGATCTGGCAAGCGGAGTAGTGAGATGTTTTGAACCAAAATTCTCATGTTGCTTAAGTTTTATTTCTTATTAGTTTAATTAATTTTTTTATTTATACCTCTAGGAATAGTTTACCCTGGGCATGGCGTGCCCCGGGCATGGCGTGCCACGGGCACAGTTTGCCCGGGGAAATTTTTTTTAATTAATCTTGTATATTGTGATTATTTTGTATTCCTTCTTATGAGCATTAGTTGACAAGTTTAATTCCATTACCACAATATTTTGTGATATTTAATTAAATTTTTGTAGACCTTCATAGCAAACTTTGTCCGCAAAGTTTGCCCCGGGCATGGCGTGCCACGGGCAAAGTTTGCCCGGGGTAAATTTTTTTTAATTAATCTTGTATATTGCGATTATTTTGTATTCCTTCTTATGACCATTAGTTGACAAGTTTAATTCCATTACCACAACATTATGTGATCTTTAATTAAATTTTTATAGACCTTTATAGCAAACTTTGTCCAGGAAAAAATTGCCTCATCACTTTGATATGGCAAACGGAGTAGTGAGATGTTTTGAATCAAAATTCTCATGTTGCTTAAGTTTTATTTCTTATTAGTTTAATTAATTTTTTTATTTTTTTATTTATACCCCTGTGAATAGTTTACCCTGGGCATACTTTGCCCGGGGCAAATTTTTTTAATTAATCTTGTATATTGTGATTATTTTTTATTCCTTCTTATGAGCATTAATTGACAAGTTTAATTCCATTACCACAATATTATGTGATATTTAATTAAATTTTTATAGACGTTCATAGCAAACTTTGTCCGGGAAAAAATTACCTCACACTACAAGAAAAACATTAAAAAACGACGGGGCGACGGATTTTATCCGTCGCCCCATAACGACGGATCGCCTATTGGGGCGACGGAATCTATCCGTCGTCCCAATTCACGACGGATAACTGTTATCCGTCGCTAAATTGGGCGACGGATAATTATTATCCGTCGCCCAGGTTTGACTTTTTTTTTAAAAAAAATATATATATATATTTTTTAAAAAACTGGGCGACGGATAGATTATCCGTCGCTATAAGGCGACGGATTCCTATCCGTCGCCCAGACTGGCGATGGATCGGCCTCTGGGCCGATTTGACACGTGTCCGTCGGCCCGAGTTCTTATTTTCCTAAGCAGAGGGCAGAATCCTCATTTCTTCATCTTCTTCCTTCTTCTTCCTCATTTTCTTCTTCTCCTCAATCCCGTTTTCCGGCCAATCATCCGTTATTCCGGCCAATCTTGGTGCCTAATCGATGCTCGTGTGACAAGGAGTTTGGTTCTTCGATCAATTTCATATTTCTACCGATTAATCAAGGTATTTTTGCTAAAACCCTAGTTTTTAAAAATTTGGGGATTTTGTTTATTTTTGATTAATTTGAGCAATTATATGTATATATGATAAGTATGTAGTAGTTAGTTTAGTTAATTTGATCAATTATATGTAATTTGTTCAATTTGAATGATATGAATGTATGTAGTATGTTAAGTTTGGTATGTATGAATGTATGTAGTTAGTTTGATTTGTGTGTTAAGTATATATAGTTAGTTTAGTTAATTTGATATGTTTGTTAAGTATAGAAGTATGTAGTTTTGATTTGATAAATTCGTATGTTAAGTATGTAATTTGATATGAATATATGTAGTAATTGATATGTATAGAGTAATTAGTTAATTTGATATGTATGTTAAGTATATAATATATGTACTAAGAGGTTGAAATGGTTATTATATATGTCCAATTTTGTAACACATGAACACTTAATTAATAATTAATTTATAAGGAACATATAATAATTAACAATTAACCTCTACAATCTTCTTATCCAATTGGAATCGATCTAATAAATTAAATACGATCTAATCAATTGGAACGTCTCAGTTAAAAATAAAGTAAGCAGTGAATTTCGATTGCTCATGGATGTACGATCGCATGCGGTAAATGATGAGTTTCTAGGAGTTTCAGAGAAGGGTTAAAGGTTTCATCTCGTTTGCCATGGGACATCCGGTTTGTGCAATTGGGGGGTTGATAAAGTGTCCTTGCACATTGGAAACCTGCGGAAACAAGCAATTTATGACGCCTACTGCAGTATTCGAGCACTTGCGACGTTATGGATTCATGCCTGAGTATCATGTATGGATTCATCACGGTGAGGAAGCACCGTCCATGGCATACCTCCAGTGGAGGGAGAGGCGGGGTTTGGGGCCGCCTATTGAGTGCCTTTCTGCTTGTCGGAACATGTGCATGGTGTATTGGGAGGAGGATGTAGATCTTGGAATGCAAGTTCTGTGGTAGGGAGCGTCACAAGTGATGAGGAGGGGGGTGCATGAGAATGAGGAGTTTCATCCGTTTTGTCTCTAGGCTTGTATAACTAGTAATCATTAGTTGATATATATATGAAACCAAACATTATGGTAAAATTGAAGCTGATGTAACTTATATTATGTAATGCCTTAACAATTGACTGAAGCTAATATAATTTATATTACGTAGCAATTGATTGAATTATTGTGAAATTGATTTATTACCGTAAATGAAAGACCTCGATCTAATGAATTCAAACGTGTCAGGTTATTATCTAATTATTCAATGAATACCGATCGTGGATGGATGTATTGTCGTACTCTCAATGGCAGAGTTCAATGGAGTTTTCTGAAAGGGGTTGAAGGTTTCATTGAATTTGCAATGTCAAATCCGTCTTGTGTAAAGGATGGGTTGATAAAGTGTCCTTGTGCAATGAAACAGTGCGGAAACAAGCAATACGTGACTCCTAAAGTGGTAGTCCAGCACTTGAGGAAAAATGGATTCCTTCCTGCGTATCAGGTATGGAATCATCATGGTGAGGAAGCAGCACCGTCCAATACATATGACCAATACAGACAACGTGGAAGGAAGAGAAAGGACGAATATATGGACTCGGGAGCCTCGGTTTGCATCTGGCTAGTCCGGCGTGCTCCTCATCATCATCCCAGCAGTCCAGACGTCCGGTTTACACACAGGACTGTGTCTCGAAATGGTGCGATCGAAGTCCGGAACATGTTGCTCGGCTAACTCAAGAGATGGAGCAACAAAGGGACGAGATGGAGCGCATGACAGAGAACGAAGGAGGAGAACGAGCGCCTTGATTCTGATGGAGCAGTTCATGTCCCAGTTCCGCCATCACCCACCCCCACCCCCGTCTGATAGCTAGTTATGTATCTGTATGTTCGGATTTTTTTCATATTTACACTTGTTTGGATAATTTCTCCAGCTCCGAATATTACTTTTTTATTCATTGAAACATTTTCCGTATTATTGATTTATTATCGAACATTATATTGATTAAATAGGTGAACTACGAAAAATAGGGATTAATATGAAATAAATAGTGACGGAAGTAGTGACGGAATTCACAGTGACGGAATTAGTGACGGAATTCACAGTGACGGAATTAGTGACGGAATTTCAAATTCCGTCACTAGTCCAATTAAAATATTTAGCGACGGATAGGATCTATCCGTCGCTAAATATAGCGACGGATAGATTCTATCCGTCGCTAAATATAGCGACGGATAATCTATCCGTCGCTATATTTAGCGACGGATAGAATCTATCCGTCGCTAAATTTCGGAATTAAAAAAAAAATAATTGGTCAATCCGTCGTCAACTGTCATGAATCGACGACGGATTGTTATCCGTCGCCATTAGCTCCGGGCGACGGATTTTCTATCCGTCGCCCGATCCGTCGCAGAGTCGGGCGACGGATAGTAGCTATGACGGATCTATCCGTCGCCATGTGCCGATTTTTGTAGAGTCATCACTTTGATCTGGCAAGAGGAGTAGTGAGAGATGTTTTGAACCAAAATTCTCATGTTGCTTAGGTTTTATTTCTTATTAGTTTAATTAATTTTTTATTTTTTTATTTATACCTCTGGAATAGTTTACCCTGGGCATGGCGTGCCACGGGCAATTTTTGCCTCGGGCATGGCATGCCACGGGCAAAGTTTGCCCCGGGCATGGCGTGCCACGGGCAAAGTTTGCCCGGGGCAAATTTTTTTAGTTAATCTTGTATATTGTGATTATTTTGTATTCCTTCTTATAAGCATTAGTTGACAAATTTAATTCCATTACCACAATATTATGTGATATTTAATTAAATTTTTATAGACCTTCATAGCAAACATTGTCCGGGAAAAAATTGCCTCATCACTTTGATCTGGCAAGCGGAGTAGTGAGATGTTTTGAACCAAAATTCTCACGTTGCTTAAGTTTTATTTCTTATTAGTTTAATTAATTTTTTAATTTTTTTATTTATACCTCTCGGAATAGTTTAGGCAAAGTTTGCCGCGGGCATGGCATGCCACGGGCAAAGTTTGCCCGGGGTAAATTTTTTAATTAATCTTGTATATTGTGATTATTTTGTATCCTTCTTATGAGTATTAGTTGACAATTTTAATTCCATTACCACAATATTATGTGATATTTAATTAAATTTGTATAGGCCTTCATAGCTAACTTTGTCAGGGAAAAAATTGCCCCATCACTTTGATCTGGCAAGCGGAGTAGTGAGATGTCTTCAACCAAAATTCTCATGTTGCATAAGTTTTTATTTCTTATTAGTTTAATTAATTTTTTTATTTTTTTATTTATGCCTCTGGGAATAGTTTACCCTGGGCATGGCGTGCCACGGGCGAAGTTTGCCCCGGGAATGGCGTTGCCCGTGGCAAATTTTTTTAATTAATCTTGTATATTGTGATTATTTTGTATTCCATCTTATGAGCATTAGTTGACAAGTTTAATTCCATTACCACAATATTTTGTGATATTTAATTAAATTTTTATAGACCTTCATAGAAAACTTTGTCCGCAAAGTTTGCCCCGGGCATGGCGTGGCACGGGCAAAGTTTGCCCGGGGTAAATTTTTTTAATTAATCTTGTATATTGTGATTATATTGTATTCCATCTTATGTGCATTAGTTGACAAGTTTAATTCCATTACCACAATATTTTGTGATATTTAATTAAGTTTTTGTAGACCTTCATAGCAAACTTTGTCCGCAAAGTTTGCCCCGGGCATGGCGTGCCACGGGCAAAGTTTGCCCGGGGTAATTTTTTTTAATTAATCTTATATATATTGTGATTATTTTGTATTCTTTCTTATGAGCATTAGTTGACAAGTTTAATTCCATTACCACAATATTATGTGATCTTTAATTAAATTTTTATAGACCTTCATAGCAAACTTTGTCCAGGAAAAAATTGCCTCATCACTTTAATATGGCAAACGGAGTAGTGAGATGTTTTGAACCAAAATTCTCATGTTGCTTAAGTTTTATTTCTTGTTAGTTTAATTAATTTTTTTATTTTTTTATCTATACCTCTGTGAATAGTTTACCTTGGGAATGGCGTGTCACGGGCAAAGTTTGTCCCGGGGCAAATTTTTTTAATTAATCTTGTATATTGTGATTATTTTGTATTCCTTCTTATGAGCATTAATTGACAAGTTTAATTCCATTACCACAATATTATGTGATATTTAATTAAATTTTTATAGACCTTCATAGCAAACATTGTCCGCAAAGTTTGCCCCGGGCACGGCGTGCCACGGACAAAGTTTTCCCGGGGCAAATTTTTTTAATTAATCTTGTATATTGTGATTATTTTGTATTCTTTCTTATGTGCATTAGTTGACAAATTTAATTCCATTACCACAATATTATGTGATATTTAATTAAATTTTTATAGACCTTCATACCAAACTTTGTCCGGGAAAAAATTGCCTCATCACTTTGATCTGGCAAGCGGAGTAGTGAGATATTTTGAACCAAAATTCTCATGTTGCTTAAGTTTTATTTCTTATTAGTTTAATTAATTTTTTTATTTTTTCATTTATACCTCTGGAAATAGTTTACCCTGGGCATGGCGTGCCACGGGCAATTTTTGCCTCGGGCATGGCATGCCACGGGCAAAGTTTGCCCCGGGCATGGCGTGCCACGGGCAAAGTTTGCCCGGGTCAAATTTTTTTAGTTAATCTTGTATATTGTGATTATTTTGTATTCCTTCTTATGAGCATTAGTTGACAAATTTAATTCCATTACCACAATATTATGTGATATTTCATTAAATTTTTATAGACCTTCATAGCAAACTTTGTCCGGGAAAAAATTGCCTCATCACTTTGATCTGGCAAGCGGAGTAGTGAGATCTTTTGAACCAAAATTCTCATGTTGCTTAAGTTTTATTTCTTATTAGTTTAATTAATTTTTTTATTTTTTTATTTATACCTCTGGAAATAGTTTACCCTGGGCATGGCGTGCCATGAGCAATTTTTGCCTCGGGCATGGCATGCCACGGGCAAAGTTTGCCCCGGGCATGGCGTGTCACGGCAAAGTTTGCCCAGGATAATTTTTTTTAATTAATCTTGTATATTGTGATTATTTTGTATTCTTTCTTATGAGAATTAGTTGACAAGTTTTATTCCATTACCACAATTTTATGTGATATTTAATTAAATTTTTATAGATCTTCATAGCAAAGTTTGTCTAGGAAAAAATTGCCTCATCACTTTGATCTGGCAAGCGGAGTAGTGAGATGTTTTGAACCAAAATTCTCATGTTGGTTAAGTTTTATTTCTTATTAGTTTAATTAATTTTTATATTTTTTTATTTATACCTCTGGGAATAGTTTGCCCCGGCCATGGCGTGCCACGGGCAAAGTTTGTCCGGAGTAAATTTTTTTAATTAATCTTGTATATTGTGATTATTTTGTATTTTCTTATGAGCATTAGTTGACAAGTTTAATTCCATTACCACAATATTATGTGATATTTAATTAAATTTTTATAGACCTTCATAGCAATTTTGTCCGCAAAGTTTGGCCCGGGCATGGCGTGACACGGGCAAAGTTTGCCCGAGGCAATTTTTTTTTAATTAATCTTGTATATTTTAATTATTTTGTATTCCTTCTTATGAGCATTAGTTGACAAGTTTAATTCCATTACCACAAAAATATGTGATATTTAATTAAATTTTATAGATCCTTCATAGCAAACTTTGTTCGGGAAAAAATTGGCCCATCACTTTGATCTGGCAAGCAGAGTAGTGAGATGTTTTGAACCAAAATTCTAATGTTGCTTAAGTTTTATTTCTTATTAGTTTAATTAATTTTTTTATTCTTTTATTTATACTTCTGGGAATAGTTTACCTGGCGTAGTACAGCAGCAAAAGTTTGCCCCGGGCAAATTTTTTAATTAATCTTGTATATTGTAATTATTTTGACCAAGGGGAAGGAAGGTGATTAAGTAACACAGGAAGAAGAAAGGGGAAGAAAGTGAAAATAGGAAGTAGAAAGGTGATTTAGTTGAAATTTTGACCAAGATACAAGGGTATTATAGGCAATTCATAATAAATTGTGACTTGAGTGTAAGTAACAAATGTATTGTTGTTTTAAAATAAAAATTTGTTCCAAAGGTGACTGATCTGTAGCTCGCCGATAAAATAATATGTGAGAAGTTGAATTCGCGACGAATGGAGTATAAGAATTTCAAATGGTAAACTTGTATTAAATGCCCGATGCATTTAATGTTACTAGACATAATGATTAAATTAACTTATCTATGTTATAACCCAATAGGTTAACCCCTATCCAGATCATTTGGCTAAGACTTGAAAGCATTTAACAGTAGCTCCCGTCATCAAATGAATGTGCAAGAAACTCCCTTAGTGAATAAATTTATTAAATTCATCCAGTCTGGTGGTTTAACTGAGAAATAATCACCAAGATAGTTGTGGTTACAGGTTGCTACTAACACGAGTGAAGGAGCAGGCCTTATTGCACAAAAATATCTAGAAATTACAATGTTGGGAAAGTTGCCCTTTCTGGCACTTATATTTAACTTGAAGTCTTCGAACATCACATAACTAGCTTCAAACATTGTATGTTTAATTTAATTGTATTATCCTTGCATCAACTACGTTAAGAAATATGTGATGTTTATAGTTAAACGTACAATGTTTACAATTGAATATGTGATCTTGATTTGGTTTCAGATATACGATCTCTCACAGTTACTGCTAGAATTCGGAAATGAAAACGAGAAGTTCAATCCAGTTTCCACTTGTAAAAAAACAAAATAATTATTACGTACTAATGGCATTTAAAGCTATGCATGTTTTATATTAAAAAAAAAAAAAAGAAGCTATGCATATTTCAAAATTTCTCAGAATTCTTAACGTACACATTAGTAATTATGATGCCTATGAAATTTTTATACGTCTTAAACAATAAAATGAAAAAAAATAGAAAGAATACATCTAAGTATCGTAATTATATCTGTCATAATCGTATTCATCATAATTATAATCCTGTGCATCATAATCACCAGTATAGGTATCATCGTCAAAGGTCTCCATTTCAGGAACTTCTTCCTTGTCATTTGTATCTATTTTCATTTTCTTCGTAGTCTCGGGCGTTCCCTGTTCCGCACAATACGGTTAGTTTTGATTTGTAACTCATAAATGTTAGCTCTATGTAAGATCAAAAGATGAAGAGAAGCGTTGAAGAAACAAATGAGCACTTACAGATTCATCGAAGAGGTCCTCCAGCACATCATATCTGATCTTAGAACTCAGCTTCTGTAACATAATCATATGCCACATTAGTATGATTACGAGTGTGAGACTATCAGTTCAAAGGCAAAAGGACAGAGAACTTACATAGACCAAATTAAAATACAGTGACATTATAAGACGTTGGACTAGAATAAAGTTGTTATTAACGAGATTATTACAGTAGGCGATCCTTATGCATGTAGTTTACTTCTATTTATCAGAACCCACAGTTTCAGTTCTGGAATTCCGACCTCATGGTGTCAAATACATTTCAATTAGAGTTGTTAAAGATGATAACTTGTCTGACAATCATCAGTTCACTCGCAAACTCTTACATCAGTTAATCTATTGAAATGTAAATTTTAGATGATCATTTACAAATTATAAATCTTTGTTGGTTCTTATATTTCATGTACTTCTACAAAATCAAAAGAGAGTGAATGATTTACTCAATATAATGAGAATTTATTCATAGAAGTTTAGTTGGTTTATTGACCTGAAATTATTACGTCAAATCATAAACTTGAATCAAATGCACTTTAAAATATAAGTCCTACAGTCTACACTTCACCACAATTAAGTGTATATCTCTCAGTTTGAACTTTCAAATATAGCATATGATAGACAGACATGGGCTATTAAACCATAAAATATTACCAGAGGCCCCTTAAAGTAGCCTGGTGCCAACAAGTCAAAAAAAAAATAAAAAACACACACACACACACCGATCAGCCCATCATCACCACAGAGAGAAATGACGATATCACATGCTGAGACTATAATGTAAATCAAGATTCTGTACAAATTTCGTTTTCATCTTTTAGTTTTTGGAGTGTTAGGAGACCAGATAGATGCCCATTTCTACATGTAGTCCAAATCTTCTTACATTTTATCGTTTTTAAGTTGTCCTGCACACTAGATCAGTTTTATCAAGTGTGGCTCCTTTCACGACAGCAATACTCTTATTATTTAACTGAACTACGATGATATCACCTGAAACTACTATAAAGTACAACTGCCAAAGGCACAAGGCTTTTCTGCATCAATTTCCGGTTAAAGAAATACATCACTCGGTCCTCGTAACACTGGAAAAAAAATATAAGTTCATAACTTCTCATCAGAAATCTTACCTTTTTATCAAGAATTTGCTTCGTTGCTTCTACGGCAGTTTGGGCAGGTTTAAGATTTTTTAATTCCGCAGCTCGCTTCTGTTGTTTCTCCTGCAATTTGTATATGTTTAACAAGGTATCAGTATGCTTACACTGTTAAGTACTAGAACTGTTCAAGAATTATTACTACACAGCTGAACATAGAAGTACTTGCGAATATATGTTCAACAAAATGTCATGCTGCGTAAAAAATAAACTAGAAAATAATTATGCTGGTACCACCTTCTTCGACTTTGCAACAGCTGCACGAGCCTCTTCAGCAAGCTTTCTTGCAGCTTTTACTTCCTCTGAGCAGTTAGCATATAGGGCTTCATTGGCTAACCGGGCAGCTTCTGCCTCTGCTTCTTTAGCTTTTTGCTCCTAACGGATTGAAAACAGAACTAAAGTTACAAAGAAATCTTGATTTGGACTCTCTCCCCCCAACATCATTTGCTCATGGAGCTATATTTTTCATTAGAGATTACATTTATAACCCTCGCCACAATGAAGATAATGTGTTGGCAAGAATGTTAGACCATAAAAAAATTATCTATCTCATTTAAGTTGGGCCAGTCTCTTTTGAGGATTCCATACTGACTTTATGTACATAATGATGTCATGCGTGCTTTTAGAACTCCGGGAAAGCAAATTTTGATCGAACCCATATTCTCAATGGATCCAATCAGCTCATGGGGAAAACTTCATAGGGATTCGATGTCCTTTTCTCTTCAACTCATCTAAATCTCAAATAAACTAGAGCAATGAAAATAAAACCACACTCATAAATATATGAGAAACTTACAGAATAATGCTGCTCACTTCCTTCTATAAATAAATACAACGTAGGGACAGGTAGAGTGTAGATCTAAACAAGCAGTAATAATTGCAGGGGAAAATCTATGTAGGCTCGGGGAAACACAAATCGTTCCTTCTCTTAATTTCCCTCCGTCCATGCACAAGCGTCTCATTTAACTTTTTTACCACAAATTACTCCGAAATCATACAGAAAAACAATAATGAAAAGACATCATTATCCAAGTATAATAAAAAAATTCCAGTTTAAATATTCGGAGTAATTTATGGTCAAAACGACTTGTTTGCGAATGAAAAAAGCACTATATTGATTTACATTGATGTTTGATATTAACCTAATCACATGTTCATTATTCTCTTGTATCTATACTCTTGTACTAGTTTTGCTAGAGCAAGTATACAGAGACCATGTTTAGCAAAACGTTATTAGACACTCAAATATGAGATAATTAGCTTAATGATTACTTGTCACTTGCATTGAGATTCTGCGAACATGTTTAAATGAAATAAACATTGAAATTATTATCTAACAATTTTAAACAGTGGATTGAGAAGAAAAATATTACTGCATTTGTAAATTTTTTAAAACATTTTTAACTGAATCTTGAAATTTTGTATATTATCATGACTTAATCTTATACCACGAACTTGTGTGCCTTTTGCTTTAACCCCCTCATGAAATTTCTGTATCTACCGCTGAACCCTTGGTACTCCTACATGATGTAGCAAAAGCTTTGGGCAGATTTAAACTTACGCAGTTAACAGGAAACAGAGTGTGCCATGTAATTCCTGGGTTCATGAATCAATAGTAAAGTCTCCCAGACAATTCTCTTCAACTCCTTCTCTTCTTCGTTTTTCAGAAGATAAGTGTCAACCTGTCATATTCATGTAATATAGATCAGCAACGCAAATATTAAACAAGCAATGCTTCACCAAAGAATTGCCAACACAGCTGACAACAGAGAATACATGCTTGAAAATGTACAGCTCTATATAACTGATTTCATAGATAGCAATCTGTAGCATAATCAAAAGTTCTGGAGGTTCATTAGAACCATAATAGCTGCTTCTAAAACCACTAGGATCAATCTAACAAAAAGCATCACTGAAGGTGGACATAAAGCAGAACAATAAATGGCAATTCACTACAAAATATAGTTCGACGATAATGCAGCAAAGCTAGATACAATCTAAATGGAGCACGTAATATTTTTGGAGGGGGTCAACTTTCACATATAGACATATTGACCTGTAAACAGAAAATTTAATGAAATGACTATTTATAAATAACCGGATGAACCAAGAAACACACAGATCATATTGAGGCGGTTATATCCAATTATGTTCTCAAACCCACAGCGTTATGCATAACCATCCAGACTAAGAAATGAGTTATGTATCTATCCCAGATATATACTCCCTCTGTTCCATTAAAACTTCATAACTTTTCATTTTTTGTGTTACATTAGAAACTTACTAACCCATAAAATTAATGTAAGGAAATTATATTTTAATTAGATTTAATAATAAGTAAAACACCCACTCAATGTTTAAATAAAATACCCATTAGTAAAACACCCACTAAAAGGAAAGTTACGAAGTTTTTTTTGTTAAGTATTCAATCACAAACGCACAACCGATCAACTAACAATCAATCACCAATACGCAAACACACAAAGAACACAGAGAATTTTACGTGGTTCGATTGAATTGCTTCAATCTACATCCACGGAGAATCGACGATTTTATTGCTTCTTCGAATATCTCAACTACAAGCTAGTTACAGAGAATTGAAATGAATTACAGCCTGAATTCACTATACAAAACTCACAACAACAGCTCAAATAACCGCTCTCAATCACAGAGAAACGAAAAACTGAAATCTAATGCTTGGAATTGATTGAATCGCCAAGAAAGTTCTTACGCCTGCTTTTATATCAATGAAGATGATGAATAACAGCCCAAGAAGCAGGAACCGTCCGATCATAACAGCCAGCCTTCAATCCAACGGATGGCACAAAATCGCATAACCACTAATGCGTAGAAAACACGTTTCTTCTGCCGCCCAAAAAAACAACTTCAGCAAATAACAAAATAATCCTTGAACTTCTGAAACTATTCGAAACAACCCCAAAACATTCACAGATCTCCACCTTGTTGAGAATAACCTTCAGAAACAACAACACATCTCATTTTCTCTTATTTACCACCATCTAATCACTTGGCAGCGGCATCAGTACTCTGTACTTTGATCTTCAATCATTTCTAATCCCAACTAAACTCAAACAATGATTGAATTTAGCTGGAATCAGTGGCTTTGTCATCATATCTGCTGCATTGTCAACAGTTGAGACCTTTGCTATCTTTACTTCATCTTTCTCTATGATATCTCTGACAAAGTGCAACCTTACATCAATGTGCTTGGACCTTTCATGAAACATTTCATGTTTTGACAGATATATAGCACTCTGACTATCACTCAAGATAGTAACAGCTCCTTGCTTTAAACCAAACTCATTTATAATACCTTTCAACCATAGTGCTTCTTTCACAGCTTCAGTAATAGCCATGTATTCTGATTCAGTTGTTGACAAAGCAACCACATTCTGTAAATTTGATTTCAAACTAACAGCTGATCCATACAATGAGAAGATATAACCTGACTGAGATCTTCTATTATCAAGATTGGCAGCATAATCTGCATCAACATAGCCCAGTATAGGATCTGTAAGCCACTTCTTATCTCTGTAGAACTTGATTCCAATGTCTAGAGATCCCTTAAGATATCTCAATATACACTTTACCGCATCCCAATGGTATTCTTCAGGATTGAACATATATCTACTGGTAACACTTATTGCATAAGCAACATCTGGCCTGCTGCATACCATTGCATACATTATACTTCCAATAGCATTTGCATAAGGGATTTTACTCATATGCTCCACCTTTCCGTGTGTTTCGGGCTATTTTCGGTGAGAGCTGAAATCTTTGAGCTAAAGGAATGCTACTTGATTTGCATTCATGCATATGAAACCTCTGCAAAACCTTCTTTAAGTAATCACCTTGATTCAACTTAAGTGTACCAGTTTTTCTATCTCTGAGGATATCCATACCAAGAATTCTTCTTGCATTTCCCAAATCTTTCATTTCAAATCTATTGCTCAGTTGCTTCTTTACCTGCTGTAACTCTTCAACACTGCTGCTGGCAATCAACATGTCATCTACATACAAGAGTAGATATGTAATGACATGATATTCCTCTTTCTTTAGATAAACATAGCTATCAAACATTGATTTTATAAAACCAATTTCTTCCATATAATCACTGAATTTTTTGTACCACTGTCTAGGACTTTGTTTAAGTCCATATAGTGATTTCTTCAGCAGGCACACCATAATCTCATTCTCAGGTAGAATAAATCCCTCAGGCTGAGCCATATAAATGGTTTCTTCAAGATCACCATGCAGAAAAGCTGTTTTAACATCTAATTGTTGTAGCTCCAAATCAAATTGAGTTACTATACTCAGTAACAGCCTTATTGAGGTATGTTTGACCACTGGTGAGAATATATCATTATAATCTACACCCTCTTTCTGAGTGAAGCCTCTAGCCACCAATCTGGCCTTATATCTCACTTGTTCTGTGGTATTAACCTCAATTTTCCTCTTATATATCCATTTACAGCTCACTATTCTCTTGTTGGATGGTTTATTAACTAATTCCCAAGTCTTGTTCTTCTCAAGAGATAGTAACTCTTCCTGCATAGCAATTAACCATTCTTGCTTCTGGGCACATGTACTAGCTTCTTTAAAATCTTGAGGCTCTTGATATTCAATGTCATGACATGTGCTTAGAGAGAAAGCTACCATGTTACTGAAACCATACATATTTGTTGTCTTGTGCTGTCTCTTCTCTCTATCTCTGGTCAACTGAAAATTTCTAGTGACCACAGGAACTACCTTCCTTCTTGAGTAGTTTCTTTTTACCTCTACAGGTTGAGAAACTTCAGTTGCTTGATGCTGTGTTGCAGATGCACTAGCTGTGTTGTTTGGGCTCTGTGGTGCATTGTTTATAACTGGTGATCTCAGAGATGTGCTAACTCTCACAGGTGAACTCTGAGTTGAATCATTACTATTTGAGTTGACTGGCAATTCTGTACCTCTGAAGTCTTGTGGTATATGAGAGTCACTAACAACTTCATGATTTTCCCTTGTTTGCTCATTAATTCTCATGAGCTCCACCTCAATCTCAGAATCCTTGAAGCTATGCATATCAGTAGTGAGATGTTGATTTTTATTCTTATAAGGAAACACAGACTCCTCAAACATTACATCTCTGCTAATTATAACTTTCTGAGACTTCTTCTCAATACACCACAACAGACTTTCACACCTTTAGGATAGCCAATAAAGATGCATTTCAGTGCCCTGGGGTCAAGCTTGTCCTGTCTGACATGCACATATGCCAGATAACCAAACACTCTCAGGTGTGAGTAATCCTTTAAACCACCATACCACAGCTCATCTGGTGTTTTCATTTGAATAGCTGATGAAGGGGTTTTATTAACTAGATAACATACTGTGGAAACAGCTTCTCCCCAAAATGACTTTGGTACACCAGACTGAAACATTATACACCTTGTTCTTTCCAATAGTGTTCTATTCATCCTTTCAACAAGGCCATTTTGCTATGGTGTGCCTGGTGTGGTTCTGTGCCTCTTTATGCCTTTCTCACTGCAGAAGTTGTTGAAATCTCTTGATAGAAACTCTAAGCCATTATCAGTCCTCAATATTTTGACTTTAAGATTCTTCTCATTCTCAACTTCTGCACACCACTCCTTAAACTTAGAGAATGCATCACTTTTGTGTTTCAGCACATATACCCACACTCTCCTAGTGTAGTCATCTATAAGAGACATGAAATATCTGCCACCACCATTTGTTTGTACTGTAGCAGGTCCCCATAGATCTGAATGAATATAATTTAGGGGTGCTTCACTTGTATGGCTACCAGTTGGAAAGGGGTGTCTCTTAGCTTTACTCAGAATGCATTGCTCACAGGGCTTAAGTTTATCAACGTTACTGGTGTCAAATACTTGTTTCTTATGTAATTCAAGCAGACCTTTCTCACTAACATGAGCCATTCTCTTATGCCACAACTCAGTGTCATCCACACTAGCTACATGTACATCACCTGTAATCACTTTACACTTCATGTAGTAGAGTTTATTTCTCCTAACACCACTCATGACAACAGATGCATTTTTATTGAACACTGTAAGCATGCCATTTTCAGAGCTAAACTTGAAACCTTTGCTCTCTAAAGTGCCAAGAGAAATTAAATTTCTTCTGAGTTCAGGTATATACCTGACATCTGTGAGTAGCTTCACAGAATTATCACTCATCTGCAACTTAATGTCACATGTTCCTTGTATGTTGCAAATCATGTCATTTCCCAGCATTACAGTGCCTCCATAGCTGGTATCTAACCTTGAGAACCATTCCTTGTATGGACAAATGTGGAAAGAACATCCAGAGTCCAGAATCCACTCATCACTAGCTTGTTCATCAATGATATTCAACACCTCTCCGTCAAATACTGCATTGCTTGTGTATTCATGCACAGAGTTGTTTCCTTGATTGTTGAGCTTCTGTTTCTTTAACAAGAAACAGTTCTTCTTAAGATGGCCTTGTTTCTTGCAGTGATGACAAATTCTTGTCTCTCTATTCACATTTGCAACAGAAACAGGGGCTTTATTCCTCACATCCTTGTTGAATTTATTTTTCTGAAACTGTTGTTGAGGCTTTGACTTGTGTAAATTGCTCCTAATCATTAGACCCTCACCAGATGCACTTCCACCATTTGCTTGACTTCTTTGCATTTCCTTTTGCCTTATCAGACATTGAACTTCTTCCAATGTCAGTTTCTTTTGGCCTGTAAATGCTATAGCATCTCTAATACTCTCATATGACTTAGGAAGAGAGTTTAGTAGAATTATAGCCTTGTCTTCATCAGGCAGTGGAGTTTCTTCAATATTATCTAGATCATTCAAGGTTTTGTTGAATGAAGCAAGCTGCTCAAGAATGCTCCAATCTTCATTCATCTTATAAGAGTACAGTTGAGATTTCATATATAATCTTCTAGCCAATGATCGTGTCTGATACAACGAATCAAGCTTCTCCCAAACTGCTCGAGCTGTTTTCTCCTTGGCAACTTCTCGTAGTTGCTCATCTCCTAGACTCCGTAGGATCGTACTTCTAGCTTTGGCTGACAAGGTTTTGTACTCCAAATCGGTAAAAGTCGCCGGAAGTTCACTTTGAGGCAAAAGTACCTTCTCTACACCTTGTTGTAACAGAATCAACTCCATCTTGACTTGCCATAGTGCAAAATCATTCGTACCAACAAACTTGTCGATATCAAACTTCGCAGAACCCATAGTTGATCTTCACACGGCGATGAAACAATCAAATACTCCTCCGATCTTCCCACAGACGGCGCCACTTGTTAAGTATTCAATCACAAACGCACAACCGATCAACTAACAATCAATCACCAATACGTAAACACACAAAGAACACAGAGAATTTTACGTGGTTCGATTGAATTGCTTCAATCTACATCCACGGAGAATCGACGATTTTATTGCTTCTTCGAGTATCTCAACTACAAGCTAGTTACAGAGAATTGAAACGAATTACAGCCTGAATTCACTATGCAAAACTCACAACAACAGCTCAAATAACCGCTCTCAATCACAGAGAAACGAAAAACTGAAATCTAATGCTAGGAATTGATTGAATCCGCCAAAGAAAGTTCTTACGCTGCATTTTATATCAATGAAGATGATGAATAACGGCCCAAGAAGCAGAAACCGTCCGATCATAACAGCCAGCCTTCAATCCAACGGATGGCACAAAATCGCATAACCACTAACGCGTAGAAAACACGTTTCTTCTGCCGCCCAAAAAAACAACTTCAACAAATAACAAAATAATCCCTGAACTTCTGAAACTATTCGAAACAACCCAAAACATTCACATTTTTAATGCCGAAATACATTATATTTACCAACTTACATTTTTACCAATATAATGTACCAGTATTTATTAATTTGCCTTAATCCTACATAATGTTACCCTTAATGGGACGGAGGGAGTATTTAACAGCTTGAAACTCTCTAGCATACAAAAAAGTTCCAGATTGGCCAGGAAAGAATATCCCAAACGAGTTTCCTGAAGGTTCTTTCAAATTTTTCGAAAAATTCAAGTTATACGACACCCTATGATAATACTCTTGTGGCTAAAGGTCCAAGTTCCAACAGTGCTTATGTAGCCATTCAAAATTAACCAAAAGCACAGCTGATCTGCATTTCCTTGATTTAAAGACACAGTATGGATAATTCTGAACAGAAGATAAAATATTCTTCACATATAAGAATAAATATGTTACATACTTAATCTTCATCAAGGTCAGAAAAATCCCCTGCCTCATCCTTCTCTGTTATGTCGTTACCGGGTTCATCAGCGCTACCATCCTGCAGTATAGCTCCTGAAATCGTCAACTTTAAGATCAGAACTTCAAATTTATGCAAATTACCATTTGCTTTCCACAACACACATATTCCGAATAAACATATACCTGGTTCGGCAGACTCTCTTGGCTGTGAATCTTCGTGTTCGCTCACGTACTTTATGCGACCTTGTTTGTCAGACTAATAAAAAAAGGAACCAAAATCACAAAAAAATGAAATAGAAAAACTTGGTAACAGAAGATAGAACATAATCCATGATACTCGTTTATGATACTCCTATAGATATTAACTTTCCTTAGATAATGGCTAGCATTTACATGACCTAGCTCATAAGTATGCAGATGTAAAGGTGCCTTCCCGGCCTTCTCCCATCAAAAAAATTACTACCACATAAATAATAAGGGAATTGAACATAACTCCCGAAAGGACGAAACAGTACGTAGGAAAAACGAAAATTATGCCTACTTCAGAATCTTGTGCTAATAGAAAAGAGTCACTTCAAGAGTATCATACATTGGGCATTATTGGGGAATCTGGGTGCTTAGAGCTCAGAGCAGCGGCTTCTTTTGCCATTATTCTCTCCATCTCTGCACGTTGGAAAGTTGGAGGCTCCGAACCACCATCAAGGCCACCAGGTAAGACTCGGAACTGCCAAAACATCACAGGATTAGCTAAAACATAATGCAGGAAATTAAAAACAATACATAGATGATGTTGCACTTTCGGTGCATACCTCATCAAAGCAATCCTTACAGAGGCCATGAGCAAAAGGCTTTGCGGCACTACCCTTGTGTTCACAAAAAAGTTCGCCAATCTCAGATTCTTTGTACCCAGAATAGATCGGCTTGATTAACCTTGCTTCTTTTTCAAGCTCATCAGCTTTTGCGTTGAACTCCTCAATCTGTTCATACTTCTATATTAGAAAAAGAAAAGCACATCCCAAACAAGGAGGGCAATAATGCAATATAACTTCTTCAGAGTGCTTTTACAGCAAATTAAATGGCAACGGACAAGTTGAAATAATCTGCCAACACCAGAACTAGCACGCATTTCACATCCAGTTTTTTTACTAGTACTAACAACAGAAACAAAAGCAATCATAGGGCGTGTTTGAGACTTTTCCAAACAGATATAAGTATTTCAAAAAAACATATGGAACCAACTATGCGCAAGTATATATCCCCCTCTAGACATCACATTATAAAGCAATAGGCTACTGAATTTGCAATTTGATCAGAAACTCATGTCAAAGGAAGCTGATCTTCAAAAGCTCATGTGAAAAAGAAACGAAAATAGCTAACTCGGTGAGCAACCAATTTTATACACCAAATATAATGGTGTTTTTAGCAAAATATGTGTAAACTCAAACTGTGTTGGAGAGCACTAACCGTCAAACTTCCTGACTCCGTGTTCTCGAATTCAATCAGTCGCTTCGTTAATGTTGCTTCACAGATTCGTACAACCCTAATCTAACAGACAAAACAAATTCTGCATTACACAAAGCTAGAAATGGCATGTCAATGCTAATGACCAATTTCCCACAAGATTTACTAGATTATTGGAAGAAAAAATAAATAGAGCAATATATGTATGTCTTGACATAAAGTAATGATATGCCATGCAGGGAGCTTAGAAAAGAGTAGTGGGTTTTATAATATATCGATGATTTCAATTCACATATTCCACTTCTTATATCAAAGCTAGTATAGGACTCTAGGGCTAAATTAAATTCAGCTCTGCAATACAAGTAGTCACCCCGGGGTTTGTATGTTGTTGTGCACGGGTAGGGTGAGGATGCGTAATGCCGTACTATAGGTAAAAAATTGATTAATCATGTGGTTGCTAAGAAACAGGAGGATAGAATTTTATTAGTAAAGCTTGTCCTGGAGAAAGAGATCGTGCATGCTATTAGTGCTTACGCACCACAAGCAGGACTAGGCAATGATATTAAGTGGAAACTTTTGGTATGCTTTAGATGATGTGGTGCCATGTGTACCTCTAAACTTTTGATATAGGGAGATTTCAATGAAAATGTAGGATCTGAAATAGATGGTTATGAATTATTATGGTGTTCATGGAGTTTTTCGTTTTTGGGAGAGGAATAGTTCAGGTGTTTCTGTTTCAGACATTGCAATTTCCTACAACCTTTTTGTTAGGGAGAAACTGGTTTATAAATAGACTTGTCCACTATTGGTTTTAGGAGTGGATCGAGTGTAAGCCAAACAGATTTTCTTTTTACCAGGAGAGCCGACAAAAGTAGTTGTTTTAATGGATTTGAATCCTTCCATAAAACTCGGGGAGGTCCAAAAAAGATTTAATTAGAAGTCACAAGTTACGATTTCGAGGCTAAGAGAGTGAAGTATTTGAGGAAGACTTTTTTTTTTGAAGAAGTTAAAATTTATTAAAAACACCGGATCCGAACACAAGGCGTATTCGAAGACAGCCAATGGTCCAAAGATTACAATGTATGCCACCAAACAGAGCAAAGAAGAGACAACAGGAAACTCTCTATCTACCACATAAACCACCTATCAGAACAAAATCACAAAAATTTGAGCCACAGTCGAGAAACAGCCTCACACAACTTGCAGTCCCTGAAATCCCTTGAAATGAAACCAAACCAAATTCAATCCCGCAACCACTCAACCCACATAATCTACCGAGACGAAAATCTGGCCATACTCCCTCGTCTAGTATGTCTCATCTTCAAAAAGATCGAGCCAAGAGTGAGGAGTGAAACCAAATCCAAAATAGTTAAATACTCCTCTAGAATAGGCAGGAAGAAACAAGGAGTGATTTACTATTAAGGCGACCCGACACCATGTGAGAAGAATAAATCAAGGAAACGAACCTGGCCTAATTACACTCGAGGACCGAACACAGAATGCGGTTAATGGACACTTCGACTAACCTTCAGGACCTCCAATGGACAAATCACCCAATCGATATATTGTATTCCTTGATAATGACCCTTTTCCTTTAAGCCAACTCCAAGCCGAGCGAGAACTTTATGAAAAACTTCCAAAAGCAAGTCTTGACCCTTGAACATTAACTCGCTCGCACACCAAATCGCTAAACCGCACAATGCCACAAGACACGCCACTTATCTCTTGACGCAGAGAGACTAACACGGAGAAAGTCAAATCGATCCACAAGCATCAAGCCCTCTACAGTCTATCGACACTCCCAACCATGCACCCAGAAGATGCCACACAGACACCGTATATTTGCAATCAAAAAACAAATGAGAAATAGATTCCACCTGGTCTTCATTGCATAACTTACAGAAAATCTGTTGCTCCTCATGAATCACCTTGCGCGCTTTTAAATTTTGCAGCGTCGGAATCCGCTCTCTTACTAATCTCCACACAAAAGCATTGATTTTCAAAGGGACCAGTTTATTCCACACGAACTTAGATGACACTTGAAGATTCCCATCCAAACATAAAGCTCGAGCCTCACTCAACTTTGAATATCCCAACTTTACCGAGTAACATCCGTCCGGAGAGGCATGCCATTTCCAAGAGTCAGCCATTGAATCAAACAAGCGAACGTGCACAAAAGTATCAAGCAAAGACGAAACGTTGTTCTCTTCCCATCCAAACAGCCGCCGTCGCCACTCCCAGACAACCCCTACACCATCCGCCCCCGCACACACCCTATCACTAACAAAACAACCTCTCCACACATCTAAACTATACAACCTCGGGAATAAATCCTTTAGTTTGACTCCTCTCTCGATCCACACATCCTCCCAAAATCTGACAGCCCGACCATCACCAACACAACGCCTAATATCCTCGACAAACCACCGACTTTTACCCACACATTTCACTAAATCCCTCCACCACGACGACCACCCTTTCCCCCACACCCTGCCACTCTCCGCCTTCTCCACACAAGTAAAAAAATCCCCATACTTAGACCTCACGACTTTCACCCACAAGGCATCATCCCCACTCAGGAAACGCCACACCCATTTACCTAGCAGAGAAAGATTAAAGTCCTCCAGATTTTTAACACCCAACCCACCTTTCTCTTTCGACCTACAAATCACCTCCCACTTCACCCATGCCAAATTCCTATTCCCACCCCAAAGAAAATGTCGTTGTAAACTTTTAATTTGGTTCAAGACAAAGGTAGGAGCTTTAAAAAAAGAGAGGTAAAAAATGGGTAAGGAGGTCAACACCGCGTTAATTAAGATCAGTCGTCCACCAAATGACAGATACGAATTTTCCCATTTTTGAAGTCTGCTGCACAACCTATCCACTACCGGTCTCCATACCTGTTTATCATTGTCTGGCCCCCACCGGAAGCCCAAAAAAAAAACAAACGGCACAGTCCCAACTCCACAATTCAGCATATCAGCCCACTCAGCTAGCACTGTCGAATCTACCCCCACCCCCATCAGACATCTTTTCTGAAAATTTATCTTGAGGCCAGAAACTCGTTCAAAACACCGTAGTACACACTTAAGGACCAAAATATTTTCAGCCGAGGCTTCACCAAATAAAATAGAATCGTCGGCATACTGCAGATGCGACACCTCTACACCACTAGAACCCACAACCCAAGGCTTAAAGAAACCATCAGCACACACCTTTTCCATCATCATACTTAATCCCTCCGCCACAATCAGAAATAGAAACGGCGATAAAGGATCTCCTTGTCGTAGACCTCTTTCCATCTTAAAAGGATACGAGGGACTCCCATTAACCAAAACCGAGGCCTCCACCGTAGAAACACATTCTTTAATCCACCGACACCATTTTTCACCGAATCCCAACAGCACCATCATCTCTAGTAAAAAATCCCAATTGACAGAGTCGTAAGCCTTTGCGAAATCAATTTTGAACATAAACAGGCCTTTCTTTCTCTTCTTTGCTTCATCAACGATTTTATTCGCAATAACCACCCCATCCAGAATATTTCGCTCACCAATAAACGCGGATTGGTGCACCGAAATTACCTCGACAAGAACTTTTGCAATGCGGTTGGATAGTACTTTAGCCAGCACTTTATAAATTCCACCAATCAAAGATATCGGTCGATACTCCTCTATAGACATTGGAGAAACTACCTTCGGAATTAAAGTGATGAATGAAGAATTGAGGCCCCTGGTCAACTTAGCATTGGTGTAGAACTCGTCAAAAAAGGCCAAAAAATCGTCGCACATGAGATCCCAAAACCTGCGGAAAAACAGGAAACTAAAACCATCCGGTCCAGGACAACGGTCAAGACCAAAATCCCAAGTCGTTCGGCGAATCTCATCCTTAGTAAAAGGTCGCTCAAGATGATGCATTAGCCTCGCCAAGATCGAACCCGTAGATCATTGCGAAGATGTTCCGATATCCGGGTCCCTGGCTCCATACCACTCGCAAACAAGCAACCGAAATGTTTGCTGAATCCCTCTTTAACAGCTTCCACTTCCTCCAACCATACTCCTCCAATCCTAATACCCTTCAAACCCTTGAACCTGCCCTTGCATTCCACGTACTTATGGAAAAAGCTAGAGTTTGCATCCCCTTCCTTCAACCACCTAAGACGTGATTGTTGAAATCGGACCCGATCTTTAAAACTCAAGAGATGTTCCAATTCACCCCAAACTGTCTTTCGATCCAAATCCCCTGGTACCATCAGATCAAATTCTGACCAAGTCTAACTTCAGTAACTCCTCCGACTTGAGATTAATCCGCTGATCCAAATTACCCAAATGATTCCTATTCCATTCACGGATTTTCTCTTTGATATTTTTCAGTTCTCTTTTAGCAAAAAACCCCTCCAACCTGTCACCTTGAAACTACGCCACTCCTTCTCCACCATCTCCCTAAAACCCTTCTCGTCCAACCACGCATTGATAAATTTGAACGGTTTAGGCCCCCAATCAACCACTTCTTCCTTCAAAAGAATCGCTACATGATCAGAAACATCCCTCTTCAGACCAAACTGAGTAACCGTAGGCCAACTAACCAACCATTCTGCTGACAATAAAAACCGATCCAAGCGACTCCCACATTTCCCATTATCCTTATACCACGTGAATTTCCTCCGTTCCAAAGGAAGATCAACCAATTTTAGTCTATAAATTAGCTCATTGAACTCCTCCATTTCACTTTTCCGACTTCCACACACCACCCCTCTCCGTTCTTCCTCGCATCGAATGACGTTAAAATCACCGCATACACACCACCGCTCGTCCTCACGACCACTCATCTTCTCCACTAGAGCAGCCCACACGGACCTTTTTCCATCCCTCCCACAAGGACTGTACACGTTTACCACATTAATCTTCACACCACCCCATAATCCAGACACTCCCAAAATCCCATTATCACCCCAAAGTTCTTGACGAACAAAAACCGAGCTGTCCCAAATACACATTAGGCCCCCTGATGCACCATTAGAGCCACTGAAAATCCAATCGCAATCAAGATCCCCAAAGCCGCCAAGAAGACGTTTATCTACATACTCGCTTTGTTTCCTCAGGGCAAAGAAATTCCACTTTTCTACTCGAACAAGCTCCGATCGCTCCGCTTGGTTTACCCCCAACCGGATATTGTAGGTGATCATCCGCATTAATCAACATTTGGCTTCTCCAAATCGCTCTTCGCAAGACTAGCTTCCAAGACCTCTCTATCTCTGCTCCCAACTTTGAAATCGAGCCACAATGACCGCCGCTCCCCTCGCCGATCAAACCCAAGTGACACCCTAAGTCCCCTAGCCTCTGAGCCTCCTCATCCACCAATCGACGTGAATCACCCGATTAGGGCTCTAATATCACTATCAGAAGGAAAAGCCCCATTCCGGGATCCTCCATCCGCATAACTCTCCCCACTGCCTCTCCAACAAAGAAGTTTCTTCATTAATCTACCCTATGCACTACTTGAAGCACCACTTCTACACCTCCGAGTGTACCACAACCAACTTTGAAGGAAGAAAGAAAGAACAAAACACGGCACAGAAGCGACGGAGATCCGTCAGCGAGCCATCCGTCCGCCTACCGCGACGGATCGGGCGACGGATAGAAATCCGTCGCCGAGCGCTGGCGACGGGATAACAATCCGTCGTCCCAATTCGATTTGATTGATTTTTTTTTTTAATTTGAAATATAGCGGATAGAATCTATCCGTCGCTAAATATTTTATTGGACTAGTGACGAATTTGAAATTAATCACTAATTCCAATATTTATTTCATATTAATCCCTATTTTCCGTAGTTCACCTATTTAATCAATATAATGTTCGATAATAAATCAATAATACGAAAATGTTTCAATGAATAAAAAGTAATATTCGAATGGAGAAATTATCCAAACAAGTGTAAATATGAAAAAATCCGACATATGATACATAACTAGCTATCGACGGGTGGCAGGTGTGGGTGATGGCGAACAGGACATGAATCGCTCCATTCAGAATCAAGGCGCTCGTTCTCCTTCGTTCTCTGGCGCTCCATCTCGTCCCTTTGTTGCTCCATCTCGAGTTAGCCGAGCAACCTTGTTCCGGACTCGCGATCGCACCATTTTAGAGACCTGGTCACGTGTAAACCGGACGTCTGGATCTTGGGATGATGATGAGGAGCACCTGGACTAGCCAGATGCAAACCGAGGCTCCGAGTCCATATATTCGTCCTTCGTCCGGTTTGTTGACCGCTAGGAAGATGTTGTCAACTTGTTCGATTGACAACACATCACCGTCTCGTCCTCCCCGCCGCCACACGAGCATCAACCTCACCTGAAAATCGTAAATAGCAGATATCATGATCGCCATCGTTTTAAAAAATAACTTGTAATAGTGTACAAATATGAACTTTAAGCAACATAAACATACCGCAATAGACGAGGCCGGCAGTCGGTCCATACCCCGCCCTTCTGCTTGGCCTTCTTGAAAATGGTATACTTGGATGTCACCTCCCCCCGTGCCACCTGAATCAAACCAGATCTAGTCAACAATTTATCATCTACAAGTAATAGAGCAGCAGAGACTTCATACATACACGTAATGCTAGATTGCAAAAACACATATATACGCACCGATTGATAATCATCAGTAATAGTAGATCGCCTCCCAAGGTGGTGAACGGCCCTTCCTGTCGTATCAGACTGGGATGCCCGGTTCTGCCT
Source organism: Plantago major (assembly GCA_026545765.1). Lineage (NCBI taxonomy): Eukaryota > Viridiplantae > Streptophyta > Magnoliopsida > Lamiales > Plantaginaceae > Plantago > Plantago major. The sequence goes on from CM048843.1 coordinate 71,809,428, forward strand.
GTTGGTCCAAGCAACGTCCTGGACATCAGTTCGGCCAGAGCATCCCAAAGGGCCCACTCGTTGCATCAACTCGTGTGGAGGATTGGGCCACCCGATCCCGAATGGCCTTCCATCTGAGACCATATCCTCAGCAGTTTGGATCCCATACCGTAAACGCGCCAGATCTGTGGATCAACTCTTTGGAATGAAGTACTCCTTCTACATTCCCAATTTCATACAACATCCAAAGTCAATACATGTCCTAACAACATAACAGATATGGTGACTAACATATCACCCAAATAAAGTGGCTAACATACCACTCACATATAGTGGCTAACATACCACTCACATTGTCCTAAAATTTACTAACACAATGGTGACTAACATATCACCCAAATAAAGTGGCTAACATACCACTCACATACAGTGGCTAACATACCACTCACATTGTCCTAAAATTTACTAACACAATGGTGACTAACATATCACCCAAATAAAGTGGCTAACATATCACTCACATACAAATGGCTAACATACCACTCATATTAAAACGATTATAATTACAAACAAATGAATGTCATATTTTAACTTACCTCGGCTCATCAAGTACTCGCCCTCATGCGCCCGAGATGTGGCTCCAACACTCACCACACCTTGGTGGCTCTCTCTGCCCAGGAAGATGTCACCTAGTTTGTTGTGCACCTCCCTGTGCCATAAGTCATTGTCAATGTATAAGATACAAGAAACGAATATGCATTACTTTAGTACAACAATTTATACTTGTCAACTATCATTATCGGTTATGTTTTACATATTTAAGAAGAATGTATAATACTTACTTGGCAGACCAATAGGGAAAATCACAAGCCGTCCCCACGTGACGTTGGGATTGTTTGGATCGAACACGGTAGGGACAATCGTCGTGGTCGCCCTCCAAAGATGTGTCTGGCCGATGGTAGAGCCACGCTTGCTCTCGCCTGGGGTCTCAGGAATCCGAGACCTGCTGTCCTGATCTTCGGAGCCCTCCCTGTCTGAAGGTGTCCCCGACCCACCACTATCATGCGGCCGGCTGCGTGGGGGGGGACGATAGGTGGACGGCCTCTGTCATGCATCTGCAAAAAATGTAATAAATAATAAAAATGTGTTAGTACGAGTTATAATACATATGATTATAATAACACATATAATTACTCATAATACACATAATATACCGTTATCGCCGTCCTCTAAGACTACATATTGGTCCTCGTGCAGATCAAACAACTCATCATCTGCTTCTATGGGATCTTCTGCTTGTTTATCGACATCCTCTTGTTGGTACGAGTTGGTAATTGAGTCGTCTTTCTCAATGTACTCCACTTTCGAGCGAGCACGAATAGGTACCGCGGCTAACCATTCCCCCTTATCGCGTTTTCTGCTTGGATATTCAAGAAACACCACTTGTCGTGCTTGAGTCGCCAGAATAAATGGTTCATACTTGGTTCGGTACCTCTTCTTTTGGTTCACATCAACCATTTCATACCGCTCGTTCTTCCTCGTACCTCCTAGATTAGGATCATACCACTCAACGTCAAACAAGAAGGTTCGTTTAAATGGCAATCCAGAATATTCAATCCTCACAATTCGTTTTAGCTTGCCGTGGAAATCAAACAAAGTAGCGTCTCCATACTCTTCTGCACCATTAACACACACCCCGGAGTTGCTTGTCGCCATGGCCGTGTTACATTCAGTCGTGTGGAACCTAAGGCCATTGACTATATAACCTGGGAATGTGTAGACCTTTTTGAATGGACCCTCTGCGAGAGCCTTTAAGTATATGCATGTGACGTTGTTAATAGGATTCCGGACATACTCTCGGAACCAATCTGGAAATTGCAGAGGAATTTTTAGTCAAGTAGTTCCTCTAGTGTATCCTCATCATCTGAGGATTTTCTTCCAAACAACGCTTTTTGAAAAAACTGCAAACATTGATTCGATGATAAGTCTATAATTGAAGTAGAGACTTGCGTAGCTATATTAAAATTTAAATAAATGGTTGCTCACCTCGCAAATAGTACCATATACTGGTCAACCTCAGCACAATTCGTGAGGACATAATATTGAGTTGCTTTCAACTCTTTATCCGTAAGATATTCTTTCTTAGCTGCACCAAGAGGTCTCCCTGATACCACGAAGACAGATAGGAAAACTCATCATCCGCTTGAACTACGAATGTGTCTGCGTTTGAGCGAGCCTTTGTCTTTCGTAGGGACGTGTTCATCAAAGTAATAAGCGAAGGTTGCTTTCCTCTCGAATGTAGGCATTGGCAATCGAACCTTCAGTTTACCTTTGTTGTTGACATACTTCTTCAATTTCCCCAAGTACCTCTCGAATGGATACATCCATCGACATCGAACCGGACCCGAAGTCTCGCTTCATGAGGAAGGTGAACCGACAAGTGCTCCATAGAATCAAACCAGCTCGGTGGAAAGATACGCTCGAGCTTGCATAGAATCAATGGTATGTTCCTTTCAAGATTTTCCAACACTTTATCATGAACCACCCTTGTGCCTAAATTTTTGAAAAATAAGCTCAACTCGGTGATAGCAGTCCATACGTGTTTCGGCAGAAGCTCTCGAAATGCTACCGGGATAAGCCTCTCCATGAACACATGACAGTCGTGGCTCTTCATCCCATAAACCTTTGTCTTCTTCAAATCCACACCTCTCTAAATTTGAGGCGTAATTATCTGGGAAACTCAATGCCCTCACCCAATCAAACAAAATTGACCTAGAAGCGTTGTCAATTGTGTAGCACGCTTTCGGCCACTTACCATTCTCATCCTTCTTTGTCAACTCAGGCCTTTTACACCACGTCGACAACTCGGATCTAGACTTCGCATGGTCCTTTGTTTTTCCCTCAATGTTGCAAAGTGTATTGAATAAGTTCTCGAACACGTTCTTCTCAATGTGCATGAAATCTAAGTTGTGACGGATAAGAATTGCTCGGTAAGGCAAGTCCTAAAATGCTTCTCTTCCTCCAACCACATTTTTACCAATTTTCTCGTTATGCTTCATCCACCCAAGCTCAGTCACCTTCATAAGACCCAATCTATCAATCTCCGCAAGAATTTGTGCACCAGTAAGTCTTGTCGGGGCTTTTTTGTTGACGACTTTATTTTTCAAGAATTGATCCTTGTTCTTCCTGAACGGATGGTCACTTTCTAGCAACCTACGATGACAATCAAACCAACAAAATTTTCCACTACCCTTCAGTCTAAATGCATCCGTATCCTCCAAGCAATGTGGACATGCATATTTCCCTGCAGTTTCCTTCCAGATAGCATGGAGTACGCAGGGAAGTCACTCACGGTCCAAAGAAGAGCTGCTCTCAAGGTGAAGTTCTTTTTTGTCGACACATCATATGCAGGGATACCATCCGTCCACAACTCGATCAGCTCATTGATTAGGGGTTGCAAGAAAACATCCAACGTCAGTCCAGGATCTTTCGGCCCAGGCATCAATGCAGTCAGAAACATGAATGGCTCCTTCATGCACTCACCGGGGGGCAGATTGTACGGTGTGAGCATAACTGGCCAACAAGAGTATTTACGTTCACTACCGAACGGGTTAAAACCATTCGTACAAAGTCCCAAACGTACATTTCTAGATTCGGCTGCAAACTCTGGATATGTCTTGTCAAACGATTTCCATGCGGGTGAGTCTACTGGATGGTCCATTCTACCACCTTCAGCATTATCCGAGATTACTCGCTCCTTGTGCTACCGCATTTTATCCGCAGAAGCACTTGAAGCATACAATCTTTTCAAACGAGGTGCTAGAGGGAAGTACCACATTTTCTTATGTGAGAGATTTTTCTTTTGTCGTTTCTTTGCAGCCCCCTCCTTGTAACGCTTGTACCGTTCCTTACCACAAAACTTGCATTCTATTAGATCTGCATCCTCCTCCCAATATATCATGCACATTTTCGGACAACAGTCTATGGTTACCACATTTCTAATCACGCATCTTTTCTTCGCTTGGTAAAAGTTGGGAACTAGGTTTTCAGACAAAGGTCCGACATTACGCCAACCCATTCATTGAAGCTTGTTTGATTCTTGGCCATTAGCCTTACAACTCATTAGCCGAGCTAACAAAGACAACTCTGAGCTTACACCCGGTAAACCGGCTTCCTGATGATTCTTACAAGTCAAAGAACAACTGATCCTCGGGATTTGGTGGTTCCTCCACCTCCACCTCGGTTTCAGTGTTGGTTATGTCCCTGAACTCCGCCCCTGCAGCATCGTACACCATTTGTTCGACTCGAGCTCGAATAGCATCGCCTGAGGATGTACTTTGTTCCCGACTTGTTCATTTTTCTCTTCCTTCCACGTTGTGCGTATTGGTCATATGTATTGACGGTGCGCTTCCTCACCATGATGATTCCATACCGATACGCAGGCAGAATCCATTTTTCCTCAAGTCTTTGGACTACCACTTTAGGAGTCACGTATTGCTTGTTACTGCCGTTTCATTGCACAAGGACACTTTATCAACCCATCCTTTACACAAGCCGGATTTGACATTGCAAATGCAATGAAACCTTCAACCCCTTTCAGAAAACTCCATTGAACTCTGCCATTGAGAGTACGACAAAACATCCATCCACGATCGGTATTCATTGAATAATTAGATAATAACCTGACACGTTTGAATTCATTAGATCGAGTTCTTTCATTTACGATAATAAATCAATTTCACAATAATTCAATCAATTGCTACGTAATATAAGTTATATTAGCTCCAGTCAATTGTTACGGCATTACATAATATAAGTTACATCAGCTTCAATTTTACCATAATGTTTAGTTTCATATATATATCAACTAATGATTACTAGTTATACAAGCCTAGAGACAAAACGGATGAAACTCCTCATTCTCATGCACCCCCCTCCTCATCACTTGTGACGCTCCCTACCACAGAACTTGCATTCCAACAGATCTACATCCTCCTCCCAATACACCATGCACATGTTCCGACAAGCAGAAAGGCATTCGATAGGCGGCCCCAAACCCCGCCTCTCCCTCCATTGGAGGTATGCCATGGACGGTGCTTCCTCACCGTGATGAATCCATACATGATACTCAAGCATGAATCCATAACGTCGCAAGTGCTCGAATACTGCTGTAGGCGTCATGAATTGCTTGTTTCTGCAGGTTTCCAATGTGCAAGGACACTTTATCAACCCCCAATTGCACAAACCGGACGTCCCATGGCAAACGAGATGAAACCTTTAACCCCTTCTACAAAACTCCTAGAAACTCTGCCATTTACAAATGCGATTTACATCCACTCACGGTCGGAATTCAGTGTATATATACTTTATTTTTAACCTGAGACATTCCAATTGATTAGATCGTATTTAATTTATTAGATCGATTCCAATTCGGATAAGAAGATTGTAGAGGTTAATTGTTAATTATTATATGTTGCTTATAAATTAATTATTAATTAAGTGTTCGATATTTACAAAATTGGGCATATAATTTAACCATTTCAACCTCTTAGTACATATATTATATACTTAACATACATATCAAATTAACTAATTACTCTATACATATCGAATTACTACATATATTCATATCAAATTACATACTTAACATACAAATTTATCAAATCAAAACTACATACTTCTATACTTAACAAACATATCAAATTAACTAAACTAACTATATATACTTAACACACAAATCAAACTAACTACATACCAAACTTAACATACTACATACATTCATATCATTAATTAAACTAACTATCAAATTGAACAAATTACATATAATTGATTAAATTAACTAAACTAACTACTACATACTTATCATATATACATATAATTGCTCAAATTAATCAAAATAAACAAAATCCCCAAATTTTAAAAAAACTACGGTTTTAGCCAAAATACCTTGATTAATCGGTAGAAATCTGAAATTGATCGAAGAAACAAACTCCTTGTCCAACTAGCTTCGATTAGGCACCAAGATTGGCCGGAATAACGAAGAATTCACCGGAAACCGAAGAGAGGAGAAGAAGAGAATGAGGAAGAAGAAGGGAGAAAATGAAGAAAATGAGGCAATTTGCTGCCTCTCTGTCCGAAATATGAAACTCTGGGCCGACGGACACGTATCCGTCGGCCCAGAGACGATCCGTCGCCAGTTTGGGCGACGGATAGGTATCCGTCGCTATAAGGCGACGGATAATCTATCCGTCACCCAGTTTTCAAAAAAAAAATATTTCTTTTTTTTTTTAATAAAAGTCAAACTTGGGCGACGGATAAATATTTATCCGTCGCCCAAGTTAGCGACGGATAAGTTATCCGTCGCTAATAAGCGACGGATAAATATTATCCGTCGCCAAACTGGGCGACGGATAGATTCCGTCGCCCAGTTTACCGATCCGTCGTTATGGGGCGACGGATTTTTTCCTGGTTTTCTTGTAGTGAACCATCGATTGCACTTCACCACTTGAATCCATAGCCTCCTTCGACCCATCAGCTTGGATTATCCGCCGAAGATCGAACGGATCTTCAGACACACTCACTTCCGTATCCGCTGAAGAAGAGATAGCAGCTGTATGCTTATTTCCAACACCTGAAATCAATAATTGATCTGTTGTGTGGTCCTCCAAATGCACACCAACCTTATCAGCGGAAGTTACTATCGCTGACACATCTTGGCCCAACTTGGACCCAACTTCTGGCCCAATAACATTAATCTCCTGGCCCAACACGGTAACGGGTAACAAATTCTCCAAATCCTCCCCAAAGCATGCTAATAGACTCCTGCGCATTTCTTCGTCAACATCAGTCTGTACCTCACCCCGCTGACCCGCCTCGACTAAAGGAAACGACTCCTCATTCAAACTCGAGGAACCTCCTACCTGACCCGCCAAATCAGGCTCCACACAATCTGTTTGAGGAACTACGTCCCAAACATCATCCCTACCGTCCCCTTCCAAAATACTATCAACACCGGACACCGACAGTTCGGAACCTGACCCCCCACCCCCAACCTTATGCCCAGAGGCAAAATCATTATCAAAGAAATCGAGCTCCTCAAACTCTTCCATCACGTTAATGCGAAAAACTTGATTCCAGATGCGAAACATCATAGTCTCACTAATTAAATTCGTCACATGAGTATCAATTAGAACACGACCCCTTTGAAAATCTAGGCACTCCACCGTGCTACGATCAATTTCTAAAACGTTGCCCAAACGATTTCCAACCCGACGAAAGAATTGAACACAGCCAAGCATGCAAAGGAACACCGTATATGTTTAGCCAAACCTTATGACGAACATTAACGTCCCCTTCCTGCCACGGACGTAAGAAGGAGAACAACTCCTTCATCCACTCCTGCTCCTCCTGTAAAATTTTCCGCGCAGTCGCCAAACAATCTAACTCTATGGTCCATACTTCAAATGAAAGCTTGCTCACCCTAATAACCTGGTAACCACGATCCCTGAGACGCTCCAAAATACCCTGACTATCAATACCAAACTTCACCCCACCAATCAAGCATCTTTTAGCCCGAACCACAGACTCTTTCTCCGGGACAAAAGTGGCGATCCTACCTGAAGAGATAGATCGACTGAGCATGCTGTCCCGTGCCGTATCACTAACTGGAACATGCGAAGCCTTCTTCGCCACCACATCGTCACTCAAACCAGTCCGTACCCCATCAGAATTCTCCTTCGCTGCCCCAACACTCCCATTTGACATTGCTTGCAAATAACTCCGACCTGCCTCACAGTGGCGAGAATCAACCAAAATCGGAGTAGGTTTCGACACACTCTTCGCATACTTAAACTCCGATCTAGCAAAATGAGCACTATTTGCAACCAGACGTTCGGATCCTATCGACAATCCTTGAATCCCAGCTATAATCTCATCCAATGGATCTTTACGATCGAAACGAACAAACGCAAACTTATTCCTTTTTATCGGAATGAAAACATCAATCACCGAACCAAACTTCCTCAAAACCCCCTTCACATCACGATCAATCCAATCATCAGGGAAACCGGAAAAATAAATCGAGTGAGAATGTGCTTCCAATTTCTGCACCCATTTGCGTTCCACAAACCCTATCTTGCGACCTGGAGAAAGAAACTGACCCTCACGCGCGACGTTAACCGGGCACCTACGATGATCTATGGCTTGGAAATGGGTAGGCTTTTGGCTCTGGAGATAAACGTTTGATCGCCGGTGAGCGGCATGGATCCTAGGGGGAAGGCTCTAGGGTTTTGCTCTCTGGACATTTCTTAAGATAGATATGTATTGCTATCTAAGTCTTTGTTCTTGTAGCATTTGAGGAAGACTAGCATGAGTTCCTGGCCCTACCTCAAAGTAATTAGGATAAAGTGTCACTTATGGTTGTATTTCATTGATACTAAATTACCCTAGATCACCAGATTAGTCCTATTTGGACCAAGAAACTAAGTAAAACCAATGCTGCTACATCCTACAAGAAATTTTAAATGACATCCGTCAAATTAACCTTCTGGTCCGGTTTCCTGATGGCTATACAAGTACCTTTACGTGAAACAAGATTACTAAAGGTCTTTATATCAACTTCTACTGACGAGTGATAAATTTGACTTCCCTTTTTAAATAACTTGGAAAACAGTTCTTAAACAAAGCCTCCGTTGCTACTTCCATTAAAAATATTCATGTTCCTCGGACTCCAGAAAACTTAACTACCAGCACGTCATGAGTTGGCTAATAGTTATAGTCCTGTCAGAAAAAAAAAATATTAACCCTTCTATGCCATAGGGGCATTAGTCCTTGTTGGATAACTACACAACTAACAGAATATATATGAGACATGTTTAAGGAGACGTTCAGTGCACAAAATACAGTTATAGCATTGACCAGGCCAGGAAACAATGGTCATGTCCAACAAAACGAACTATTTCATCTTGCAAATGCAAACTATTTGCAACATAGACCATCTAACTGTGAGAGGATAATTTATGGAAACTCACAATATCAGATTTTGAATACTTGTGACCATGCGACAGAGCAGATATATAAAGTGCAGCGCCACGGCCCACTTGGTTTCCTCCCAGTCTGAAAGCACGTAGATGTTAGGCCACTGCATGACGATTAATTATAAATTGCTGATGACCTCTCTCTTTCTCTCTTATTAAGGTGTGTATCAGGGAAAAATATAGACTTTATCTACATTGATGTTGTACCTGTATCCAATCCCTCTTCATACTGGAAATGATGTGTAGTGCAGTTCGAGAAACATTTGGTTTTTGGCTACCAAACAGACCTGGAAGTAAGATTCCAAAGTCGCCATAAGTAAGTATGTATCAGGAAAGAAAATATACCTACAAAGAAAAAGAAAAAAGAAAGATACCTATTTGGTGAGTTTGCATCACCAGATAGTGTATATGTTTGACTATTCGATATTCCATTTTACTTCTAGGAACAAGGATGTACGGATATATATATATATATATATATATATATATATATATATATATGCAATAACAATTCACAAAATTATGAAACTGCAACTTAATTCAAACAATGGAAACTGTAAATTCAACATGAATCAACCAACCTTCACAAAATAAATATATTTCTGAAAAGTCAATAAGTAGAAATGGCTTTTTATTCACCCTGTTGAATAAAAAAAAGGATGAAGTCAAATGCGTTGTTGCATGGAAATTCATCATGCAGAGAAATACACACTACTACATTTTGTATGCAGCCAGACAAGAGAAAAAAATAACAAATAAACTCCTGAACAGAGAGAAATTGATATGGCGGTGAAGCATGAATTAGATGCATATCCTTGCAGTCTTGCACATCACATCTCAAGCCAAGAGTAGAGTTTCAAATAAAAGTCAGCATTCTTTCCACATAACATAATACATCCAAAATTATAACATTAAAATTATGTAACCCTACTCACAAATTCATGATATGAGCCAAGATTAAGTTGTGAAACCCATAACTCTCCTTTGTGAAGGATACATGAAGCCTCCAAAAAGCGGCAAAAGAAAGCTCTAAATCATGTCCAGTTACTTAAAAAAATTGATTCATCGTATAGCTATGAAAGTTTTTAACATAATAAAATTCAAGCCTGTCTGCTTAAAATTGTGCAATGCCATGGGCAGCTCAGTTTGTTTTTAGCCATTGTTGTGGCAACTTGCCCTACACTAATGTGATCATTATCTTTTACAGAACACATTGATGACATTTAACACATATTTCTTCAGAAAAAATACTTGCGTCTGTTGGGACACACGGGATAGGATAAACGAAAAATGGAATTTATTTGGAGGCTGGAAAATATATTTTTATAGAGTTTCGGTATTACAAAGATTTTTCGAATGCTTGCTAAAGCTATTCGATAATTTTACAAGGCTTTGCTATGCCTATCTAAATTTTTCTTATACTTCTTGTTGCAGGTGAGAAAGTATAGAAAGGATATATGAATATGCTATTACTAATACAATTATATCTAAGTCTCTATTTATAATTGTACAAAGTCGGTTGCTGCTTCTTCATTTTTCTTTAGCCGCCATACTAGAATCTTCCTGCCGCCTTAGTTGTGTAGATTGAGCTGCTTGCTGGATCCTTCAAGATTCTGCCACCAAGTAATTCCACCGCCTTAGTTGGTGATGCAGCTACTTGCTTTGATCTATTCTCACAGCCAAACTAGAACCTTCAGTTGATGGAATTTATGAAGTCATTTGGCCGACTTGGAGTTTCTAGAATATTTGAGATAATTGCAAATTATCATTTTATCAGCCCCTCTTAATTTGCAATTCGAACTATATCTTTGAGCTGCGAGATCTTATCCGAGCTAACTACTTTTGTAAAGCTATCCGCAAGTTGCTCTTTCGTATTCACGAACTCCAATTGAATTTCTTGCATCTGGACTAGATCTCTGATAAAGTGATGTCGAATTGCAATGTGCTTCGTCCTTGTGTGAAAGACGGGATTTTTCGCCATTGCTATAGTCGACATATTGTCGCAAAAAATTATAGTCGGGGCTTCTTGTTTTTGCTGAACGTCTTCCAGAATTCTTCTTAACCACACTGCTTCACTTGTCGCTTGATGGTCGCAATATATTACCTTCCGATGAAAGCGATACCATTTTCTGCTTTTTAGAAGTCCACGAAATTATCTTCGTGCCCATGCAAAACACATATCCTGAAGTGCTTTTGCTATCATCAAGTGCTCCGGCCCAATCACTATCTGTGTAGCCGACTAGCTTGTTGTCTTTCTCTTTAACATAACGAATGCCCAATTTTCTCGTACCTTGTAGGTAGCGTAGAATTCTTTTTGCAGCAGCATAGTGTAACTTACTCGGGTCTTGCATAAATCTCGAGATCAGGCTAACTGGATAGACAATGTCTAGCCTTGTATTCGTGAGATATATCAAAGAGCCGACTAGACTTCTGTATATGCTCGCATCGAACTTATCTGCACCATCTTCTTTCTTCAACTTTTCATTTACTGCAAGTGGAGTTGATATCGGCTTGCAGTTTTGCATATGGAACTTCTTCAATATTTCTTCAAGATATTTTTCTTGAGAAATAAAGATATCTCCTTTGGATTGACGAACTTGAATCCCAAGAAAGTATTTCATGAGACCCAAATCAGTCATCTCATATTCGTGCATCATTGCCTCTTTGATCTTTTGCACTAATCCGGGATCCGTTCCTGCGTATATCAAGTCATCAACGTAAAGACATACAATAAGAAAATCTTGCGCACCTTCTTTCTTTACGTAAAGTGACGGTTCACTCTGACTTCTTTGGAAGCCGTTTCTCTGCAAATATCCATCGATTTTGCTATTCCAGGCTCGTGGTGCTTGCTTCAGGCCATGTAAAGCTTTTCTGAGCCAATAGACTTTGTCTTCTTTGCCTTCGACTATGTATCCTTCAGGCTGCTCGACATATACTTCTTCTTCCAATTCTCCATTGAGAAATGCAGATTTAACATCCAGTTGGTATACTGGCAGCTCCATTTGTGCGGCTAGAGCTAAGACGATTCTGATCGTCTCCATTCGAGCAACTGGTGCAAATGTCTCATTAAAATCCACTCCGGGTTTCTGAGAATAGCCTTTTGCAACAAGTCGAGCTTTATGCTTCTGAATGGTTCCATCTTCTTTATACTTTGTCTTGTAAACCCAATTGCAATCAGATCACACTTTTATCTTCGGGAAGATCTACAAGTTCCCATGTGTTATTTTTCTCGATGCTTGCCATTTCTTCATCCATGGCTTTCATCCATTTATCATCTTTTGCTGCTTCTTTAAATGTTTATGGCTCACAGGTAAAGAATGCTAATTCACAACGTTCATAAATATCTCGTAAACTGCGTGCCTTTCTAACTGGACTTTCAGATTCCAATCCAGAAGATTCAGGTGGACTGGTACTCGAGCTTGAGCTAGGACTTGAGCTTGGACTCGAGCTTGAGCTCGGACTTGCACTCGTACTTGGATCATCGTCTTCATATAGTGACTCAGGCTCGCATATATTCTTCATCTTCATAATTTCTTCCCAATTCCACGATTGTTTTTCGTCAAAGATGACGTCACGAGATATGATGAGTTTGTTTGTCTTCGGATCCAATAGGCGATATCCTTTAGATTCGTTACTGTAGCCAGTGAATATGAGCTTCTCGCCTTTATCGTCAAACTTTTCTCGCCGCTGAGATGGAATATGTGAATAAGCTATGCTTTCGAAGATTCTGAAGTGATCAACTTGTGGCTTTCTGCGATGCCATGCTTCATAAGGAGTTTTATTTGGAACCGCTTTTGTCGGTGAACGGTTTAGTATATAAACCGCAGTGTTTACAGCTTCTGCCCAAAAGCTTTTTGGAAGGCCTTTTCCGTCTATCATGCTTCTTGCCATTTCGACGATGGTGCAGTTCTTTCGCTCCGCTACGCCATTTTGTTGGGGGCTATATCTTACTGTAAGTTGCCGATGGATTCCTTTTTCCTTGCAATAATCTAGGAACGCTTTTCCGATAAACTCACCTCCTTGATCTGTTCGGAGAGTTTGGATTTTTCTTCCACTTTGATTTTCAACCTTTGCTTTAAACTCAAGGAATGACGGGAAACCATCTGACTTGTTCTTCAAAATATAAACCCACATCATTCTTGTATAATCATCAACGAACAAAAGAAAATACCTATTGTCGTTGAGAGATGGTGTCTGTGCTGGACCACAAATATCTGCATGCACTAACTCAAGTGGAGATTTTGCCATATATGCTGCCTTCGGGAATGGTAAGCGATGCATCTTTCCATAAATGCATCCTTCACATGTTGCATCCTTATCTGGAATGTTAGGCAGGCCAAATACCATATTCTTTCATTTTAATAAATTAAGGCCTCGAAAATTTAAATGACCATACCTCAGATGCCATGTCTTGTGATTTTCTTCGGTTGTGCTCTTCAGTATCACTTTTGTTGATAGTGGCAAACTGAGAGGGAATACTCTATTCGTACTCATCTTCACCCTCGAGATCACCTGGTTGTTTTTCTTATCAATGATGCAACACTGTCCATTATCGAAATCCAACTTGTATCCTTTCTGCAACATTTGTCCCACACTCAACAAATTTTGAGTCAGGCTGGGCACATAGTAAACATCCTGGATGTAATTTGTTCCACCATTTTCCGCCTGGATTGCAATTGTTCCTTTTTCGATGATTTTGTGCTCGTTGCCATCTCCAAGTGTTACTTCAGACAAGTATATGTCTCGCCAAGTTCCACAAACATTTCTTTATTGACACACATATGGCTACTGCATCCACTATCAACATACCAAATATTCTTAGAATTACTTGGAGATTGAGAACATCACCTGGCTCGTCTCATTTTTCTCAGCATAATTTGCTTCATTTATTCCCCCTTCATTCTTGTGCCAACAATCTCTTTCTGAATGATTAGGATTTCGGCATCTTTTGCATTTAAACCGACAATCTTCGGTGGCGTGATTATTTTTCTTGCATATACGGCAATATAAATCTGAATACTGAGACATACTTCCTTGATTAAAGTTACCTCTTCGGCCTTGGCCACGTCTTTGAAAGTTCTGATTTCTACCGCGTCCTCTTCCTCTGAAATTACTCTGCATTGACGCATTAACTTTCTCCTTTAAGCTGCTATTTCGATTGGTGATATTAGCCTTTGCTTGAAAAGCTTGCTCCAAATTTGCCTCTGTAAACCTGCTCATCCTTTTCTCATGGGCTTCAAGTGATCCCATAAGTTCGTCTAAAGAAAGTGTTTTCAAATCTTTAGAATCCTCTATTGCAGCAACAATATGCTCAAATTTTGCTGGCAGGCTCCGTAGCACCTTCTCGACAATTCTCTTGTCTTCGAAGGTATCACCATATCCTCGAATTTGATTCACAATGATAGGGACACGAGAAAAAAAATCTTGCACATTCTCGTTATCTTTCATATAAATATTATCGAAATCACGCCATAAATTTTGCAGCTTAATAGAGATAACTTTATCATGTCCTCCAAATTGCTTTTTCAAAATCTCCCATGCATCTTTAGAGATATCAGCACTAATTATACGCGGAAGTATAGATCGACTTATCCCCTGGTGCATAAAGGACAAGGCTTTTGCATCTTTCTTCTTGTTCTCTTTATGCGTCTTTTTCTCTGCAGCATCTAGTGTAGCTTCCTCCTCCGTCGTACGTTTAGTGTACCCTCCTTCTACAACGTCCCAGAGTTCATAGGATGGCTTGACAAAGATCCGCATAAGTACGCTCCATAGCCCATAATTTTGGCCAACAAAGATAGGAACTCCTTGTTGGGAATATTGGAATGCTTGGTCGCCAATATTTGACGGATTCATTTTTTCGGTTGCGAAGGGTTATCAGACCAAGGGTGGCTCTGATACCACAAATATGTTGGGACACACGGGATAGGATAAACGAAAAATGGAATTTATTTGGAGGCTCGAAAATATATTTTTATAGAGTTTCGGTATTACAAAGATTTTTCGAATGCTTGCTAAAGCTATTCGATAATTTTACAAGGATTTGCTATGCCTATCTAAATTTTTCTTATACTTCTCGTTGCAGGTGAGAAAGTATAGAAAGGATCTATGAATATGCTATTACTAATACAATTATATCTAAGCCTCTATTTATAATTGTACAAAGTCGGTTGCTGCTTCTTCATTTTTCTTTAGCCGCCATACTAGAATCTTCCTGCCGCCTTAGTTGTGTAGATTGAGCTGCTTGCTGGATCCTTCAAGATTCTTCCACCAAGTAATTCCACCACCTTAGTTGGTGATGCAGCTACTTGCTTTGATCTATTCTCACCGCCAAACTAGAATCTTCAGTTGATGGAATTCATGAAGTCATTTGGAGTTTCTAGAATATTTGAGATAATTGCAAATTATCATTTTATCAGCGTCTATGGAGTTGGAAGAGTAGTATCAATTACTTTATAGTAATCCTACTAAGACCATCTCCATCAGTGTCTTACTGATGGAGATCATTCCCATACGCATCTCACCCAATTTTTGCCTTTTCTTTTTATTTTAAACTCTTCTTGTTTTCTTTTTTTCTTTCTTTGATTCTTGTATTTCATTTTTTATAGTAATATTATATAATCGTTCTAGTTTCGCGTGGAGTTAATTTCGTCTCTTATCAGATATATTTCGTTTATAAATTTTTTCAATATTAGTATTTTGTAGTTGTATATAATAATAATAATGATGATAATAATAATAATAATAATAATAATAATAATAATATTTTATATAAATTAATCAAATTTAAATTACAACGTGTATGGTGTAATTGATAGCTCAAATTATAAAGAAATGAGAAAGGAAAATGAAATTTGGGTTTCAAGTCTGGAAACTAGAAATAAGAGGGTTTGAAGTTAGTGGAATGCCGGTGTGGCAGGAAAAAGTAATCATGGATGGAAGGCTGATCAAAAGTGGTATTGTTGGCTGTTCGGACTTCGGAAGAGTTGTGCTAAAACCAATTACATTAAATACAAAAGACCAAAACTTCTCGGTCTTTCAGGTTCTGGAGTGTTAGGAATATTTGTTTAGATTTTGATCAGCAACCTAATGACTTATTTTAGTTCAAAAGGTGGTTAGTACTCTAGGTTTACTTGAATACTATAAAAGAGGAAGATCACTAAGCATGTTAGTCTAACAAATCTTGTATAGGATGTTTAGGTCTCTGAATGTAATTTTATATCTTTGAAGAAGACCAAGAAGAAGGCATCCGGCAGAAGAGTTCAACAAATTTTGAAGATTTGAAGACTGCACAAGATTGCTGAAGACGAAGGTCATTAGATACCTATGTTCAGATATCTTAAAGAAACAAGTGTTTTTCAATAAACAAGTTTTGCAAAAGATATCTGAGAACACATGGTTTCTGAACAAGGAAAAGTGCCCATAGAAACTCACACTCAGATACCTTGGATACTGATAAAACCGGCAATAAATGCACAGACAGAGACATCTGAACAAAAGAGGAAATCTCTTAAAAGAGACAAGGTCTTCTGCAGTACTATTTTCATATATCAATAGTTTGAATTTGAATTGAGCCTAACGGATACTATTCAAACGGCTTCAAATTCAACTATAAATATCACCACTTAGAATGCTTGAAAGACACACACAGAACACTACACCTTGAACTTACACTGAAAATACCAAGCTTCTCTGATAATACAACTAGTGGTATCTTTCTCTCAAGCATACAAGCCTTCAGCCTACTTAATCTCCAGCTTACAGTTGCGACTAAGCTCTTGAATTCTAAGTAGCACGAAAGTTATAAGTGTCCTGATCCTTAACAAGCATTGCTATATGTGAAGGAGTTGAATCAAAAGATCAAGTATCTGAGTTTCATTCTCCAGAACATTTAACATAGACTTAGGTCAGTAAAGAACATATCACCACACATTGTGAAGTGTGTTAAGTGACTCTTGTTCAAAAAGGTAGTATTACATAACTGTAGAAGTTATTAATCTACCAATCTGACAAACTCTCCTTAACCAACACCTTAAATGGCGTGGAGTACAGGAAGTACTTAGTTTGGGAAACTAAGGAATAACTCCAAGGTTACTGAGCATTGGAAGTACTTAGTTTGGGAAACTAAGGAACGGCTCAAAGGTTTCTGAGTATAGGAAGTACTTGGCTGGGAGCCGGGGAATAACTCAGGGGGAACACTTGGTTGGGAACCTAGTGTATTTAGTAATCGAGAGAAGATATTTGTAAGGTGAACTCAATTATCTGAGAAAGGCCGAAGTGGATTAGTTGAAGGATTATGCCACCTTCAGATACCACTATAATTTGTTGTGTTATTTACTTACTGCATTTACCTTGCTTTAATCATCTTGTTAAGTACTTACACAATACTGAGCACGTGCACTTATCACAAAAAAGTATTCCGCTCTCTGAAATTAAGTATCAGATATCTTCACAGATATCTGAGAAATTGTATTTATCGACAAAAGTTGTAAAAGACTATTAACCCCCCCCCCCCCCCCCCCCCTTCAGTCTATTCCTTTGCCGTTATCTGGACCAACAAGTGGTATCAGAGCAGGAGGTTCCCAAGCCTTCTGCACTGAACCTAGATCCCAGATAAGTGTCCGCTAACTGATTTTCACCTACACTTGATTTGTTTGTTTAGTGTGATTGCTGCAGGATGTCTTTAAGTGACGCTTCAATTCTCAAGCCAGAAAACTATGAGAAATGGAAGAACAACATGATGCTCCACCTAGAAGCCATCAGTGACGAAATGATCGACGTGATAGAGAATGGCCCCATAGTCATTCAACAAATCAAGCAGGTCATGGAGGTTTCTAATGGTAGAGACAGAGATCCCACTGATGAAGAACCAAGTGGTGGTTCCTCACAGACAGATGCGTCAACCAGTGGAAGATCTACTGGTCAAGTTGTTTATGAGCCAAAGCCCAGAGAGCTCTGGACATCTGAAGATGCAAGAGAAATTGACTGGACGGTCAGGCTCGTAATATCATCATACGTTCCACTCCAGACCACATACAGTGTGACCTGTGGGGTGCAAAAACGGCGAAAGTGGCCTGGCAACTAATTGAAGAAATCTATGCCAGCACTGAGAAAACAAAAGAAAATAAGTTCGAAGTTTTGAAGCTCAAATTCCAAAACTTTAAACAAGGTCCCACAGAAACTCTTGAAGAACTAGATTTCCAATTTACAACACTGATGAGTGAAATGGCTGCACTTGGTGAAAGTGAGAGATACTCTAACTCTGAAAAAATTAAGACTATCGTGAGAAGCTTGAATCAAAACTGAAAACATACTCAGTACTTTTATTTCAACCAAGGAATGCCAAATATCACTCCAGCAGAACTCTTTTCTCACTTAGCTACTGTCAACTATGAAACTACTCAGAGAGAACAAATGATTGCTTATAAGAAAGTTCACAATGTTTCTTTAGTAACACAAGATAATTCTGAAAAGAAGGATACCAAAGAAATGAATGAGGAAGATGCTCTTGCTGTGAAGCAAATGAGAAAATATGTCAGTCGGGAGATTGAGAGAAGAAAAGCCAAAGAGAAGCTGAAAAAGCATCTAGGCTCGAACTATCACCAGTACAAAAATATGCAGCTGTCAAGCTCGCTGAACAAGCCAGCTCAGCAAGCATCTAGTACTGAGGAAGCAGAAATCGGAAACGATATCTGTTTCTATTGTCAGAAACCTGGTCATTTTAAAAGAGACTGCCCTGTTTTCAATAAGCTAAAGATAGGTGACAAGAAAGATAGAAGAAACTTCAAGAGAGGTCAGAGAGCTATGCTCACTGAAGAAAGAAAGAAAAATTCAAATCCAACTGGATGCTCTTGATATTGAGTCAGAATCTGAGGAAGAAGACTCAGATGACTCCAAACTACCTTCACCAGAATTATGTGGCATCACTCATGACTTGATTGACTTTGGTCAAAAGAAAAGGGAATTATGTGGGGTTGCTGAAGAGATCTATCCAGATTGCTCCAACATTAAGCCTTGCCTAATGGCTCACAAGGTAACCAACATTTCTCAATACATAAACTATGAGAGTGATGAGGAAGGAATCAGAGATCTGGAACATCTCAGAAGAGAACTTGATCTCTACGAAAGAGAATTTCTAATGGCCCGAGCTAGAGTCGAAATTCTTGAAGAAGAAAAGAATTCTCTTGAAAAGGAAAATTCACAATTACTCAAGATATCTGAGAAAAAGAATGCCGAAAATGCATTTCTTAAAGCACAGATATCTGAAACGGAGAAGTCACACAGAAAGGCAATGGAAATACTCCAAGAGGAATATAAAGATCTTCTTTCTAAAAATGAGGAACTCAAAAGGAAAGAACTATCTTTTCTATCCTATGCCAAAGCTAGTGACACTCTTATTTAAGAGATCCTTCAAAAAAGGGAGGACTTGGGCTGGACACACAAACAAATAATTATACCACTCTGAATAAGAGTAATGAAAGAATAATATTTTTTAGTGCTCAGCAAGATGGTTCCCAAACAACCTATAGCATTAGTCAGAAAGCTAAGGCTGTTGACAAAGGAAATGCAGTTGAGACCAAACCTTTGTGCGAAAAACAAGTCCAAAAGAAAACTGTTGGGAACGTTTCTGTAAAGAAACATAACATTGAAAAGTGTAATCACCCACAGTGCTGTCTCTCAGAAAGGAAAAATTGCGAGTGCAGGCAAATTTTCCAACATCACGTTTTCTAGAAAGAAAGACGTTCCAGAGAATAGCAAAGCTGCTGAGAAGAGAACTCAGATAGCACCAGGTGCTCGAAATGGCATTGGCTATAAAGCCATTGGGAAACAACTTGCTCGTGAGTATAAACAAGAGCAAGAACGATGGGTTAAATTACACATGTAAAGCCCATGTGTGTTTGGTAGTGTATTGTTCTAAAGTTTGACCGAAAAACACACCGACTGGTAGCATTTCGTATAGTATGTGTTTTAATATGTGTTTGAAAACGCACTTCGCTGCTTGATTGGCCGATTGTGTATTGGAACCACTATAACCTACCAGTGAAAATAAGTGGGATGTGCGAGTGAAGTTTGGTGAGATAGGAGTTTGTGTATTGGGAAAGTTATTTTATTTTAGGTTAAACAATTGATTTATGTATAACCACTAAAAATTGATAAAATTGTATGTTTGGACATCAATATATATGAAACTAGTACTAACCCGTGGCGATGTTACGGTATAATTATTTTTCATAATAAATAGAAAGGGACGAAAAAATAAATTAATCGAGCAAATATGACTTGCAAACAACGTTGACCGTTGTATCGGTGATAGTCCTTCATTCAATTCTATATGATTTAGTCTATTTTTTGGTAAATATGAAAAGTGTAAAATATGACTCATCATAACATATTTTCTTTGAAAGGGCTAGGATCCAAACCGAATATGTTTAGGACCCGACGGGTTGATAACATATATTTTATATCGGATCCTCTACTTGTACCTGACCCATTAAATTAGTGTACAAAAATCGGGCCGGTCATTGAACCGGACAACCTAAAAATGATGGTTCAATCGGTTCGATCGGTCGAACCAGTGTTAACCCGGTATGCAGTCACAAATATATACCTCCTCTCAATTTTATATAAGATGTTTGAATTTGTATATATTTAATATGAAAATATAATTTTAGGAGATTCTATATGTTCATCCCCTTTGCACAATTCTATATGCACACAACCACTTTAATTTATTTTTTGCTCATTTATTTTGTGTAGACTCTATAAAAATCTAAAGAGTCTTATAAGTGTAAGATTCATTTGTGTGAAAAAAACCAATTAATGAATATTTATGTATAAGAGATAATGAATAATTGTAGGAGATAGTGAATAAACCAATTAATCTTAGTACTAATCCGTGGCGATGCCACGGAATAATTTACTTTTAATAATATACCAGAAAGAGGATAATTCAATCGGCATAATTAGAGTACTAATCAAACTAACAACAATACATGCTCATAATATAATTTAATCGACTGCAAAGAAAAAAAAAGTTCATATATTAGTTGTAATTCAAACTCAGCAGAAAATAAAATAAGGAAAAATGTTTTTCCCTGACACATTTTCCTGAAGCCCCCCTCCAATATGCAATAACCATAAGCTTCCTGATGATTTCAACCTTGACCTTGGATCCACCATAATTGTAAAATAACAAATATAAGTACATATTAGAGAAATTCACTCACGTCTTTTAAATGATCAAGGAGGTGCGGGCATGATATCGTGTTTGCTACCCTTCAGTATAACTGGTTATATATGTTTTAAGTGTCCAATAAATACGACAACTAATCTAGCTACTGAATGATTTCTCATTGACTCCCCACTTGCACCTCTCATTACCTCTCTAACATTACGGTCAAAGGCTTAAAAAATAAATTATATTATTCATGGAGGCTTTATCCTGTGACAATGCAACGACATAAATTGCATTGAGTATCAAAAAAATGGAAGGCACGAAGTACAATTTAATAACGCAAACATAACGCTACCTCCAAATTTTGTTAAACACCTACTTGTAAACCAAAATAGCGGTGAATTCAGTTCATGACTTAAAATTATAGTATTATTCTTAAAGTTGAGTTCAAATGTTGCAAATATAAAATTCTTTGAGTTAAAATTATAGTATTATTCTTAAAGTTGAGTTCCAAGGTTGCAAATATAAAAAAAATTTGAGTTCCAAATTTGAAATCCTTTTTTTGACGATTTTACCACAAAACGTGGTTTATTATTCAAATTAAAGTTTTCAAGTTGTAATTATCTCATTTTCAAAGTTGGTTTATACATCGAATTTAGTTGTCAAGTTCAAATTATGTACCACATTCTTAGAGAATATTTTCGTACATTGTGGTTTACCCTTTCAATAGAGTCCTAAAGTTGTAATTACCTCATTATTAGAGTTGGTCTGAGTTCCAAATGTGCAACTAACTATTCCAAATAATGAGCTTTAACTTTCAATATAGTCTCCAAGTTATAATTGTCACATTTTTTGTAGTTGGTTTGCTTGTCAATTTGATTTTTCAAGTTAAATTGACACATTTTTATAGTTGAGTTTATACTACCAATTGGTTGAGTCCATAAGTTGGAAGTACCCTTTATTTGAATAAGTTCTTCATATAGCATGGTTTAGTCTTCGATTGTAATCCCCAAATTGTAATTATAACAATCTTAGAGTTTGTTTGCCCCTCGACTTAAGTTCTCAAATGAAATTATCATATTCTTAGACACTACAAAAAAAATCAGGTTTAGGGACGGATTTATCCGTCCCTAAACCCTTGCCGATTCGTCCCTAATCCGTTAGGGACGGATTAGGGACGGATAGGGACGCCCGTCCTTAAAACGGGCGTCTCTAACCGTTTAGGGACGGATAAATCCGTCCCTAATCCGTCTCTAAGGTTAGGGACGGATAAATCCGTCCCTAATCAACGGGATGGTTTAGGGACGGATAATATCCGTCCCTAAACTGTTTTTTTTTTTTTTTTTTTTATGTTTTTTACATTTCACCTGTTTTACAATGTAGTCGTAGATAATATACCCGAAAGTGATAAAATTGCATTAATTAAAATAGAGATTCGATAAAATATCCGAACAAAAGACTAAATATCCGAATAAGTTGAATAGTGTGAAAAGTATATATCTAGAACAACGTAAGTACATGAGCATCTAAGAACCGGGAGGAGGCGGTGGTTGTTGGTTCGCAGCGAACATCTGTTGTGCCATCTCATCCATCCGACGAGTGATATGAGCTTGCTGCTCTAGAAGTTGATCGATCGTTTGCTTGAGAGGATTCATCAGCTCATTCACCTGCTCTTGAGTGTAGAAATTTTCACGTGATGAGGATGCCTGCTGCGACACGGAGAAGCTACCACCGGGTGTCAATGAAGGGCCCAAACTGCTGAGCCCATACACTCGACCCTTAGCGTCCATCGGATTAACTTGGAAGAATATTTGGTCCTGCTCTCGAATTGTGAGTTCATGACCATTGATCATCCTCTCCTCCATAATTCGCTCCACCTCAGTCTGCAATAGTGTAGTGCATACGAAATGAGATCTGATTTTAGGAAGATACGCTCGAGCCAAAATATACACAAATACAAATGTGAACCTTAACAAAGAAACATACCCCAATTTGCTCGGCCCTAGGATCAGTCCACATGCCATTCTTCATTTTTGCCTTCTTAAAGTGGTGAAGAGAAGTAGTGGGCTCCCCGGCATGGAGCTGAAGATCATGCAAACAAGTAGAAAGTTGTTAGAAATGAAAGCAAAAAACATAAGTACAAATCATATTGCAAGTCAGAAATAACATATATACTAACCGACATCTGGCGGTGCAGAATAACAAACCCGCGACCCATAATGATGCTCGGAGGTGCTCATCTCCATCTCGGCCACCAACCGGTTCGCTCTGTTCTTCGCCGCCATGTCCATGATAAGTGGATCTCTCCAGTAAACCTGCCAAAGTGCCCACTCTTCATCCCCCATCCACTGCGGCTTTACCCCAGATGCTTTCATGTTGCAAACCATCCTCTTATAACACTCTGACCCAACAGTCTTGAAAACAGGCCACAGTTGGGGAATGAGGGCATTGGGAATGAAGTAGAGTTTCTACAACATTTCCATAAGTAGCAAGCCCAAATAGATTAATGAAAGCTGGAATTTAAAGTAAACACAAGTACAGTGGCTAACATACCACGAAATCAAGACAAGTTCAGACTCAAATTGTCCTAAAATTTACTAACACAACGGTGACTAACATATCACCCAAGTACAGTGGCTAATATACCACTCAATCAGCACAACAAGTCAAAGAACATGGATAAAGCTTTGTAACATTTAAGCTTACCCGCATCTCATCAAAATAATGATGCTTCATCCCGTCAGGAGCGTAGACCACTTCTCCCTCCTTCACCCGGCTTCTCCTCCAAGTCTTATAATCTTACCAAGATTTTCGGAGGCACCATGGCCAAAGCTCATACAAATGAGATAGACATGAAACAAACATTATTAGTATATTCACCCGACATTTAGTAATTATCAAGTTATGTTCTACAAATGCATAATACTTACTTCTTCCTGTTCGAACAAAACCGCTTCCCATTCCAACTAGCAAACCGGTCGTTTGTGTAGGGACACACGTCGGGGGATATAAGTCAAACACATTTGGACGCCCCCCACTTCGAGCCAGTGGGAGTCTCAGGAACATGTGACTGTGAACTCCCTCCAATGTCATAGCCCCCCGAAGGGCTACCTGCATCAGGACCACCACTAGTAGCACTAATGGCCGGTGGACAGTATGTGGACCTCCTTTGCCTCGGATTCGCAAATTCATACAACAAGTGTTAGTAAGAAAGACGAGATGAATTGACATGTAAAACATATATAATAGACACTTAATAAAGCATATATAACAAGTTGTAGTAAGAAAGATAAGTTGAATTGGCATGCATGTAAAACATATACATTTAACACGTCAAGAAGACTAAAAAGTCGAGACGGATTATGGAGGAGAGGATGATCGATGGTCATGAACTCACAATTCGAGAGCAGGACCAAATATTCTTCCAAGTTAATCCGATGGACGCTAAGGGAGCAGGACCAAATATTCTTCATTGACACCCGGTGGTAGCTTCTCCGTGTCGCAGCAGGCATCCTCATCACGTGAAAATTTCTACACTCAAGAGCAGGTGAATGAGCTGATGAATCCTCTCAAGCAAACGATCGATCAACTTCTAGAGCAGCAAGCTCATATCACTCGGAACGGTTCCTTCATGCACTCACCGGGGGGCAGGTGCTCGACTACCGTTCTAGGAGGCAAAAATTGTCTATTCCTACATTTGTTCGCATTGCAAGGGCACTTCATCATCCCCGACTCAAACAATTAGTATGTGTAAGTGCAAAAGCAATGAAGGATTCAACCCCTTCCACAAAACTAGATTCAATTATGCCATTAACAGTGCAACGGTACATCCATGAACGATCGGGATTCATAATTCAACAATTAACCTGCGTCTCAATTTATTAGATTTATAACATGTATAACATTACGTATTTAGTTTCATTACAATTACAATTACATTTTTAATTATGATACGGTAACAATTGGTAATGAATTACATGCATTTTACGATTACAATTCAATCCCACTGGTAGTTATAACATTTATACCATTACGCATTTAGTTTCATTACAATTACAATTACATTTTTAATTATGATACGGTAACAATTGGTAATGAATTACATGCATTTTACGATTACAATTCAATTTTATAGTAGTTAAACTTCCATATATCTATTAACATTACAAATTGTAGATGAAAATATTATTGATTGTTTTTATGTTAATACTCCAAAATTATATTAAAATCACCAAAATCACCAAATTGTCTCCAAACACACAATTAAATCTTCATAATCCTAGTACGTATACGAAAATAGCTAAGTAAATACCCTACACACTTACAATCATAGTAACATCATACTAGCAATCCAATTTCACAATAAATATATCAATTGCACATCTCAAAGCTAACCCAATACGTAATATAAGCTAAATTATCTACTACATACTTCCTATAAACATGCAATTGATCAAACTAGTCGAAATTCATAAAATTCCCAAAATTTTAAAAGTAAGGGTTTTAGCCAAAATACCTTCAATTTTGGGAAAAATAGCGGATGAAAGTTGAAATTGATGCACAATCCAAGCTCCTTGTCCGACGAGCTTCGAAACGAGACCAAGATTGGCCGGAATCGTCGAGATTTGACCGGAAAATGCTTGGGACGAATTGGGAGAAAGGAAGGAAGAAGGAATGAAATGGAAATAGAAATGATTCTGTTTCCCGTGTTCTGTTTAGAACACTGAGCTTTAGGGACAGATTTTTTATCCGTCCCTAAGCCGTCTCTACCATTAGGGACGGATATCTATCCGTCCCTAAAAAATGTTTTTTTTTTTTTCACGGGTCAACAGTTTTAGGGACGGATAAAAAATCCGTCCCTGATATAATCCGTCCCTACTTAAGGACGGATTAGGGACGGCTTAGGGACGGATAGGCCTATTCGTCCCTAAAAGTGCCGATTCGTCCCTAAATTAGGGACGGATAATATCCGTCCCTAATTTCCGTCCCTAAAACCGAACTTTCTTGTAGTGAGAGTATTTTACCACATAAAGTGGCTTACGTTTCTAATATAGTTTTACGTTTAAATGATTTCAATCATAGAATATTTTTATCGTTTGAACAAAATTCCTAATTCGGAATTATCTCATTGTTAGATTATTTTCAAACAACATGGATCATCCTTGCATTAGAGTTCCCAAGTTGAATTATATTATTCTTACAGTTATTTTGCCATTCAAATGGAGTTCTCAATTTAGAATTACTTCATTCTTAAAGTTGAGATTAATCTTTGAATTGAATTTACAAGTTAAAATTATCTCATTGTTAAAGTGTGTTCACTACAAAAATGCAGAACATGGCAGCGGATAGATCCGATGCAGACTATCCGTCATCCGGCCTCACGGATCGGGCGACGGATAAAAATCCGCCCTCGAAGCTATGTGACGGATAAAATCCGTCCAATTCATGACGGATTGACGGATTGACCTTTTTTTAAAAAAAAAAATGATTATGGGCGACGGATAGATCTATCCGCCCCCATTTTTTTTTTAAATAAAATCAGATTGAATTTTTATATTCAGATTATCTGGATTAATCCAGCGATGGTGCGGTGGTGGCGGTGGTGGTGGGGTGGTGCGGTGGTGGGGGGTGGTGGTGGGGGTGGAAGGGTGGTGGTGGTGGTGGAGGAGATGGTGGTGGTGGCAAGGTGGTGGTGGAGGAGATGGTGGTGGTGGCAGGGTGGTGGTGGTGGTGGTAGTAGAAAGATGGTGGTGGTGGAGATGGTGGTGGAGGAGGATGGTGGAGGAAAGGAGGTGGTGGAGGAGATGGTGGTGGTGGAGGATGGTGGTGGTGGTGGTGGTGGTGGTGGTAGGAAAGTGGTGGTGGAGGAATTGGTGAGATGGAGGAGGAGGAAATGATGTAGTGTAGGAGAGGTTGGTGGTGTAGGTTGGTGGTGGTGGGAGGAGAAAGGTGGTGGTGGTGGGAGGAGAAAGGTGGTGGAGGAGATGGTGGTGGTGGAGGATGGTGGTGGTGGGAGGAGATGGTGGTGGTGGAGGATGGTGGTGGTGGGAGGAGAAAGGTGGTGGTGGGAGGAGGAGGAGAGGAGAAGTAGTGGAGAAAAGGAGGTGGTGGAGGAGATATATTATATTTTTGTTAGGTTTTAGCGACGGATAGATCTAGATCTATTCGCTAATTTTTTTTTTTTTTCCGGCCTTGTAGCGACGGATAAATCTATCCGTCGCTACATAGCGACGGATAGATTTATCCGTCGCTATTTTAGCGACGGATAAATCTATCCGTCGCTAAAATTTTTTTTTTTTTTTTTTAATTTTGGTCCACGCTGCATGGCGGATAATTTTATCCGTCGCTACAGAGCGACGGATAACCTTTATCCGTCGCCAAACGGGGCGACGGATAGAATCCGTCGCCCCAAGTAGCGATCCGTCGCTACAGGGGCGACGGATTTTATCCGTCGCCCCTTTCCGTCCCGTTACGGATGGATTCTTGTAGTGGTTTACCCTTTGAATTGAGTTCCTCAGGAATTGATGTATTTCTTCCAATAACTTTTTTCATATAGTGTGGTTATCAAATAGAGTTCTCGAGTTGGATTTATCCATTTTTTTGAGTTGCTTTTAACTTCAAATTGAGTTTTCAAATTGTAATGATCCCATTCTTAGAATTTTGTTTGCTTTCACGTTGAGCTCCCATGTAGGAACAATCTAATTCTAAAATTTAAGCTTACCGTTCGAAATAAGTTTTCAAGTTATTATCTCATTGTTATAGTTGATTTGTCATACGAATTGATTTTCCTAGTTAGAATTATCCCATTTTTTGAGTTGGGTTTACTTTCGAATTAAGTTCATGTGCTTGAATCATTCCTTCATTAGAGTATTTTTCCCATATAATGTGGTTATTATCCGAATAGAGTTTTAAAGTTGTAATTATCTCATTCTTATAGTTTGTTTAACCTTGGAATTGAGTTCCCACGTTCGAATTATCTCATTCATAAAGTTGAATTTTACTTTTCGAGTTGAGTTTCCAAGTTTGGATTATCCCATTCATAAAGTTCGTTTACACCTCGAATTGAGTTCCTAAATTGAAATTATCTCTTACTTAGCCATATCAGATTTTTCAAAATCGACCCCTGCTAAATGGTCTTTTGTTTAGATTAGTACTCACAGTTCAAACAATTACAGATGATTCCAAATTTATAATGTAGTTTGAAACTAATTACAACAATCCCAAAAAGTCAAAGATTATCTAATTTTATTTAATTTTATAATGATTTTTTCTATTTTAACTTTTCTTTTAGTCTTCTCCTATAATTTTAAATATTCAACAATTTTTTCTATTTTATGCTATTCAAATATTCAACACTTTTTTTTTCAATTTATATCTTATAGTTGATGTCTATGGATTCGTTTCGTCGCGATGAATCCAAATACATGTTCAAAATATTTTTCGAAGTTTTGCAGATAAAGTTATATGAGATTTAATAAAAATTATATATGTAGTGAACATACTAAAAATATAAATAGTGAAAGTTATAAGGTGCATTGCACTGTCAAGAATAAAATGTTTCATGACTTATTTTCCAAATTTAGAATTTACACAACCAATAAATCTCATTTAACAATTTGATTTTTTATTTTAATATATAAATAATTTATTTAATTAATAATAATATATAAGATTGGTGTCTATGGATTCGTCTTGTCGAGGTGAATCCAAATATATGTTCAAAATATTTTTCGGAATTTTACAGATAAAGTTATATGTAATTTAATAAAAACTATGTATACAGTTAACATACCAAAAATATATAGTACACTTCTAAATTACTATTTTCTTTTTGATTTAATTTTGTGAATAAAACTCCTTGAAATTCAAAGAGACATGCCAAATAGAATTTTGCATATACGGCATGCCTCTTTATTGAGATAGGTCACGACTTTTATTATATATTTAGATTATATATCATATGTATAAAAATGTTAACATATAAATTCAACGCATGAAAATTGAGCTATTTATATACATGTAATTATGTATATTCAAATTATTATGACATCATACCAACTTAATTTGGCTCAACGTAGAGGCTAGATGAATTGATCCGACTTCGTCCAATCCTTTTTAGGAGTTGGCCGGCTCAACCTCTTGCTCCGACTTTTAAAGTATAGGTCCGGAGCATAGTTGATTTTAAGTTGGGGGAATTTTCACATATCACTCTTTTAAGATGGTCACTGAACGTTTAGGTTCTTAATGTTTGAAATATTAAATTGAAGGACAACTTTTTGTCTTTGGTTGACTTTTGTTAAAAAGTTATATTTACCCCTTTTCTTTTCAATTAAACCATTTATTTTGAAATACAAATTTCATTTATAAATTACATAGTTGACTCACACCTTTCAAAATCTATTAATTCTACCTCAAAACTTTTATCCTATTCAACTCGAATATTTTTTCTTTCTTTGTTAGACTAATATTTTTTTAAATAATAAGGAGCTTCCATAGATTTGCATTGGAGCTCCGGTAATCGAGCTCCAGAAAGATCCAAAATTGAAGCTTCCATAGAATCTTTAGTTTTTATTTTAACGATAAATTTAAATCTTTTTATTTTGCAGTTAAGTTAAAGACGGAAAAAGTTAGAAATATGAATAAAGAAAATTTTGGTGGTTCATGTAATAAGATGAAATATCAAATACTAGAAAATAAAAGAGAAATGAAATGGTAAAATTGTAATATCAATAATGAAGGTTGACTTTTTTCCTTCATTGTAATTATTTTTATTTCATATGTCAAATTTTATCCCTCAATCAGAGACCTAAACGTTTAGTCAAGACTTCAAATGAAGGAATACATATACCATTGACTACAAAGACAGGAAATTGAACCAAGATTGTTCCATAGTATCTTGCTTTTAATTAGGCAATGCTCATTCTTCATATAACTAAAGTCCAACCAGAATATGAAGACTAAAAAGAGAAACAAGAAAAGAGAAGAAAAAAAATCCTAGAGCATTATCAGAACTTGACACACAAGATGGTATAGTGCGAGACAAATCGATGCGCCGAGGATTTGGGCAGCACGAGTAGTGGAAGTTAGGAGGCACGAGGATTTGGGCTTCAATGATTCTACTAGTGTTACTTAATTTATTCTTTTCTTGGCTATCAGTGGCCACTTGATCTCGTCGTAAAGTCTGAAATAATGAAAAGTCAGCGAAAGAACATCGATCGGAGAATTTTTCACTTGCTAGCACTGGTATGTTTTAACTTGTTTTTACACGACATGCTTACAATACTTTCAGTCCATGATGTGTTTACGGATTTCCCATGGTAATTGGTCTTTAATTTGCATTTGGAACTTGGAATGATCGAATACGGCGTTTGGCACAATGAGCAATATCGTCTTGTGGTCGCTGGTCGGCAACAATGACAACCATAAATCATAATTGATATGGAGGAAAGAGGCGGATTCTTTTAAGAGCGTCTTAAACCATCAAGAAGCATCAAGACCCTCGAGACTGGCCTCAGTCCAGTCAAGGGGCTCTACTCGCAGAGCTCTACCTAAACAATATAAGTTGCCTGGCTCTACAAGGTAATCCCTCGAAGGCCTGTCACCTCGAAGGTCATGGGATCGAGGGGTCTGAGTCAATTACTTCTGGGGCGCTCTATTCTACTTAGTTGGAATGTGCCTCACTAGCCCTCGAGACAATATACTCGAAGGAGGATAAACGACCTCCATAACCCCCACCCTCGATCGCTAGGGGTCAAGTCGACAAGATCTCTGACATGACAAGATCTTGTCCCCTTGGCTTTTCCTATATATACTCCTATCTGGATTCATTTGCAAGGTACGCATAAAATACTCACCTACTTAATTATATCCAAGCTACTCTGAGGCACTTACGCCTCGACAGCTCCATTGATTCATTACCCGGCTTGACTAAGGCAAGCCGGTTAAAGGGTCTAACCCACACCACTCCTCTCTCGCAGGTACATTAAGCAAGACCCTCGACGTAATACCAAGGGGAAGAATAGGAACGTCGCCTCGAAATAAGTATTCACACTTAGTTTAGTACTTAGCCGGATTTTAGCATCATCAATAATCAAACTTTCGTTTTTGCCACTGAACTTTTTTTTGTTGTACTTCAACACTGGTTGTAAACAATTACTCCCTCCGTTCCATTAAGAGTTTCTTAAGTCAATACTTCCTCTTGGATTAAGGAAATGGTAATTAAAAAATAGTCTGGAAGAGATATTATATTTCTAAAGTTGTAAATGAGTGATAAAGTAAGAGATAGATTGAATAAAGTAGTGATAAAGTAGGAAATAGAAATAATAAAAAATTAGTTAGTGGGATAAAAACTTTCTATTTTGGGTTAGGAAGTTTCTAATGGAATATAAAAAAAGAAAGTTAGGAATTTATTAATAGAATGGAGGAAGTAACAACTAAAAATGCCAACATTGAATTGTACTTGAAGAAAGTATGACGAATATGTAAAAAAAAAAAGTATAGGAGATAAAAATACTGACCAGAAAAACGATAAATGTGAGATGAAGAAACATGTTTAATGGGTCAGGCAGGTAGTGCATAGCGCAGATAAATTGAGCCAAAAAAACGTTCACATTTGCAGCAGAGATAATTAATAAAAAAATATTTACAAAGTGGCAAACCATTAATCTACCTTTTGGATTTCCTGATAAAAGAAGACCATGCAATATTGGCTACAAACCAAACGAATGCACTCAAAAAGTAGAACAGTACACACATTATCTTGCTCTGAAGATACCCGATCTGAGTCACTTCCTGCATTATTTCAGCATGTCCTGTTTCTGAGTCATCCTGTGAACTCAACGTTAGCTTCTGTTTGGTAACGTTTTAGACTCATTCTATAGTGAGTCTAAAACACTATTTTATTTCTAAAAGATGGGTTTTTAGAATAGACTTTTAAGTAGAAAATTGAATGTTTGGTTATTGAAGCTTATTTAACCCTCTTTAGTAAGCTTCAAATATTCTTATATTTGGTTGAAAACATTTTTTTTACTTGGGATAAATGGGGTGAGATTACCAATTCATCCTTACTATTACAATCAAGAAGACAAAACACCCCATTAGATTTTGTAATTTAAATGGCACAACACCCTCAAAAAAATCCTTTCTAATTTTGTAATTTTCTTCCTCATAATCAAATTATGTTCATGACGTTAAAATCGAAAATATTTAAAGTTTTTATTTTAAAAAAAGAAAACATTTACATATTAGTGGCAAGTTATTTTGGAATTGTATTATCATATATTCCCCTTCGTCCAAGAGAAGTTGTTGAGTTTTAACTTTTTGCAGTCAACAAAATTCAACTTTAACTACTTAGGCTTTATTATCTTCATCTGAAAACTCATTCAGTTCAGTTCAATTCAGATCCATTCAGTTCTTTTTCATAAGTTAAAGAGTTATATTTTATACGTCTAGTCGAAACAAGTTTTCACTTTGACTTTACGGTCAAACTTTTACTTGATTATTTAATTAATCGTAAATGTAAAATATTCAATTTTTTTATATAATGAAAATTTAGCCCCTAAAGTTTCATTATATAAAAAAATTAAACATTTTACATTTGCGTTTTAAGATTAATTCGTTGTTAAAGTTGGAAAAATTTGACCGCAAAAAGCCAAAGTGGAAAACTTATTCCGGGACGGAGGAAGTACTACAATTCAGTTCAGTTCCATTCAGTTCAGGCGAAGAGAACAGAGCCTTATTATCAACCTGCAATTGAAAAGCATCAATTGAACTGTGTAATGAAACTTTAAGGATTCTCATTTTATTATATAGTTCAATCTAAAATTTTATCATTATTGGTTAAAATTAATTCGTAGTCAAAATTGAATTATGTTGACTGAAAAAAATCAAAACTGAAAGACGAAGGAATTATGTTATGTCCCAAACTTTAATTTCATATAATTATAAATTTTATCTTTTAACCAAACACTGCATCTCGTAAGGGACAATATACTATATATAGATATAAAAAAGATGAGCAAACATTAGGGATATATACTAAAACTTCGTCCCGAACACAACTTCTCGCTTTTCTATTTGGTCCGCCCCAAACACAACTTGTCCTTTTTAATTTGAAAAGTTTTATACCCTACTTTAATAATAATAATAATAATAATAATAATAATATCTCATACTTTATTTACACTCTCTTATATTTTAGTCACTCTTTTTCTATTTTATTCTCATCTTTCATACTTATTCAATATTCTCTTAAAACCGGACCCACGATAAGTTATGTCTGAATAGGCTTTTAATCAATAACAACTGATTTTAATAAACATTTTGAGATAATAATTAGTGGCAAAAATTGATGTCTTCTTTGAAATAATTGAATTCGCCAGTTTCATACAAATTGGTAGTCCGAACTAATGGAAATGCCGAATTACGGTGAAATGGTTGAGGTTAATTCAGCCACACACACAATCATTACTGTAGCATATTTGGGCCACATTTTCAGACGTGGCAAAGAGTCTCCAAATTTATAAGCCCAAGCCCCACGAATTTTTGGTTCTAAAATCTGCAGGCCAACTTGCCATGTAGGAGGCAGTAGCCAATCATGTCCCTGCCCCTCCATTTCAACTCGGGCAGCCCAGGAATAAAGCCCATTCCAAAAAACAAACCAAACACAAATTTTGATAGGACCAATGCACTTAGACCGGTTCTATTGTAGCACCAAACACGTTGTTACTGTTTATTTACCTTTTCAGTGGCTGATACTGATAAAAAAATGAAATTAAGCTAGTAATACCCCTAGGAGAACAACACAAATATTAAATTAATTTTACTAGGCTGGCATGTGCATGTAAGTTTTTGTTATCCATGATGAATCTAGTCTAACGTTTGTCAAGTTTGAAAATTTTAGTCCAAAATTCAGCACAATGCAAATAATGAAGTAATTAAGATTTTGTTAATCATGACAAACTTAATCTAACATTTTCCAAGTTTGGCAAATTTAGTCTAAAATTTAGCACAAAGTTAAAATATACGCTTTGAACTGATGAATTTGATGACGTGGAAAATCAAACCGACGAACTAACACGCTATATTCACGAACTAATTGCTACATCAGTGAAGAATAACGTCATAAATATATTTTAATAAAAATGAATTTGAATTAAAAAAAACATTATGTAGAAGTGTTGGATCGGAATTTGGTACTTTATGAATCAATGTATATATCCAGTTTACCAGAAAACACTATAACTTAGTGTCCTTGATACACTGGATTAGTCAGTACCATTCTTTGGGTATCTGATACACTTAATCTGACTACATAAAACTCAAATAGATTAATGGAAGTAAAATAGGCAGTCGTGTAAATTCGAATCTCTTAATCTGTTAGAAAACCTGCACAACGTAAACTAAATCGTGGTACTGACTTACATGTGAATAAAATCAAAATGCTTCGGTAGTATCATCCTTAATGCACATCAGCCATCATTAAAAATCCGAGGACACATCAAACTTACAAAACTAGTGAATCAAACAACCAAAATATTCCTTTCGACACTACAACTATTATGATCACTTTTTTTTTTCTTTTTCTTTTTTTTTTGAGCAAGAACTATTATGATCACTTGGAACACTTTCTGGGTATATTTATTTGATTGATTTTATTAATCATTAGTAAAATGCATATCACACTATTGTGGCGAAACAATTGATTAGTAGGAATATATATAACGATTCCTCGTATTTAAGAAAATTATGATTTTTCACAAGAATTTATCTATTTATCTTCTTTTTTTTTCTTCTCATCAACTCATATTCATATATTGTGTATTGTCATTAATCAACTTCCTTATAAAACGGTTGTATTGAGGGGTAAAATGCATAAAGAGGCCTCTATATTATTCGAAATATCAGATATGCACATGGCTTAATGTACAGTTTATGACATAGGGGAACTTTATTGCATCCGAAAGAAGACGAACCCATCATGATTAATACTTCGACTATAATGACTATGATTAATACTTTGACTAAAAATTACTTGTTTATTAGGTTTTTTTACATAAAAAATATGTATGGTTAGTAAACAATTAACCACCTGTTTAATTGGTATAGGTTAAAAATTGAGTTAAGGAAAAAAAATTAGTTGATAAATAGTAATTGGGTTAAAGATGATTTATAGAAAATGGTGTTTAAAATAGAGTTAAAATATTATAAAGTTTATATGGTTGCTGTATAGGATGTATAAGAAATAAGTGATATGTGTAAAGATGAAGATATGTTTTGGTTTTTTTAAGGTTATACGATTGGTTTAAACTTGTTAGTATGATTGAAAAAGTAAAGAGAGATAAAGAGTATGATGGAAAGAGAAGTATAATTGTTAAGTGGAGTAAAATTGATTTAAAAGATTAAATTTTAAACATCATGGCAAATGACTTCAAAATTTTTTAACTTAGTTTTGAAAATTAAATGGTATAACAAACACCCTATAAAATTTCAAATGTGATGTGTAAAATCATCTTAGTGAATGGTCCATCGAACCTTTAGTCGGGAAAGTCCTTACTTTTTTTTTTTTTTAATATAAATTTATTCATCCATAAAGGGGAAGGAAAGAAAATCATGGGAGTTTATAGGAACCCATGATCAAAAGGATCTTCATCACATGCTTACAAACAAGAAAGAAGTAACCAAAGGCACAACAATAAAAGAAGATTACAATGCTTCTACTCTTTACTTCAAAGTAGCCTTGCTTCTTTCTTTTCCTTCTTCCCAACAGGAAACTGTCTTGAACAAAAGTGCATAAGGTACAAGTGACAAACTCGAGGAGTTCTACAGTACAATGCTCAAAAACAGCTCTAGATACAATCATATACAAAATATCATACTTCAACTCTTTACAAAAGATACTAACAAAGCCAAAGTACAAGTGGTTCCAAGTAGAAAAGTTATCAATTAGCAAGTTAAGAGTTAAGTAGCATTCCAAGTATGAACAATTAAGCTGCACAATGAACAAACTGTCAAAGGCCATAGTCAAAGGATTATTACACTACAAAAAATCTGGCCTGTAGCGACGGATAGATCCGTCGCTACAGGCCATCTATCCGTCGCCCCAGCTCTGGCGACGGATCGGGCGACGGATAGAAAATCCGTCGCCCCCCTGGAGCTGTGGCGACGGATAACAATCCGTCGTCCAATTCGCGACGGATTGGACGACGGATTGACCATTTTTTTTTTTTTAAATTGATAATGGGGCGACGGATAGATCTATCCGTCGCCCCATTTCTATTTTTTTTTAAAAAAATAAAATCCGTATTCGAATTTTTATATTCGTATACGGATTAATTCGTATCCAATTTGTATTCGTATACGAGATATTGATTTGTATTCGTATACGGATTAATTTGTATTCGAATTTTTATATTCGTATCCAATTTGTATAAATGCAGTGCGGTGGTGGTTGGGTGGTGGTGGTGGTGTGGTGGTGGTGGTGGTGGTGGTGGGAGGAAAGGTGGTGATGGTGGCGGTGGTGGTGGTGGTGGGAGGAGATGGTGGTGGTGGTGGTGGTGAGGTGGTGGTGGTGGGAGGAGAGGTGGTGGTGGTGGAGATGGTGGTGGTGGTGCGGTGGTGATGGGAGGAGAGAGGTGTGTGGGGGGGTGGTGGTGGTGGATATGGTGGTGGTGGGGGGGTGGGGGGTGGTGAGAGGGGGTGGGGGTGGTGGTGGGAGGAGAGAGGTGGTGGTGGTGGAGATGGTGGTGGTGCGGTGGTGGTGGGAGGAGAGAGGTGGTGGTGGTGGAGATGGTGGTGGTGCGGTGGTGGTGGTGGAGATGGTGGTGGAGGAGGATGGTGGTGGTGGATGGTGGTGGTGGAGGAGAAAGGTGGTGGAAGGAGAAAGGTGGTGGTGGGAGGAGGAGGAGAGGAGAAATGGAGGAGAAGTGGTGGAGGAAAGGAGGTGGTGGAGGAGATATATGGTTTTTTTTTTTTTAGGCTTTTAGCGACGGATAGATCTAGATCTATCCGTCGCTATATAGCGACGGATAGATCTATCCGTCGCTAAATTTTTTTTTTTTTTTTTTTAAATCTTGGTCAACGCTCTGTAGCGACGGATAAACTTAGCGACGGATAAGTTTTATCTGTCGCCAAACGGGGCGACGGATAGAATCCGTCGCCCCGTTTGGCGATCCGTCGCTACAAGGGCGACGGATAAAATCATCCGTCGCCCCTTTCCGTCCCATTACAGCAGAATTCTTGTAGTGTTAGACTGTTTTTTTTTACTTGCTTGCTATTGTACCTCAAACCGGAAGGGAGATTATTAGACTTTTTTTTACTGTTTGTTGTGGACAAATCGGACTAGATTTAACCTATCAATTAGGTTGACTTAGCTCAGGCTCAGATCTCTCGGTTACAACTGTAGTGAGAAAAATATTGCAAGTAATTGATTACTTTGAAATTGAGTAAATTCCATCATATTTATAGGCAAAAGTCCGGACGACAAAGCTCCAGTTAATCGGAATTTTGGACCCAATTAATCAGATCCTGACACGTGTGCGTCAAACTAGGGTGGCATGTATAGGTTACACATTGAACTTGCTTACATTAGATAGGGTACATGAACAATTCAAGGGTGGAATTTCCTGATTTGTGTCCACTAAGGTCATATTCCCTTGTTGGATGTGGTCCCATTTTGTCTCCTTGACTGCCTTTATAGTCGAGGGCGAATCTCATGGGATCGGATCCTACCTTGGCACATAAAGGTCTGAGGTCGGACCGGGCAGGGTCGAACCACTTAGGTTTTTCTTGTAGTAACCTTATCTTGACGTGATTTTTCTTCAGATTTGAACTCTCGATTTAGTTAATTAGGGGCAGGACTTATTTGTATGTATGAACCTGAAATCAATAATTTTCACACTTAAAAATATACAAATAAGGTCCAATAGCTATGCATTGTTATGTGTTTGGTTTGCTAGTAGTTGTTCTAAGTTTCATGTCATTTTTACAAATATTCTACTTAGCCTATGTTCTATTCGTCTACAAACTCATTCAGTTCAGTTCTGGTTAGTTATATTTCATACTATAATTCAGTTAAGTTCAGTTCCGTTCCATTCAGTTCTGTTCAGGCGAAAAGAACATAGTCTTACCCTATTAAAAACACAATTTTCCTGATACTAATGCGATTAAAATTAGGTAAAATTATTTGTTAAAAATAAATTTAGGTAATATTAATTAGATTTTCTTGATTTTAGTCGCATGTTAAATATTAAATTTTAAAATTCTGCTAAATCTTGTTACTATTCACGATTTTCGTTTTCTTCGAAACTCCACTAAAAGTTTCAGTTTTTCAGTAGGTTATCAAACACTCGAGGGCAAGTATAATTTTGTTAAAATATTATTTCTACTGACGTAAGTATTTTACCACAATAAAACTAGAATCTGGATTTTGTGGTAGTTTATACAAACGGAAAGCAGCAAACACAAAGCTCTGATTCAGTTAGCACACTGGCACGAATTTGCTCTCTGATCCAAGTAGATGCCCTATGTCATAGTAGTATATCAATATTGTTCCGTACTCATTTTTGCAACCCCACGTGGCCCAACCTTGTCCTACGTGGTCCTTGACGTGGATTCTCTATTTTATCTAACTCTTTTACTGAACTGGGTGAACGTTTTAATTATTCTTAAACCAGATTAACTATAAACAATTGCAAGTTCAGTGATTAGTTTAGAATAATCCAAGTCTAAAAATCTAGAAGAAAGGTGGATTTCACCTATTATAATATTGTACTGCACATTGTTCCTTAGTATTTTATTATCTCACTAATTTAGCATCTTACTTAACGGCTTAATTAACCCGACATCCAAAGTACAAGAATCTCATTTTAGAATATTACATGTGGTATGTTGTTATATTCA
The DNA here is from genome assembly GCA_026545765.1 of Plantago major. Lineage (NCBI taxonomy): Eukaryota > Viridiplantae > Streptophyta > Magnoliopsida > Lamiales > Plantaginaceae > Plantago > Plantago major. Next base: position 71,848,512 of record CM048843.1, read on the forward strand.
AGATCAGGAATTAAAATTTTGTAATGTAAAGCACTGGAATTTGATGTAGATTTCTTCACGATGCTCAATAATTTGATTAACAGACTAGGTATCGATCCATGTTTACTTTTTTACTTTTGTTTACCTAACTAAATACTTCGGGAAGTTGAAATCGGGGCTGGGGAATAGTATAATTTACTTTACCAGTATATTGTTAGTTAAAAATGGGGTTTACAAGTGATTATGGAAAAGTCAGGTGGTTAAAATAGATTTTAAAAATGCTCTTGGTTACAAGTTCTAAAGCATTGAGAGCGAAATTGTGTTTTACGCCTTTTCAGCATGAGCATGTAGCACTTGGTGTAATTTAACTTGATTTTAGTGGTTTCCAAGCTAGCTATTACGCAAGTCCCGAATTTATCGAGTGTGCACATAAAGGGTAGTAGATGTGAGATTCTACATCAAGATGAATCGAACACTTGACCTCAAAGAAGAACGAGTTGTACATTGAGCTGAAGATATTGTACTTATATACATGATGGATTATAGTTATACATTAAGCTTGAATACTTGTACATTACAGTTAGTTTTAGTTAGTTAGTTAGAGTTATATATAAAGAACTAATCTTTGTAAAATTACTCACTTTCCATTTCATAATTGATTCAATACACTACACAATTCTGTAGTTAACATGGTACACTAAATAAAAGGTGAAGGAGAAAAATGTTAGTTTAAATGAAATATAAAGAAATTGCTTTTGAGAGTTTATGTAGTAGAAAGGTTTAAATCCTTTTTTTTTTTTTAATTTGGGTGTGGAAAAGATTAATCAGGCTTATAACCCAATGTCAATTCCCATAATTGGGATTACAGAGTGACTTGCCAAAGATTTACCCCATCAATATGCCCTAATCTAGCCAAATGGTCAGCACACCATCAACATTTCTGCTAATTCTCTTGAAATCAGCTTCCCACTGATTGTGAAGGAGCGTTTTACACTCTAGTCATGAATGCTTTCTGAATATGTTTCTATGACGATTCTCAGTATCCTCTGTTCCGTACAAATCTTTAAGCCATGAGAATGACATGAAGTTTCAAAAACAATGCCCTTGTTTTCAGTTTTGAAATCCAGTTCCTAATGTTCGTTTGGCCACTTCTCCGACTCGATGTCAAGTGGTGCGTATTATTATAATTTAACTATATAGTATTCTTCTATGTATAGAAATAAGTAATTTTTTCAATGTAACCGGATCCATAGAGGTTAGCTGGCTTTCAAATTTACGAGACTGCCTGCCTAGTGGAAATTCAACCAAATCAATCTGAATCAACCAACAAGTTTTAAAACATTCTGCATGGGTACAAATTTTGGGACAAAAGAAATATAACCCTACCTATGCCTCTTATTCTTGCTAGTATTTTCTTCTCTTGAATTAGTTTTGCTTGTTCCCCTCAGAAATGTTGCAGATTTGACTTGAAACAAAAGTCATCTAGATTTGACTTGAAAAGATAGAGAAGCGGTTTGATAATTAAAGGGAATAATCAAACCAGAACCAGAACGATCCTTTGCAAACTAAACAAAACATGAAGGGAGAGCCGTGTCCATGAAATGGTATTCCGCTATACCCAAGAACTTACCTTGCGATAATTATCTTTGAAACATATCTTTTCATTTGAACTTTGATCGATCAACTGATGCTGACTATTAAATTTTCTGTTATATAATTTTATTAAATTATTTACTACTATAGTTTTATAATAATTTGTGGTCAAAGTTGAAATAAGTTGATCGATCAAAAGTTAAAATAGAATGATTTACTTGGAATCGAAAGGAATGATATATATAAGGAATACTCCCCCCGTTCCAAAGAAATATTTCCATTTTACAATTCTGCGGTTAACTGTCTTCATTAAATTTTCATTATATGATTTTATTAAATTATTTACTATTATAGTTTAAGAGTAATTCGCGGTTAAAGTCTAAGACAGTTGACCGGTTAAAGTTAAAATGAAAAGATTTCTTTTAAACGGAGGGAGTATATTAAGGAGTTAAATGCATAACACCCCCCTGAGTTATTAATAATGTGCGCGGAACCCCCTCTGAGTTAACGAATTAGTACCAAACCCCCTTGAGTTATTAAAAATGGGCACAAAACCCCCACCCTTTATTTTTAAAGTGTGTTAGGTACACTCTCATTAGGTGCGACTATATATGTTTGTTTATGTTATCTTACACCAAATCAATGCAATATATATATATATATATATATATATATATATATATATATATATATATATATATATATATTAAAAATAATCTCAAAATTCCGTGGAATTCTTATAAAGTCATTGCAATACCCCTTTTACATGAATACTAAATATGCATGATGAATTCGTATTGTGTGCAGTTTGACTCGTTTGTCCAAATTTTCGAAAATATTAAAATGACTTAAATTTGAGCTATTAAAAATAGTAAAACTCTACTTTTTTTTCCTGGTTAAATAAACAACAAAAATCGATCACAAACTATTGTTTATATAGCACTGAAATATATAAATAACAACCATAGATGACACTAATTAAAATTGTCACTACATATCAACAACATATACTAATTAGTCATGTAAACGGAAAAAAGTGAAGTCAAAAGATAATAAACTGAAACTATGAATGTCTAGTCCACCTAGTTGCGTTAATTTGGAGTAAGAAAACCTAAAAAAACATCCATTGTCGCACCTAACACGAGCACGCCGAAAAAAAAAAGGCCGAAGGAGTTCCACGCACATATTTTAATAACTCAAGAGGGTTTCGCGCACATTTTTCATAACTCAGGGACTAATTTATAAACTCAGGGGAGTTTATTGCACATTTTTTAGTAACTCAGGGTACCAATTTGTTAAATTAAGAAGGTTTTGAACACATTTACAATAAATTATAGAGGTATTTTGCATTACCCGTATATTAAGAAATCAAAATTTGAACCTATCCCTCCGTCTGAGTCTCACTGAACATGAAGAGTTTATACACTAATTTAACCCAACTAGAATTCTAATGTTGTAAAGTTGAATCATTTTCTTTCCTAATCTGTTCCAAGTCGTGGTAATAAAAAAAGAAACAGGTAAAGAAAAACAAACATTTAAGACTTGTACGCTCCTTCTCAACGTTCCTTTTATAAATCTCCAGTTCTCCACCACAGTCACAGTCACTCACACTCATTTCACCTCCCATCTACTCCAATAGCATCCATCCACAATACACACACCTTTCTCCACTCAAACCACCACAACAAATACGATCAACAACAAAAACCTAAAATCCCCTGTTTCTCACCAATGGCGACTCGTAAACTGACAGTCGAAGTATGCAACGCCAAAAACCTAATGCCCAAAGACGGCCAGGGCACAGCCAGCGCCTACGCCATCATCGATTTCGACGGCCAACGCCGCCGTACCAAAACCATATTCCGTGATCTCAACCCCCAATGGGACGAAAAGCTCGAATTCATCGTCCACGACAACGAAACTATGCCGTCCGAAACGCTAGAGCTCAACGTCTACAACGACAAGAAAGCCGGTAAGCGAAGCACTTTTCTCGGTAAAGTTAAGATCTCCGGTACCACTTTTGTCAAATCGGGTGAAGATGTGCCATTGGTTTACTATCCGTTGGAGAAAAGAAGCGTCTTTTCGCAGATTAAGGGGGAAATCGGGTTGAAGGTTTCGTATTTCGACGAAGAGCCACCTCCTCCGCCTGCTCCCGAGAAGGTCGACGCTCCTCCGCCGCCTGCCGCCGAGGAGAAGCCGCCGGAAAATGTTGATGCTCCGAAGGAGGAAAAGAAAGAGGAGGCTAAGAAGGAGGAGGAGAAGAAACCGGAAGAGGAGAAAAAGGAAGGAGAGAAAAAACCGGCAGAGGAGAAGGCGGCGGCGACTCCGCCACCAACTCCTCCGCCGGCAGCAGCCGGAGAAACCCCCCACCCGCCAATTGCACAACAGAGACCACCGGAGAAGGGGTTAGTTTTGGAGAATTCGAAAAACATGGAAATCGAAACGAAGATTTTCAAGAAAATCAATTCGAAATCAGCTGATCGGAGAATTGCATATGATTTAGTCGATCAAATGCCATTTCTCTACGTTCGTGTTGTGAAAGCCAAAATCTCAAATCCGGAAGGTGAAGCGTTCTATGCTAAGCTGGTGATCGGTACACATGGGATAAAGACTAAGCCACAGCCAGTGAACAAGGAGTGGGATCAGGTTTTCGCCTTCGACAAAGACGGACTCAATTCGACTTCTCTGGAAGTGTCGATTTGGGCTGAAAAGAAAGGACCCGAACCCGACAGCCCGGTGGTGGAGACGGTAAACGGAACGGTGTCGTTTGATCTAGCTGAGGTGCCGAAGCGGGTCCCACCGGACAGCCCGTTGGCTCCACAATGGTATACTTTGGAAGGCGGGAATGACGTTATGTTATCGGTTTGGGTCGGGACTCAAGCTGATGAGGCTTTTCAGGAGGCTTGGCAGTCGGATTCGGGCGGGTTGATACCGGAAACCCGAGCCAAAGTTTATTTGTCGCCGAAGCTGTGGTATTTGAGACTAACGGTTATCCAAACCCAGGATTTGCAATTTGGTGCAGGTTCGGGTGGGGCTGAAGCTAATAGGGTTCAGGTTCGGAATCCGGAGGTGTTTGTTAAGGCTCAGCTTGGGCCCCAGCTGTTTAAAACGAGCCGGACTATTGTGGGGTCGTCTAATCCGACGTGGAATGAGGATTTGATTTTTGTTGCTGCTGAGCCGTTTGAGCCGTTTTTGATTGTGACGGTTGAGGATGTTACGAATGGGGGTTCAATTGGGAGTGCGAAGGTGCAGGTGAGTACGGTGGACAGGCGGTTGGACGATAAGTCTGACCCGAGGTCGAGGTGGTTTAATCTGGTGGGTGATGAGAGTAAGCCGTATGCGGGGAGGATACACGTGCGGGTTTGTTTGGAAGGTGGGTATCACGTGCTTGACGAGGCGGCTCACGTGACTAGTGATGTGCGTGCCACTGCGAAGCAGCTGTCGAAGCCTCCGATTGGGTTGTTGGAAGTTGGGATTAGAGGGGCGACGAATCTGCTGCCGGTTAAGACCAAGGATGGGACGCGTGGGACTACTGATGCGTATGTTGTGGCGAAGTATGGGCCGAAGTGGGTCCGGACGAGGACGATTCTTGATCGGTTTAATCCAAGGTGGAACGAGCAGTATACATGGGATGTGTATGATCCATGTACGGTGTTGACGATTGGGGTGTTTGATAATGGGAGGTATAAGCATGATGAGCCGGAGGTAAAGAAGGATATTCGGCTTGGGAAGCTAAGGGTGAGGTTGTCGACGCTTGATACGAATAGGGTGTATGTTGGGACGTATTCGTTAGTTGTGTTGTTGCCTGGTGGGGCAAAAAAGATGGGGGAGATTGAAGTGGCGCTGAGGTTTTCGTGTTCTTCGTGGATTAGTTTGATCCAAGCGTATGCAAATCCGATGTTGCCTAGGATGCATTATGTCAAGCCTTTGGGTCCTGCTCAACAGGACATTTTAAGGCACAATGCGATGAGGATTGTTACTGCTAGGTTAGCACGGTCTGAACCAGCTTTAGGCCAGGAAGTGGTTCAGTTCATGTTGGATTCGGATATGCATATGTGGAGTATGAGGCGTAGCAAAGCGAACTGGTTTCGTGTAGTCGGTTGCTTGTCTAGAGCAGCCACATTTGTCCGTTGGCTGGACGGGATACGAATTTGGGTGCACCCACCTACAACTGTTTTAGTCCATGTCTTGCTACTAGCTATTGTCCTATGTCCGCACCTAGTGTTACCTACTGTTTTCATGTATGCATTCCTGATCATAGCTTTGAGGTTCCGCTATCGCCAACGTGTTTCCATCACTATGGATCCGAGGCTTTCCCATGTTGACGCAGTGGGTCCAGATGAGCTAGATGAAGAATTTGATGGGTTCCCAACCACTCGCTCGGTGGATCAAGTTCGGGTTAGGTATGACAGGCTGAGAGCATTAGCTGGACGAGCCCAAACACTGCTGGGGGATCTAGCAGCACAAGGCGAAAGATTGGAGGCATTGTTCAATTGGAAGGATCCGAGAGCTACAGGGATATTTGTAGTTGTGTGCCTATTGGCTTCATTGCTGTTCTATGTTGTGCCATTCAAGGCATTTGTGCTGGGAACTGGTTTCTACTACCTTCGTCACCCGAGGTTCCGCGACGACATGCCTTCGAGGCCGATGAACTTCTTCCGTAGGCTACCGCCTCAGTCTGACCGGATTCTGTAGCGCTTTTTTTAAAAAAAATTTCGCATTCGTTTTGTTGTTGTTAACTGGTAGTTTTGGTTAAGAAAATGTTGTGATGCACTTTCCCGGTGTACTAGGAAATTGGGGCTTTTGATCATGCAACCCTGGAAGGGTTAATTAAATATTATTGATTTTAATATTAGAGAACTCAAGAGTAATTAACTTTGGAAACAGGAACAGCAGAAAGTTATAAGCCGAAAGTGACCGTTGAGTTAATTTCTTAATTAGGTTGGTGTGTTAAAATGACAGATTTTGAATTCAGTGACCGTTGTATTGGGATGTAGAGTTGGAGCCCAATTTATTTTTGGTCATGTTGTAGAAAATATTTTTCTCTGCAGGAGTATTATATTACTTTCTCCTTTTGGTCAAGTTCTATGTTGCTCAAATTGGATAAAACATCTTCTTAAAAAAAAAAAAAAAAAAAAAAAAAAAATTGGATAAAACACAGGCATATTTATACTTAAAATATTTTGGCAAAGGGTTATCTACAAATTTATGTGGAAGTATACATCATTTAATTACTCCCTCATTTTCACTTAAATTTATCAACTCTTTTCATATTTAACCGGCATACAAATTTAAAAAAATATATCATTGAAGTTCATAAATCATAATGAATCAAAAGTTTAAATGAATTTAGAATATAAATACAAAGAATGTTCATCTTTATTTTTCGAAAATTCAATCATAAGAATTCTAATGTTTGTGGGACCCACATATCACTCAAATATCAATCTGTAAGTAATCGTGTCTAAAATATCAGAACTTGATCAATTAGTGTGGTGTTGGATACAAATAATGCACTTTAATACTGAATTCCTCATTGCCTGCAGAAGATTTTTGCAAATTACTAATTTTAGAAATTATGTTCTTGACCATCTTCTAAATGATCGCACTCACTTTCAAAGGTACTATATGGATCCAACCATGTTTGACCACAGGTTTGATTGCATAGAAACTTGGCTTTCATATACCCACCTTATAATTGCTTTGTCGAATAAGCTCCGTCGGACTAATTTCAATAAAAATATTCAAGTATTTGAATTTATAACAAAAGGTAATCAATTTTATTTTATCATAAACAAATACTTAACTATTGATTTTCTATCATATAACGTACTCAACTATTGATTTACTATCACATAAGGTACTCAACCAAATGTTGGACTAAATATTGTATCTTAACGTGACCGGAGATGATATTCCCCCTCCTACATCCACCCCACTAATTAATTCACAATTTCCAATCAACAATTCCGAATCAAACATAACGTAACCATTAGCTAATTTAGCCCGAAAAGAGAAGTAAACAATGAAAATTATGAAAAAGAAGGGAGTGCAGAAGCTAAAACTTAGATTAATAGTTAAATATGGTGGTGGCTAACTCGAGTGCTATCGCATTGTATTAACGTTAGTACTACGATCTAAATAATTTGATTAACTCTAGACTTAATCTTAACTCTTAATTTTTTTATTAATGCGATAAGGCGTTGCACAATCGCATAATAAGGCCGCACTATATCGCATAATATTTAAAAATGTTATTACGTTAAATTACTCACACATTCCTTCTATTTTGAACTTAACAAAATATCCCAAAAACAACCTCAAATCCACCCCTCTTTTGACCAAAAGTTCACTAAAATACCAATTTCAATTTTTTGAAAAAAAAAAAATAAACTTTTTTTTTTACTGGAGCACCGGTCAGCTACCATGAATGGAAGCTTTCGAGCTTCCATGGCCATGGCAGCCTAAGCTTCCAAATCTGGAAGCTCGAAAATTTCAGCCATGGAAGAAGGGGAAGAAATTGGTTCGTCGGAGCTCGGTGGCTGTGTCGGTGATTTGGTGGTGGTGATTTGATAAGAAGAACAAATTTGGGGTTTAAAATATAAAGAGATAATTAAGGAGGGGTGGTTTTTGTAGTTATGTATATTTGTATTTATAAAATTATTTAAATTATTAAAATTGTTAACAAATTAATTTTTAATTATTAGATTATACTATTTGTTCAATTTTAAATGGTTTACTAGTTAGTGTGTGTTTGCAAATGCTTTTACTTGTGCTTTTTTTTTGTCTGCTTTTACTAAAAGTTGATTAAAGTTGATTTTAAGAAAAAGTTATGGGTGTTTGGTATTGTGAAAAAAAAGCAGCTTTAAGTTGTAATTGTAAAATCACTTGTGTTTGATTTTGTTTTGTAAAAGTAGCAGTTATAGAATTTTTTAAAACATTTTTCATTTATAGTTACTGAAAATTTTGAACGTAGAAACTAAAGAATTATGAAACCTTGCCTCCTTGCCAACTTTTGAAAAATAAGAAGCAACGTAATCATCTAAAAGTTTGCCAAACTCATTCCAAGTGTTAAAACCAAATTCCAAATCAAAGAAACACAACATTGCAAAAGCAGCTATCATGCACAAACCAATGTTTCCAGTTAGCGCATCACTCCAAGTGGTTTCCAGGCACCATCTCTGCATATGCATATCCTAAATTTGGTTTGTAAAAGGTAAAAATGAAGATAAAAGAATGAATAAGAAGATAGATTGCTACTAATGAATCTGCAAACAACACATTAATCTTCTTTATAGCGTCGTCTTAAACATCATACTGCAAAGAACATAAACTACTAAATCTGATACCCAGCCCTCGAAAGTGATATTGAAGCACAAATATCATCGCGTAATTTTTCCATCCCGTCATCAGCTACACTAATTTCCGGCCCATGTCTATTATGTATATTGTGCTCCGCTTCAATGTCTTCAGGCATGTACTCGGGATTGTTATCATACGCCAAGAAATCCTCATCTAATCGGTCTACCTTTCTAATGAAATTGTATATTGCCATTGTAGCAGGTATAAGTGCAACTTGATAAGGTACATTAACAGGCATATCCTTCAATACGTAAAATCGATTCTTCCAACAACCAAACAATCTCTCAATGGTAGTTCTTAGTGATGAGTGCACATGATTAAACATTTCATATTGGTTATTATACACTGATGCATGACGAAAATCCGGAAGGTGATACTTCTGTCCTTTATAAGGATCCATAAATCCAGGTATATTTGGGTACCCGACATCCACAACATAATATTTTCCTAAGTAGACAAAGCAAACAAACAGATTTATTTTTAAGCACAAACATATGTATATATTTAAAGAAAACATATGTACGTGTGCATATCGATTAATTAATCAATCAATTACTATGAAAGTAATACAGCAAAGCCGTGTTCATTATTGTAGACATCTTTTATGAGACAACTTATGTATTCATAATATCTAAACCAAATAGTTGAAAACTTAGATTAAAGAACCTATTATATTATACCTGGTGGAGACATTGGGAATAGTTTCTCTGGATTTCGGATGGTGTCATAAAAAATTCGAGTATCATGCGCACTCCCCTCCCAGCCGGCAATGACATAGGTGAAGCACATGTCAAAGTCGCAAGCAGCCATGACATTTTGGGTTGTTTCCCTTTCCTACCAATGAAAGGAACTTGGAGATGCACTGGCAAGGATGCCTCAATGTGTGTCCCATCTATGGCACCAATACAATCCTAGTAAGAAAAATATTGTGAATGAAATTATTTTCATGTGTTAAAATATATTGAAGGGAATAATGGAATTCTAGTACCTTGAAGTGGGGCCAATATTTGGAACTTGATCTGATATAATCATGAGTAACAGAGTTTTCACAAAATTGGATAACCCAGTCTGTGGCCATCTTTGTGCAGGCTTTTAGAACTCTATGAAACGATTTACTAATAGTAAAACCAGATCGTTGAAACGTTTCTTGTATTGATCTATTACCATGCCTTGGACCAATAGCCAACATAAATGTAGCAACATGTTCCTCAACCGGGACAGATCTCATTCTTTTCAATCCGTATTCTTCGACTAAGAGTTGACAAAGATGAAAGAATGTCTCTACTCTCATCCTTAAAAGATCCTTACATCATTTTGGATTTCCATTAAGAATAGACAATAAAGCAGCCCATCCACTATAACTTCGATCGTGACAAGGTGATTTATTTAAGTATGTTTGGAAGTAAGTTACAGCAACAAAACTTAAAATGTAAGGAACCTGTTGGCATTGCTCATTGTTGTGATCTTGACTATCCATTGCATCTAAATGGACATTGTGCTTCTCTACGGATATGGAGTCCAAAGGAGTATATCGTCCGATGTCTCTCATCCTGTATAAATTTTGGAAGAAAACAGGATGAATAAGGATCATCAGATGCAATAGTTCCAACATTTGCAAATAAAAACTTGCTTGATACATGATGAGAGTTATAATAACTAATTATATATAAAAATCTGAACACAAAAACTATATTAGTAATATAAAATGATATCCCTTGTTCTGAATAATTTAAGAAACTAAAAACGTAGTCCCACATAATCCACAAAGAAAACAAGTAAAGACTTTCATCAAGCATGTCCACTTGTAATATGCCATAAAGTATAATAACTAAAAAAACATGAATTTGAAAAAAATGTGAAATGATGTGATCAGCCACTATATGAAGTGCCATTTTCCTGGGAGTCTACGCCGCGAGATCCATGATTCGAGTTATTAGAGTCACCCCCAGAGTCCTTCTCCATTTGATGCTCTAGCCACCTCAGGCGTTGCTCGTCGTTCTTAAAGCTGACAAACAACACTCTTATCTCTGGCTTTAGAAAGATTCGTGTTGCATACATCCACAAAGCAACATTTTCTTCAACCCCGGGTAATCTCTCTAGAATCTCAAGGCAGATAGGAATGCTAAAGGGACCGCGAGCATCCGAATTCGATTTATCCATGTTGTCAACCATACGCACCATGCATTTGGCGAGGGTTTCAGATGTGTTGAGCTTCTTCATTCTCTTCTGCTTAATGCGTGCAAGAAACTCAGTACTTTTTCTTCGATTTGGTTGGCTACAAACAACATCTTGTTCTGGCGGTGTGACGGTCAACGGGTCGGCTGGTTGAGTACTATCATCATTTTCATCCAAATTCTCAGCTGCATGTGTATCATTAGGTGTCTCATCTTGCATATGGGGCGTAAAAATACCAACTCTTGGAGTCTACGAACTTTGCCCTGTAGCAACCACATCTGATAAAAGCATCTCCTGTTCATAGAGCAACATAGGACCTCTATCGCGAAACTTTGCAGCCTCATTGCCTACCAACAAGTTAGAAAAAATAAATTAGCTCATAAAATTATGTAAGTTGTTTTGAGATTCCATATTAAAGTCAGCTTATCAACTAAGTAGTTACCTGTATTTTTTTCTGCCACCACTCAGGACTAGCATCAACAGTACCTTTCTCATGATTCCAACCAAGCCCCGTTTCACCACGTGTGAGTGATTTCCATTGACCCCATTCTTTCTTCAAGCTGTCCCATTTATTTTTCAGTTGCACCTTGTTGTAATTACGCCTTGTAGCAATAGCAAACTTATTGATCAGATTATCCCATCCTGTTTTGCCGAAATGGGTTCCAGGCCGGTTTCCATTTGTAACCTCTTGAACACAGAGTCTAATGAACACCTCCGCAGTCTTAGCGTCCCAATTTGCCTTATCCACCAACTTCCCTTTTTGACCACGATTAGTAGCATCGTTGCTCGGATAGGAATTTGGTTGGCTAATTGGGAATGTAGTTTGTGGCATTTGTTGTGACATGAACTGAGAATTATAGTCCATAGCTACACATAGCATGCTAGTCAAGTATAGATCGATTACATCAAACACAACCGAGATTGTAGATTATATTACATTACAAACCTCATTTCTTTTAGTTTCTGACCCGGACAATTTCCACAAAACAATCACTCTTATTTAAAAAAGAAAACCATTTCTAATCCGATTGAATTGGTGATATACCCTGTGTTTATTTATGAACAAACACACATTTGGTTTTCTTTGGACAAGTATGAGAACATACTACGCACATATGAACCATTTCAACAAACAAGCATACTTATCCAAACCGAACACTATTTCTAATCTGCTCCAGATGATGGATATAGGAGAAGAAAACTATCTAATTGAAAATTTGAGTCAGTAAAACACCACTGTAACTTGTACTAATTGATTTATGATAGGATGACCACTCTACTCCATAATCTTAAACCAAGCAAACTACAATATTTCCACTTATATCATATTTGCACACCAATATAAAATTACTAACGTCACTTTTACATTGAGGTGATGCTTGATATTAAGAGATAATTTTTATCATCAGATCCCCAAAATCCCATAGCAACAATGAAATAATTAAAGGGAAACAGTAAAACCTAGGAAGCATATCTAATCGAAAGTTAATTTTCCAAAGGCACATAAAATTGAGATTTCAGCATACCTTGAAGAATTGAACCACAAAGAGAGCAATGAAAGTCCAGACTATGGACAGATGATGATATGATGTGTGAAAGTGATAGCAAAGTTGTATTATATGGTGGGTAAATTTGAGATTTTTCCGGATGATGGCGGGTAAGACGTGGATTTGGCGGGTGTTTATGAAGAAGGCGTGGGTTTTCTTGGGGAAAATAAATTATTTATGAAGTTTAATTTAATTACACATATGCCACTGACTGCTTTTAGCACAAAAAAGCAGCCCAAAGGCTGCTTCTCAGCTTTTGACAATTATCAGCTTTTTTTAAGAAAAGCTACAGCAGAAGTTACAAAATCAAACACTCAATTTTTGCTTTTTCTATTTCAGAAGTGGAAAAGTGCTTTTATTAAGCAATTGCAACACTCGCTTAGTTATTACATTGCGACTTAGTGTATAATTTTCCGAGACCCGAGCTTATTTTTCATGGCTTACCTTTCATTTTCAGTTTCTTATTCCCATGTTGAAATGTGAGTATTGGAACATGAAAGTTGAAGAAGCAGTTTGGAAAATGGAACAAGGCTGGAGGTTCTGGACAAGAAAGAATGTTGATGTAAAGTTGTTGGTACGAGCTTGTGCTTGGTTTATGGACTAGTGATTTTGGTTAAGCTTTTAATTATTTTATTTACCGAACATTGTCCATTCTCTTGTAAACGTTTTCAAGTTGTAATAAATTTCACCGATTCAAAAACAAAACTAGATAAAGACAGTTTGTACTACGATTAAAATTCAGTTTTAATCGAGTTATCATTCTCATATTGTTTTCCACGCAGTTGGTTTTAAAGTTTGTTATACAATAATAAATAAAAAGGTAAATTGATGACAGAAAAAGAATAGGAAGAATATGAGAAAGATGACAAAAATAATACGTTTTTTTTAATTGTGATTATATATACCATCATATAATTGTTATTATTATTACAAAATAATTTTTTCAGTTCCTTTCGTTTCAATTTCAGTTCAGTTCAGAAAATTACAGTTGAAGAGAACATAGTTTAAGTTGGAGGATAAAGGAACCAAGTCAGGATGGCCGGGTGGTCTAATGCGCCAGACTCAAGTTCTGGTCCTCCAACGAGGGCGTGGGTTCAAACCCCACTTACATTTTCCCTTTCTTTTTCTGTCTTTCCCTCCTTCAAACCACACTTCTGACATTTTTCCCTTTCCCTCTTTCTACAGTCTCTTTTCCTAGATTTCTGGTCATGTTAATTTGTAAAAACAAGCCTTTTGTGTTTTTTGGGTATTGAAAGACAAAAAAGCACTTGAACTAAATAAATAACACCCTATGAATTATTAATAATGTGCGTAAAATTCCCTTGAGTTAACGAATTAGTACCAAACCCCATTGAGTTATTAAAAATGGACACAAAACCCCCCACTCTTTATTTTTAAAGGGTATGAGGTACACTCTCATTAGGTGCGACTATAAATATTTGTTTATGTTATCTTACACCAAATCAATGCAAAAAAAAAAAAAGACCATAGTTATTAAAAATATGCGTAAAATCCCATGGAATTCTTATAAAGTCATTGCAATACCCCTTTTACATAAATATTAAATATACATGATGAATTCGTATTGGGTGCAGTTTGATTCGTTAGTCCAAATTTTCGAAAATATTAAAATGACTTAAATTTGAGCTATTAAAAATAGTAAAACTCTACTTTTTTCCTGGTTAAATAAACAACAAAAATCGATCACACACTACTAGTAATATAACACTGAAATATATAAATAACAACCATAGATAACACTAATTAAGATTGTCATTACATATCAACAACATATACCAATTCATTATTAGTGTAAACGGAAAAAAAATGTGGGCAAAAGATAATAAACTGAAACTATGAATGTCCAGTCCACCTAGTCGCGTTAATTTGGAGTAAGAAAACCTAAAAGAACATCCATTGTTGCACCTAACATGAGCACGCACGTAAAAAAAAAAAAAAAAAAAAGCCTGAGGGTGTTCCACGCACATGTTTTAATAACTCGGGGGGTTTCACGCACATTTTTCATAACTCAGGTACTAATTTATTAACTCAGGGGGTTTCGTGCACATTTTTTAATAACTCAGAGGGTTTGGTACTAATTTGTTAACTCAAAAGGGTTTCGCGCACATTTACAATAATTTTGCAGGGTATTTTGCATTTAACGCCATCAATTGGGGCCAAATTCTAACCCCTCAATGTTGCCTTGGCTACGACATTACCGGAATGATAGATCCATCGAAACTCTTAATTCCAAGGTTTGTGCATTATTAAGATTTTGCGGTCATGCATGTATTAGTTATTTAGTTCTTGGAGTTCATGGCCTTGAACATAACTATCCGAAATGAGACAGAAGGCCACCACATGTTTGTCCTAGGAGATAAACCGGACAAGTTTAGGAGACAGTAAGATAAAAGACCATTTTTTCTTTTCACAGTTTAAAATTATTTCCTCCCTAAAACTTTTCCGGTTTATCAAACCGAACCAGTGGAAGCATTTGCCCAAACTGGAAAGGCCTTTGCATCACGGTCTCAACACCGGTAGGACAAACATTTCTGAAACCATAGTTCCCGGGAGCAGTGTTGGTGGAGTTTCCATCAGTAGCCACTGTTACTACAAAGAAAAGGAGAGAACATTAAGTAACCGGGTTATAAAAATTAAAATTTAGCATAAGATTGTTGGTTCCGATTAGCACTTTGATGCAAGGATGGTTAGTGTAAACAGAACATATAATCGAATAAAGAGGAAAATTTTATCACACTTACAACAACTTATTACAAGAAACAAAAAACAGTATGAACAAGTTCGGATTGAATCCTGGACGAGTCAGCGGTATGACCATTTCCCCTTAAGCTAAATTTGCCTGCCTAAGTAAGCTTTAAGCCTTCATTCGACAATTACCTCCTAAGGTACAACGCCCAATCTCAGCAGCTACTGAAAGCTTTGCAGTAGAAGCTCTGTCGAACCTCAGTGATGAAGAAACTTTCGAATTTCTAAAGTGCAGAAAGAAAACTAAGAGAAGAAGAGAGGGATAGATTTCTTGTGTATTCAAACAAGTGAAGGTTGAGGAGTTTATATAGCTGCAACAAAACATAACATCAAATCTCACAATTAAGCAAAAAATAAAAACTGCAACATTAACCACAATTAACATAAGTCTATAACAAGGTAGTGGGGAGGTTACAATTTTGAATTCTGGAAGACCAACAGTTACGTTCCATAAAAAATTGTAGTAAATGATAAACACGCGATCCACTAGCTTTGAGTTTATTCGCACCAATTTTGCTTGAATTCTAGTTCAAATGGCTTTGAGTATCTAGTTTAGATTTTTTTTTTTTTTTTTTTTTTTTTTTTTTTGGTATTGTAGGACTTGTATTACTTAAATAATGTCAAAAGCCAGAAACGGTATCTAGTCTAAGATTGATCAAATTGAGTTCAAATGGATTTGAGTATCTAGTTTAGATTGATCAAATTGACACATTTTTCTTCCTCATAGTATAGATATATTAAGGTCACACATTGAATTATCGGCTTGAGATATGCAATTAGGGTGATTCTTATGAGCTCTAGAAATAGTGGGTGATGATTGAGCATTGAACAATATATAAAAATTTGTACACCAGAAATTCGGATGTCAAGTTTGCCTTGTTTTGATTCTTTGGTATTAATGGAGATGACAATCCCACCGAGTAGGATTGATTTTCATTCGGCATTTCAGCTACATAAAATAGAACTTTTAGGGGATATTTCTTTTCTTCATAATTGTGTTGTGTAGAATGTAATGCCAAAAGACACCTCTACTGTAGGTCATGTTTCTCTCTTGCTCTCCCTTTTCTGTTTAATTAATCAATCCCACCAAAATGTTGTTTGGCAGCATATCTTTAACATATTTTGGAATCATCTCTAAATAAGGGAAATAAATATCTCGGCAAAATGAAAAATAAAATAAAATTAGAACCGGTCTTTGTTAATTCAGTGCCTATACTAGTACTAACCCGTTGCAATGCCACAATATAGTTTACTTTTAATAATAATTAGAAATGTCAGGATAAAACAAGACAATAAGATAATCAAAATTCCTTGCAAACAACGTTAGCCGTGGTGTATGTGTATAGTCCTTCGTCCAATACTATATCACTATTGTTGGTCCAGATAACGGCAAAGGAAAAGACTAGAGGGGGGTGGTGAATAGTCTTTTACAACTTTTGTCGATAAACACAATTTCTCAGATATCTGTGAAGATATCTGATACTTAATTTCAGAGAGCGGAAGACTTTTCTGTGATAAGTGCACGTGCTGAGCAATATATAAGTGTGTAAATACTCATCAAAGTAAATAAAGCAAGTAATAAGTTGCAGAAAATAAATAACACTGATCTTTATAGTGGTATCTGAGGGTGGCGTAATCCTTCAACTAATCTACTCGCCCTTTCTCAGGACTTGAAATTCACTAAGATAGATATTGAGTTCTCCTTACAATAAACCTATCCCTTGATTTCCTTTTACATTAGGTTCCCAACCAAGTGTTCCCCCACTACAAAAAATTACTGAAAAAAACGAACGGATCGCTAGGGTAGCGTCGAATGTCGCTACCCTAAGCGACGGATAAATTTTATCCGTTGCTACGGAGCGACGAATAATTTTATCCGTCGCTAAACAGTTGACTTTTATTTTAATTTTAAAAAAAATTCAAAAATTATTTAAATTTTTATTAAAAAATAAAAAATAGCGACGGATAAATTATCCGTCGCTACGTTTAAAAAAAAAAAAAAACTAATTTGGTCCGACGGATAAACTATGCGTCGGCCCTAGCGACGGATAGCGATCCGTCGCTACACAAGATTAAATTACGGGAAGCAGCCCCAATTCTCCATTTCCAATTCTGCTTCAGTTTCCTCCATTTCTTCCGTTCTTCAGCTTTTCCGTCCAATAATCCGTCGTTCCGGCCAATCTTGGTATCAATTCGAAGCTCGTGGGACAAGGAGCTTGGATGATCGATCAATTTCATCATTCTTCGGCTATTTTTACCGCAATTTGAGATATTAAGCTAAACCCTAACTATACTAAATTTGGAATTTTTGATAATTTGGATCAATTGTATGTTTGTAAATAATTATGGTAGCTAGTATATGTTATATGAAGTAGTGGGTTAAGTTTGGGGTTGTCAATTGATTGATTTTGTTGTGAAATTGATTTATTATTTGATGTTTGATTGATTAAGCTTGATTTTCATGTTTGATGTTTAATTGATTAAGCTTGATTTTCATGTTTGATGTTTTTGTATATGTATTACGACTAGTGTTTTGAAACCCTAATTTTTTGACAAATTTGGGAATTTGTTAATTTCTACTAGTATATATAATGTTAAGTATATATATCAAATTAGTATTACTAGTTAATTAGTATAATGTTAAGATTTAGTAAATTAATTTTGAGATTGCTATCACTTAAATTGTTAATTAGTATAATGTTAAGTAGTTTTGATTTGATAAATTCGTATATGTACTAGATAACGAGGATTTAGTTAAGTGTTTTGAGACCATTTGTTGATTATATTAACGTGTAATTTATAATTTATAACTTGTAGTAAGTGGTTGAAATGGTTAAAATACATGGGAAATTTTGTAACATATCGAACACTTCATAATTAATCATGAAATTATAAGGAACGTATAATAATTAACAATTAATCTGTACAATCTCGGCAGAATTGGAATCGATCTAATAAATTAAATACGATCTAATCAATTGGAACGTGTCAGGTTACGAAAGTATCTAATGAATTCCGACCGTTCATGGATGTACGATCGTACGACGGTAAATGGCAGAGTTTGTAGGAGTTTTGTAAAAGGGGTTAAAGGTTTCATCGCGTTTGCCATGGGACGTCCGGATTGTGCAAACGGGGGTTTGATAAAGTGTCTGTTGTTACGGACATGTGTCCAATCCGTTAAGGGCGCCATAGAGCGTGTCCTAAAGCGCATCACGGCTTAATTAGCCAATTCAGTACTGGTCCGACCTCACATGGTCCGCCCAAAGTGAATCGACCAGTACGCTAAAGGTCACTACAACCTTACAGCTAGTCCGAGCTAGCTGGGAGAAGGACTTACAAACCTGACCACGCCAGTACAGAGATGCCAAACGGACCGGACGAGTAAATCTCGGACGCCACCATTACGATAAGCCCAAACGTATATAACAGAACCACTGAGATACTTCCGTGAAACTCTAGGCTCGGACATCCAAAGTTACCCAAGGGCAGATCAACTAAGCAGACAGATCTGTCCGAGGGACTAACACGGACCCAACAGGCGGAACAGTATTCTCAGAGGGGAAAAGGTCCAAACTACCTCCCAGGCCCATTTATCAGTATTGGACTACTGTTCACTATTGGGCCATGGGCTGAAGGTAGCATTGGTGTCCAAATCTGAATCATACACTTGGCATCATCTTATGAACCTCTTCATAAGTACATGATAACTATAAATATAGTACAAGGTCCAAGACCTCAAGGTAAGTGTTCTTGAGCATAATAACCTTCCTCATAACTATTACATTGAGAGCTTCCAACTCTCTCTTGAGTAAAGTCTCTTACCGGATTGACATAGGCAATCCGGGTATCCAGTTCTAACCTGGCCCCCACTTAGTCGCTTTGGTGCTCTAGCTCGACAAGTACTCCTTGGACTTCAAGTAGGTGGCAGATCTGTTGGATTACTTGTAATAGTTTAGTCAGTTAGTGTTCGAGGTTTCACCCCTCAACATTTTGGCGCCGTCTGTGGGAATCTTTACAAAAAGTCTCTTACGCTCTCCAAAGTAATGGCAAGTCAAAGGAAGTCAGCTAGGACTGCAACTACTGCGATAAGGGCTCCAGCCCCAAAGCTCCGAAGTAGGCCTCCTACTGGGAGAACGCGAGCGGCTAGGAGCTCCTCAGTGATCCAAGAGGAGTGTCCGAGCAAAGGCCACACCGCCAGTGTCGCTCCTCGGAGGATGAAAGAGTTTCTGACCTACCGGCGAGACTCCAAGTACTCAGAGCTACGATCCAAGGCTTGGCAGGACATGTTCCTCCGTCAGGAACACATGGTCCCCCACAAGGGAAGAACTTCACACCACTCTCGGAGCTAGTCCAGACCTCCCTCGGAGCTGGTTCACACCGCTCTCTCGGAGCTGGTTCACGCCGCTCTCTCGGAGCTGGTTCACGCCGCTCTCTTGGAGCAGGTTCTTCACCGCTCTCTCGGAGCTGCTCTAGACCACTCTCGGAGCTGGTTCTCACCGCTCACTCGGAGCTGGTTCACGTCGCTCTCTTGGAGCAGGTTCTTCACCGCTCTCTCGGAGCTGCTCTAGACCACTCACGGAGCTGGTTCTCACCGCTCACTCGGAGCTGGTTCACACCGCTCTCTCGGAGCTGGTCCTGACCACTCTCAGAGTTGATCCAAACTGCTCTCTCGGAGCAGATTCTCACCATGACCTCGGACATGGTTCTCACCTCGTCCTCGGAGCATGTCTGCCATAAGGACCGTCTCTAAGGCCAAAGTGGATAGGACAATTCTCCTACCACTGAAAAGCAACTAAGACATGTTCACTACCACCAAGTGGCTAGGACAAGCTGAAACGAGGCCAACCTCAAAAACTTGATACTAGGAAGTGCTTTCAAAGGTTGGGGTTCGTTTATTTCGAATCCCGATCTCCAACTCATTGAATTCTTTTACAATGGAGTACCGGAAAAATGCTCTACATTTTCCGATGAGGGAGTAAGTACTCTAACTTATCCTGAAACTATCATCTACTATTCATTCATTCATCCATCCATTCATTCATCCATTCATTCATTCATTCATCATGCATGCACGCATCATTTATCATTGCCTCTTTTATTATAAACGCGTGCATAAATTGTCAATGATATGTTCCCGATTAACAAGGGGGTTCGATACCCAGGAAATTGCATAAGCCCGACCGTCTCGACACCAAGTTCCGGACCATTCATCCCCTCGGGTGTTTTGTCTCCATGGATTGGGCTTCCTTCACCCTCTTGGGTGTCCAGTGTTAGATATTTTGTTAGAATATCTGTTTAGATTTTGTTCAGCAACATGATGACTTATCTTAGTCTCAGAAAGGTGATTAGTACTCTTGGTTCACTTGAACATTGTAAAAGAGGAAACCCACTAAGTATGATAGTCTAGCTAATCTTGTATAGGATGTTAGGTCTCAAAATGTAATTTTTATTTTATGAAGAAAAGACCAAGAAGAAGACATCCAAGCAGAAAGCTCAACAACTTTTGAAGATTTGAAGAAAACTGCACAAGATTACTGAATCTGTTATTCAGATATCTTAGCCAGATATCTTGTAGACGCGAACAGTTTCAAACAAACTGTGTCACAAGAGATATCTGAGAAATGAGATGCATATCTGAAAACAAGGAAAGTGTCCACAGATATCTATTCTCAGATACCTTGAGCATTAACCACGTTTCTGAAAGAGAAACATATATTGCAAACAAAGTTGTTTCAATCAATACAAGTGGTATCTGAAGAATGAAGATAAGGATGTGCAAAGAATCAGACAACAAGTCTAGTCTCTGATACAAAGCATAGTTCCGTTGACACTACAGGACAAAAAGTATAGTACAAAGCATTTAATGCACGGACAGAGATGTCTGAGTAAAAGCAACGGCAACTTCTGAGAAGAAGACAAAACCTGCTACAGTACTATACACACAGATATCGATAGTTTGAATTTGAGCCTAACGGATACTATTCAAACGGCACTCAAATCCATCTATAAATATCAACACTTAGACAGCTTGAGAGAATCACACACGACACACATTACATACGCTGAAACATAGAACTCTGAACATTCTACTCTCTCATTGCAACTTACTTATTATCAAAGCTTTCTGTTGCGACTAAAGCTTGTGATCTTGAGTAAACACTGAAGTTCTAAGTGTCCTGATCCTAAACAAGCAAAGCTATCTGTGAAGGAGTTGAATCAAAAGATCAACTATCTGAGATTCATTCTCTTGAACAGATATCATAAGACTTGGGTCAGTAAAATCGAACTAGATACCATACGTTGTAAAGTGTATTAAGTAACTTAGTTCACAGAGCTATCTGAATAACTGAAAAGTTATTAAGACGCTCATCTGACAACTCAAACCGAAACCAACACGAAACCCGTGGAGTGTGAAGTACTTAGTTTGAAAAATCGTGGAATAACTCCAAGGTTACCGGAGTATAGGAAGTACTTGATTTGGAAACTAAGGAATAACTCCAAAGTTTTTGAGTATAGGAAGTACTTAGCTTGGGAAGCTAGGGAACAACTCAAAGGTTTCTGAGTATAGGAAGTACTGTGAAGAAGCTAGGAACAACTCGGGGAACTTTTGGTGGGAACCAATTGTTCGTAATCTTAGAATAGGATCTTTGTAAGGTTATCTCAATTTTCATTCTAGTGAATTCTAGGTCTCGATAGACCAAGTGGATTAGTTGGAGGATTACGCCACCTCCAGATACCACTATACTTGTCAGGTCATTTACATTTCAGATTTATACTTCAAAAACACACACACACTTATTAACTGCTTCTACACTTATCTTTATTAAGTCTTCGTGACTTTCGATTCTAAGTATCGGATATCCATTCGTATATCTCGAGAAATATTTGTTATCGACAAAAGTTTTAAAAGACTATTCACCCCCTCTTGTCTTTTACTTTGCGTTATCCGACCAACAAGTGGTATCGAGCAGAGATTCACCACCTTCTTGAACCTAGATCCCCGATAGGTGAAGGAACTTTGTCCATTTTTTTAAGGACTATTTAATTTGTGTGTTAAGTGTGCGGTATGTCTCGAGTGATGCACCCTGCTTCAAACCGAGAACTACGAGAAATGGAAAAATAACATGATGCTCCACCTTGAAGCCATAAGTGACGAGATGATCGAGGTAATAAAGAATGGTCCAATAATCATTCAACAACTTAAGCAAGTCATGGAGGTTTCAAGTGGAAGAGACAGAGATCAAAGCGAAGGATCTTCACAAACAGATGCGTCAACTAGTGGAAGATCTACTGGTCACGTTATTTACTTAACCAAAGCTCAGAGAACTCGACATCGGAAGATGCCAAGAGGAATCGTCTGATGGTCAAGCTCAGAACATCATCATCCGATCGACACGAGCACATACAAGGTAAACGTGGGTGCTAAAATGGCGAAAGTTGCCTGGCAACTGATTGAAGAAATCTGTGCCGGAACTGAGAAAACCAAGGAAAACAAGTTTGAAGTTCTAAAGTTGAAATTTCAAAATTTCAAACAAGGTCCCACTGAAACTTTGGAAGAACTTGATTTTAGATTTACCACTCTTATGAGTGATATGGCAGCACTTGGGGAAAGCAATAGATACTCTCAGTCAGAAAAGATTAAGACTATTGTCAGAAGTCTTAACCATAACTGGGAGCATACTAAATTCTTTTATTTCAACCAAGGTATGCCAAATATCACTCCAGTGGAACTTTTCTCTCATCTTGCTACTGTTGACTATGAGACAACTCAGAGAGAACAAACAACTGAAAAGTTGCAGAATGTTGCTCTAGTTAATCAAGGAACTTCTGAAAAGAAGAAAAGCAAGGAGGAGACTGAGGATGCTCTTGCTGCAAAGCAAATGAGTAAATTTGTCAGTCGAGAAATTGAGAGAAGAAAAGCCAAAGAGAAGCTGAAAAAGCATCTAGGCTCAAACTATCACCAGTACAAAAAATATGCAAAGCTCGCTGAACAAGCCAGCTCAGAAAGCATCATGTACTGAGGAAGTAGAAATTGGAAACGATATCTGTTTCTATTGTCAGAAACCTGGCCACTTCAAGAAGGATTGTCCTGCCCTCAACAAACTAAGGACAGGCGACAAGAAAGATAGAAGAATCTTCAGAAGAAGCGTAAAGCTTTATTAATCAAGAAAGAAAGAAAATCCAAATTCAATCGGATGCTCTAGACGTTGAAACAGATTCAAGATGACAATTCAGATGATTCAACCTACCATCACCGTAACTATGTGGAGTTACTCATGATATAATCGACTTCGCCTCAAGAAGAATGAAATGTGTGAGTTCTTTGAAATTGACGGACCAGACATCTCCAACATAGAAAACTGTCTTATGGCTGATGAGGTAACACATACTTCTTGCTACACTTATGAAAGTGATGAAGAGGAAATAAAAAATCTAGAAAATCTCAAGAAAGAACTTGACATCTATGAAAGAGAATTTCTAATGATCCGAGCTAGAGCCGAAAACCTTGAAGAAGAAAAGAATTCTCTTGAAAAGGAAAATTCTCAATTAGTTAAAGAATCTGAGAGAAAGGATGCAAAATGCATTTCTCAAAGCTCGATATCCGAGACCGAAAAGTCACATGAAGAAGCAATGGTCGAGTTACGAAAGAATTATGAAAATCTTCTTTCTGAAAACAAGGAACTCAAGAAGAAAGAACTATCTTTTCAATCTTATGCCAAAGCTAGTGACACTCTTACTAAAGTACAATCTTACTTAAGAGATCCTTGGAAAAAAAGAAAGGACTCAATGAATACTCGCATGATTGCTCTAATACTCAATAAGAGTAAAGAAAGAGAACATTTGTAAGTACTCAAAGAAGACGGTTCCCATGCAATCTATAGTATCGGTGAAAAGACAAAGATTGTTGACAAAGGAAAGGCGATTCGACTAAACCTTTGTGGGAAAAATAAGTCAAAACAAAACCGATGGTGCGTCTCGAAAAGAAACACAACACCGAAAAGTGTAAACACCCACAATGTTATGTCTCAAAAGGTAGAATTGCAGAGTCGGCAAATTCTCCCATGTCACTTTTTCTCGAAAGAAATTGATCAACCAGAGACTAGCAAAGTCACGAGAAAAGATCTCAGATAGCTTCAAGTGCTCAAACGGTATTGCTACAAAGGCATCGGAAAACAACTTGCTCATGAGTACAAGCAGAGCAAGAACGATGCTGAAGGCTAGAATTGCTCAAAGCAATTATCGGAAGTTAAATCAAGCCATCGAAAATCAATGCCGGCTAGAAGAAATCGCAAGGAAGGCTAAGTTTGTTGAAAGCAAACTCGTAAACCCGACAGTATCCGAAAGCATCATATGGAGCACCTAGGGACACACCAAGGAAGAAAATAATTCTTACTAATGATAACCTTCATTCAAAAAGAATTCTCCTTATGTTCTGTCGCATAAAAAGCATGTTTCAAAGAAATTCATTCAAAATGGATTCCTACCGAAGAACTTTTGATTGACGGTTCCATCAAAGATATGAGAACCTAATCTCCTATTTCTGTCAGTGCGTAATGCTTCTGGACTAAAGCACAATGGCTATTTGATAGTGGATGCGAAAGCACATGACAGAGACAAAGCAAATCTGTTGACTACAAAGCTTGCAACATATGACCAGATATCGATTTGTTGAGGAGAATTAAATCCTCTCTCGATTTGGCAACGTCAAATTGGGAACTTTAACAATCACCGACGACATTACATGTTAAGGATTTGAAATACAATCTATTTAGCATGAGCCGCTTATGCACAAGGGTTTTACTATAAAATTCAAAGCTAAATCGCAAACTAATTGACAATGAGTCAAAGCGCATACCTTAGTTGGTTGGCGGAAAGGCGCCTTTTATGTTGCCGATCGGGCATCCGCCACAATCAAGAATGTCTCATGGTGAGTCAATCGTCACACAGAAGAGCACTGGTTATGGCACAAAAGAATGAGTCACTTGAATTTCAAAACTCTGAATAGACTTGCCAAGAAAGAGTTAGTGGTTGGTCTTCCCAAAACATCTTTCATAAAGGATAGTATCTGCTCGCTCACGATGGGGAAACAATCTAAGATCTCTTTCAAGTCCAAAATCGGACACTCTAGTGTTAGACCAACGCAACTTTTACACATGGATCTTTTGAATCATCTCAGAACTAGTTATGCAGAAAGAAATATGGTCCGTTATTGTAGATGACTTCTCAAGATTCACTTGGGTTGTCTTTCCGAAACACAACTGATGCTGTGGTGGAGATACCAAACTTGTCAAAAAGCTTGAAATCATGAAAATGAAAAGGTATCGCAATCGTAATGATCATGGTAATCGAGTTTGTCAATCAAGACATAAAGGAGTTTTGTACTGCAAAGGTATACAACACCAACTTTCCTCTGAAGAACACCTCAACAAAATGGTGTTGCGTAAAGGAAAACAGAACCTTAAAGAAGCCGCAAGGACAATGCTAATGACATCGAGATAAGTGAAATATATTGGGTTGAAGCTGTAAACACAGCCTGCTACACTCAGAACAGATGCTTGATAAACAAACACCATGACAGGACCCCCTATGAAATTATGGTTGGAAGACCTCCTAATATCAAACATTTGAGAGTATTGGTTGTAGATGTTTTGTTCTAAACAATGGGAAAGTTTTTCTGAGAACATTTCAACCAAAGGCAGATGAAGTTGTTTTTCTTGGCTATTCCACAAACAGAAAAGCTTACAGAGTTTACAACAAAAGAACAAAGAAAATTGAAGAATCAGTTCATGTTGTATTCTATGAAGGAAGTAAGAATACACCTCCTACTGATGAACTTTCAGAAAAGTTCAAAGAACTTTTACTGAGGGATACTAAAGAAGAACCCTCAGAAAGGAAAAACATCGTTATGGAAAGTGAGGATGGCTCTGACGTAGAAAAGCTTGAAAAGCCTAGTAACAACAAGATGACTCACAAACATGATGAGGAATTTCCTATGAGTTTTCCAGAAATGGAACAGGTTACTGAGAACCTTCATCATGAAGAGGTATCTGAAAATAAGAATGCTGAAATGCATGTCTCAGATATCTCTAACACTGAAAAAGTGTCAGATATCCATGACATTTCCCATATCTCAGATACTGAAAAAGTATCAAATCAAAATCTTAGTGATTCACATTCAGATCACTTGGATATTGATCCTACTAGCACTAAACCTTTGATGAAATGGATCAAAGATCATCCTACAAAGGATATAATTGGACCAATTAATCAGGGTGTTAGGACTAGGAGAGAAATAGCTGAAAATGCTGATTCTCTCTTTGGATGTTTCATCTCGAATATCGAACCTAAAAGTATAGAAGAAGCATTAGGAGACCAAGACTGGATCTCTGCAATGCAAGAAGAGTTGGATCAACACTACAAAAATCGGCTCAGAAGCGGATAGATCTGTCACAAAGTTATCTATCTCAGCCTGTGGGGCGACGGATATCTGTCGCCCCAGCTCTGGCGACGGATAGAAAATCCGTCGCCCCCCTGGAGCTGTGGCGACGGATAGAAAATCCGTCGCCCCCCTGGAGCTGTGGCGACGGATAACAATCCGTCGTCCAATTCGCTGATCGATTGACTGACCAATTTTTTTATTTTTAATTGATAATGGGCGACGGATAGATTCTATCCGTCACGCATGCGACGGATAGATCTATCCGTCGCCCCATTTCTATTTTTTTAAAAATAAAAATGTATTCAATTTTTATATTCAGATACGGATTAATTAAGATCAATTTGTATTCAGATACGAGATATTGATTTGTATTCAGATACGGATTAATTTGTATTCAATTTTTATATTTATCCAATTTGTATTCAGACGGCAAGTGGTGGTGGGAGGAGAAAGGTGGTGCGGTGGTGGTGGCAGGGTGGGGGTGGTGGGGTGGTGGTGGGAGGAGGAAAGGTGGTGGTGGTGGCAGGGTGGTGGTGCGGTGGTGGTGGGAGGAGAGAGGTGGTGGTGGTGGTGGAGATGGTGGTGGTGCGGTGGTGGTGGTGGTGGTGGTGGAGATGGTGGTGGTGCGGTGGTGGTGGGAGGAGAGAGGTGGTGGTGGTGGTGGTGGTGGTGGGAGGAGAGAGGTGGTGGAGGAGATATATGGTTTTTTTTTTTTAGGCTTTTAGCGACGGATAGATCTATCCGTCGCTAATTTTTTTTTTTTTTTTTTTTAAATCCTGGTCAACGCTCTGTAGCGACGGATAAACTTATCCGTCGCTACAGAGCGACGGATAAGTTTTATCTGTCAAAGCAGGCGACGGATAGAATCCGCCTGCTGGCGATCCGTCGCCTTTCCGTTCTGCAGAAATTCTTGTAGTGCAATTTGAGAGAAACAAAGTCTGGAAACTAGTTCCATTTATAGAAGGAATATCTGTGATTGGAACTAAGTGGGTTTTCAGAAACAAAATGAATGAAACTGGTGAAATAACCAGAAACAAAGCAAGATTGGTTGCCAAGGGATTCACTCGATCAAGGCTTAGATTTTGATGAGTCATATGCACCATTGCGATTGGATGCAATAAGACTCTTTCTAGCCTTTGCAGCTCATAAAAATTTCAAAGTTTATCAGATGGATGTCAAAAGCGCATTCCTAAACGGTGAACTTGCAGAAGAAGTTTATGTTGAGCAACCACCTGGCTTTGAAGTTTCCTCAGAAAGTAGAATGGTCTATAAACTACAGAAAGCTCTGTATGGACTGAAACAGGCTCCAAGAGCATGGTATGACACTTTGGCCAAATACCTTCTAGAAAGTGGTTTCAAGAAAGGTGAAGTTGATAAAACTTTATTTACCTTAAATCATGATGGGAAACTACTCTTAGTTCAAGTATATGTTGATGACATCATATTTGGATCTAAGGACAAGCAACTTTGTAATGACTTTGCAAATCTCATGAAAACAAGTTTGAGATGAGCATGATGGGAGAAATGAATTATTTCCTAGGATTGCAAGTCAAGCAACTCAATGATGGAATATTCATTAGTCAAACAAAGTATGCAAAAGATATGCTCACAAAATTCAATCTTAAGCCTTCTGAAAAGAATACTAAGATACCTATGAGCATTGGAACCAAAATGACCTATACTGAATCAGATAAGAGTGTTGAAGAACATAAGTATAGGAAATTGATAGGTTCACTACTTTACCTCACTGCAAGTAGACCTGATATTCAATATGTTGTTGGAGTATGTGCTAGATTTCAGACAAATCCAATGCAAACACACTACAACATTGCTATGAAAATATTAAGGTATGTGAAGGGTACAGTAGATGTAGGACTGTGGTATCCTAGAGAAAGTGAATTGAGTTTAGCTGGGTACTCAGATGCTGATTATGCTGGATCATTGCTTGATAGGAAAAGCACCTCAGGAACTTGTCAGTTTCTGGGCACTAGACTTATCTCATGGTTTAGCAAGAAGCAAAACTCAATTGCAACTTCTACCACAGAGGCTGAATATATTGCTGCTGGTTGTTGTGCAACACAAATTCTGTGGATACAACAACAACTTAAAGACTATGGACTCGATGAGAAGAAAACTCCCATTTTTCTGTGACAACACAAGTGCTATTATGATTACAGTAATCCTAAATTTCATGCCGTAACAAAGCACATTGATGTTAGACATCACTTCATCGAGACCATGTTGAAAAAGGCAATAGAGATACTCAAGATTGGGACTGAAGACCAACTTGCAGATATCTTCACTAAGCCACTACAAGAAAGTAGATTCTTAGCCTTAAGACATAGTCTTGGACTAATGGAACTACCAATGAACTGAAAAAGTTCGTATCCGAACGGCATCCAGAGAAGAGGTATCTCGAACGGTATCCGTAAAAGAGAGAAGAGGTATCCGAACGGGTATCCAAAAAGAGAGAAGAGGTATCAGAACGTTATCCGAAAAGAGAGAAGAGGTATCCGAACGAACCCAAGTCAAAAAGGCTAAAGAGCAAAAGATAGCTTAAGATCTACGAGACGGAACTCGATATCCGAATCATTCTATGAACAGGAACAAAAGAGAATAGTATAACTATCTGCATCAACTACTCTCTTGAATCTCGTGACTATTTCTATTTCGATGAAAACTTGGAAAATCCTAAGTATAAGACAAATTCAGATGCTAATGTTGTCCTTGCTCCAACAGAATTGTGATTCAGATAGCTATTAGCCAAAATTCATTAAATGGGCACAATTACATTTGTTGATTGTGATCATTGCTGGAGAAGCAATGGTGACCCTTGATGAATTCAAGCGCTTGATCTGAACGGCAGAAATTAATTCATAGTAAATAGTGGACTGTTGACATTCAGACATGGCCCACTAAGCATTTAATGCCGAAATAGCTTTCTGTAAGTTGTTTGAGGTTCAAAATCTTGGAAAGGACTTTGAAATAAACACCAAGGATGAGGAACTCCTTGAAGGTGTTAAAGAACTTTACAGTGATGTGTGTGATCTTGATAAATCAGATACACCCACTGAGTTCAAACTTGCTGACATCCGAACCAGACATCTGTTGGTTCACTGGGATGTACTGGCTTGCATTCTTCACAGATGCTTTGATGGTCTACAAGGAGGTGCTGACCAGATAAGCCAAGAACGATGGATCATGTTGTTCTTGCTGAATCAACAAGACAAAAGGCTGGAAAACCCTTTCAACTGGGGAAAGTACGCGTTCATGAAATTTGTGAAGAAGATTCAAGGCTTCGAGCCTAAGATTGTCAAAGGACTAGCTGAGCCAAAGGCCACAGTAGGATATGGTCTGAAGATATGCTACTTGCTGGAAAAGCTTGGCATTGAGCTTAGAGAGACGGCTGAAATAGCCAACAGCAACTTACTCTACAAGTATGAGTATACAAATCTGATGAAAAAGGTTATTGGGTCTCAGAAAGGTCCTAAGAAGAGAAAATCTGAAAAGATATCTGAAGAAAAGGTTGCGACCAAGAAGCCAGAACTTCAAGAAAGAAGTCTGATGGCAAATCAGAAGACACACCCAAAGAGGTTATCAATTCTCAGATATCTACAAACATGGCAGATGAACTCATTAATGCTGCAAAAGAGTTATCACCTACTGAACAAGTAGACTCAGCAAGAGAAAGTGCTTTCAGAAATGTTGCGACTAATGCAGAAAGCCTTGGCGAACTCATGAATGCCGCCAAAAGTGGTGAAAACACACGAAGCCCCATCTGCTAAACCGCAGGAATAATGGACCAATCGGCCCAAATGCCGATGAGAGCTCGACGATGAATATGATGAACTAGTAATATCTCAAGTCCTAGAAAAAACAAAGAGGGCTAAGGTTCTTGAACAAGTAATCGGTGATAAGGTATCAAGAAAACCTACACCACAAAGTTCTTGACCTATATAAAGGTTGTTGGTGCAAACACATCATCGTGGAATGACTCTCTTGCACAACTTCACAAAGCTCGATGAGTGGTATCTTAGTATTGCGATCTTGATGGAAATGCCACATCTAAGAATCTGGAAGAACATTGACGATCAATCTTCCGCCTGCACAACCACAACAACCACAAACACAACAACCACAACAGCCACAAGTGGTTGATGAAATGGTAAATGAACTCCATTTTGAAATACCAGGATACAGATGTCTTGAAGAAAATCAGAATTGAGCGGTTCCCCAACTCAATGAGAGGGATCAAACCGAGACATCTACTCGTAATGATCAACCAGGGAGGCAATCGAGTTGCATACTCGTGGGAAGGTGTGAAGTACCGAAACTTCAAACAAAGAAACCGAATCGGGACAAGACGACCAATGTATAGAAAGGTCACAGTTCGAGACCAATCGACTGAAACCGACGGGTAAATGACCGGTTTAACTCTTACCTTGTGAAAAATTTTATACTTATAAATCTTGTTACCTTATAAGAATCTCTTTGTTACATCTTTGAGTTAGAAAGCGGAAAGACAAGGGGAAGTGAAAAGCTTACCTCGACATCAAAAAAGAGGTTCCTTCAACCTCAACTCTTGAGAAATCGAGCACGTGCCATGTAAATGATTCTTAAAGAGAACTAATTTTCAAGAAAAATGTTTGTATGATCATTAATGATAAATGTTTCTAACAGCTCCAACCGAGATGGAAGAAGATAAGCGTAAATGCTGAGACAAACCGAAACCAACAAGGTTTCGAAGCACATCATCGAGCTTTCAAACTTGAAGGTATATGAAAATCTGATAAGTACTCTTCACCGGGTTATCTTAAAACTTCTTCTAAATTATTCAATACTATCTACTTGTGTTCAATCGTAGAAGTGCAAGGGGACAAAGTTGCGACATCCCCTGCACCTATGGAAATTGATGAGGCATCAAGGGCTTCATCACAAGAAAAGATTCCAGAGACTGCACAAGTCTCTGAGAGACAAGTATCTGAGCCTCCCATGGAGGTAATTGACCTCTCAGATATCTGACTTGTCACTTAAAGTTCTTCTTGATAAAATTTCCTAAGTATTGTGATAATGTTAATTCTCAGGTTCAAGAAAGAAAGGTTGATGAGGACCAGACTTCCAAGTCTCCACCTCACCACAAGATATCTGAGACACCAATTGTCCCAGTAGAACAAGTATCTGAGCCTGATGTTCATACTCAGGTAACTCAGAAACTAAACTACACTTCTACTCAGATATCTACCAAAGTTTTGAAACTCACTCAAAACTCTTTCTTTCAGGCTCAAACAGATGCAAAGCAGGTTCCCATTGAAGAAACAAGGGACCTACTTCACTTCTTCAAAGCTCACACTTTGCCAAAGCACATTCAATGCTTCAAGAAATGGCAGAAGTTAAGGTGCTCTGATCTCTCTGAAATATTGAGAATAACTGATCAACCAACCAGACGGGCACGAGCTCTTGACCTGGAAACATATGTCCAAGCAATGTTCGCTACAGAACAACATACAGTTGCGACTCTACTACACAAGGACTTTTCCAGAGAAGTGGCGCATAGTTTGATACATGCCTTTGAACAGGCAGATGATCAGACAAGATTACAGATGGCATTCAATCCATTACGCCTGCATACGCAATTCATACCTTACAACAAGAAGAAGTTAATGGGCAGAAGATCACTATCCCAGAAGTGATCAATCTTGTATCTGAAGATGATGAGGAGGAAGAAATGAATGAAAATTTCTTTGATGAACCTCCCACTGATCATCACCAAAAGGATGATAATGACAAAAAGGATGATGATGATGCTCCTGCACCAGGAACCGGAGGAATTTCACAGAGAAACAATGCCTCAGCTGCTGAAAAGCAAACTGAGAAGACTTCACAGAAATCTCCGTCTTCATCACCTCAGAAATCTACTCATCCATCTTCTCACCAACACGCAGTTCCTACTGAGCAAGTAGTTGAGTTTTCTGAAGAAACCAATCAGAAAATATTAAACACTCAGACCAGAAGTGCCCAACCCAAACAACTGTTGAAAGAAGAACAACAACTCCATCTTCAACTGGAAGATCAAATAGCTCAATCCAGAGAAAGTCTTGATCAACTAGAAGATCAATACCTCAAAGAAATGAATGCTTACTCTGCGGTTAGCGAGCTACGGGATGCTGTTCAAGAGATCGCCAAAGAACTCGACATCAAGAAGTATTCAAGACAAGCATGATGCTAAGGCTGCATCATCTTCGAAAGAAGTACCATCCTCCTCCCAGAAAGGAAAGAAACCAATCTCTGAGATGGTTGCTGGACTTGATACAATTGATGAAAATGTCCAAGAGGATGAAGATCACTGGGCTAATCCCTCAGATGATGAAGAAGACAAGACTTTGGCAGGACACCGCCATGAACATCTAGCGGTTTCTCACTTAAAAAGAAAGTTGATTGCTCCTACAATCTTCAACAAACTGCCAAACGTCCACTCTCAAGAGTACATGAGCAGGTACCAAGTACTAGCTACTCTGAATAAGGAGATGTCTTCACAAAACAAGGAAGTAATTGCCTCAGTCCCCTCTGAAATGAGAAAGTTCACTGAGCTCATCACTCAGAGAACAACTAGCATGATCATTGCTCAGAAAGATCTGGGAATGACAATGGACGATGATGTGTCTTTAGCTGAAAAAGCTTTTCAAGAGGCAAGTTACACTGCTGGAAAAGCAGATGCCATCCTAGGCCCATTGGCAGAGCTCACTGATAAGGACAATGGACTTATCAAACAAAATCAGGAGCTCAAAGCCGAACTTCAGAAGTTGGTCACTGCCTACAACTATTTACAAGGGCATTTTGACTCTCTCTCAGATTCCTTTATGAGACTGAGTCAGCCAACAATGACTAAGGGGGAAAGAAAGTACAACTGGACCTCAAAGTCGGGGAATGGGAAGAAGGAGATGAAAACAAGAAGAAACTGAGTCGGTGTCGCCAAAGGAAGAAGAAAACTTCCACCACCACTCGTAATCTATGAATCCTTCTCAAGCCAAGCCGCTTCCAGAGACCCATCAAGGAACCAAATGTTAACTAGGGCCATGTCACATAAACCTCCAATGAGTACCAAGGCTCCAAGGAGAAGACAAGTTAGAGTGATTGATGATTCTTCTGAAGATGAAGAAGAAGGTCAAATCAAGTCCTGTGGCAATGAAGAAGGCAAAGATCTCACAAGAATTGATCTTGATGAAGATGATGAAGAGACGATGAAGATGAAGCTCCTCTTCACGTAAAAAGGAAACTTGAAAGCCTAATCGAGCCCATAGCAAAGCCCTAGCAGCTAAAACACCCTGGAAATACCAAGTCTATCCAGGTGGTAGTTCTTCAAGCAACAACCCCAAAGAGAATTCAAGATGTAAAAGGAACAGATCGAGAGTCGAACAAAGACAAAGTCAACTTCCACTCAGCCGAAGAAGCCAAATTGAGTATGTGAAGTATGACAATAATTCCTCCGTCTCTGTGCATCAATCGAAAAATGGCTATTGGATTCGGAACTTAAGCATCTATTGGTAAATTCAAGATTTCCGAACCAATCCTCAAACGACTTATGGCATGGAGAAAGAATAAACCTACCTTGATCAACACCAATCACATCAAAGCATGGTTGGATTTTGAAGTTGTCAAGAGAAGCCATGAAGAAGGACCTCTCGATGATTGTCCATATGGAAAGCGGATGATGTGCACAAGATTACGAATATCACAGAACAGCACAAGACCAAGACTTGTCATGGAACCCATGAGTCGTTCTATCCGGAAGATCAATAAGGGTGACATCGATATCTGAAGATTATCTATGGATACTTCAAGCTTTCAGATATCAGAATAGAGCATGCCTGGAAGTGGGGAAAGTACCTATGGGTCAAGCATTTTGCCAAGAAAAATCCTACCAAAACCTACAAAGAAGTCTGTGGATTTGCCAGAGACACAGAGATGCTTGTCAGAACTCTTCTCTATGATTATTCTGATGACATCAAAAGGTTTGGAGATAGGAAATTTGCAAACTAATCCATAGAAACTTTGTTGAAGACTTGAAGATTGAAGACTAGTTCTTTAGGATGTTTACTTGGAGCTTGGTTACTCCTGTTGTCCTAATTTACTATGTAATTTTTACTGTATCTTGCTGACTGAGCTTAAATGTGTTCTGTATTAAAGTTATCTGTAATCTTAAGTTGCGACTTATCTGAAGAACTTACTCTCAGATAGTATTTTATAAAAGATAACTTGTCAGCAAAGATCACACCTTGTGATTTGGTTGATGTCTACTTTCTGCACTTAATTATATGATTTGAAAGATCTCAAGAAATGATTAAGTGGTGGATTGTTTCCTCATCCAGATTTGTAATAGGGAAGATAGTCATCGTTGACTGATCAAAATGGGGGAAATTTGTTAGATATTTTGTTAGAATATCTGTTTAGATTTTGTTCAGCAACATGATGACTTATCTTAGTCTCAGAAAGGTGATTAGTACTCTTGGTTCACTTGAACATTGTAAAAGAGGAAACCCACTAAGTATGATAGTCTAGCTAATCTTGTATAGGATGTTAGGTCTCAAAATGTAATTTTTATTTTATGAAGAAAAGACCAAGAAGCAGAAAGCTCAACAACTTTTGAAGATTTGAAGAAAACTGCACAAGATTACTGAATCTGTTATTCAGATATCTTGTAGACGCGAACAGTTTCAAACAAACTGTGTCACAAGAGATATCTGAGAAATGAGATGCATATCTGAAAACAAGGAAAGTGTCCACAGATATCTATTCTCAGATACCTTGAGCATTAACCACGTTTCTGAAAGAGAAACATATATTGCAAACAAAGTTGTTTCAATCAATACAAGTGGTATCTGAAGAATGAAGATAAGGATGTGCAAAGAATCAGACAACAAGTCTAGTCTCTGATACAAAGCATAGTTCCGTTGACACTACAGGACAAAAAGTATAGTACAAAGCATTTAATGCACGGACAGAGATGTCTGAGTAAAAGCAACGAACTTCGAGAAGACAAAAACTCACAAGATTACTATACACACAGATATCGATAGTTTGAATTTGAGCCTAACGGATACTATTCAAACGGCACTCAAATCCATCTATAAATATCAACACTTAGACAGCTTGAGAAAAACACACACGACACACATTGCATACGCTGAAACATAGAACTCTGAACATTCTACTCTCTCATTGCAACTTACTTATTATCAAAGCTTTCTGTTGCGACTAAAGCTTGTGATCTTGAGTAAACACTGAAGTTCTAAGTGTCCTGATCCTAAACAAGCAAAGCTATATGTGAAGGAGTTGAATCAAAAGATCAACTATCTGAGATTCATTCTCTTGAACAGATATCATAAGACTTGGGTCAGTAAAATCGAACTAGATACCATACGCTGTAAAGTGTATTAAGTAACTTAGTTCACAGAGCTATCTGAAATAATGAAAAGTTATTAAGACGCTCATCGACAACTCAAATCAAACCAACACCAAAACCGCGTGAGTACAGGAAGTACTTAGTTTGAAAAATCAGGGAATAACTCCAAGGTTACCGGAGTATAGGAAGTACTTGATTTGAAAACTAAGGAATAACTCCAAAGTTTTTGAGTATAGGAAGTACTTAGCTTGGGAAGCTAGGGAACAACTCAAAGGTTTCTGAGTATAGGAAGTACTTGGCTGAAGAAGCTAGGGAACAACTCAGGGGGAACTTTTGGTTGGGAACCAATTGTTCAGAATCTTAGAATAGGATCTTTGTAAGGTTATCTCAATTTTCTGTTCTAGTGAATTCTAGGTCTCTGATAGACCGAAGTGGATTAGTTGGAGGATTACGCCACCTCCAGATACCACTATACTTGCTGTGTCATTTACATTTCTGTATTTATACTTCAGCAACACACACACACTTATTAACTGTTTCTACACTTATCTTTATTAAGTCTTCCGCACTCTGATTCTAAGTATCAGATATCCATTCAGATATATGAGAAATATTTGTTATCGACAAAAGTTTTAAAAGACTATTCTCCCCCCCCCCCCCCCTCTAGTCTTTTACTTTGCCGTTATCTGGACCAACATCCAGGAACCAGGGTTTAAACCTACACACACCTTCCTGGTGTAGATGGGCTCTATTATGCGGATTACTCATTCGCTCGAAAGTTTTGGCACATGTCCGTTTGGACGTCCTCTCTCGGACCATGAAAAAACACATATTGTTTTAGAGATCACAAGCCATTGCCGTTACTGATGGATAAGTTGTCCAAAGACATCATATGTGAATGTCGACAATTTTCGCGGACATCAAGTCCAAAGCTTCAAGCTACACAGATAGATAAGAAGATGTTTACATACAAACAAACAAGCTTCAAGCTATTTCACCCTTTTCTGGTATGAAATGAAAGAGATGGAATTGAAGCCTTGTGTTATATTCTATACATATCCAAACAAACTGATAGCTTCCGACAAGCAACAACATCACTCTGGAAGAATAAAAAGCTATGCTAGAAGCGAAAGAGTTAACGTAACTCTGGACCGGCAATAACAACCTCAGGGCAGCTTCAAACTCTGACAGCTATAAGCACCTCAGACCGCCAAACTTTGGACTTCAATGGCATAGAGAAGCTCCGAACAGCACCAGCTCTGAGCTCAATAACCCAGAAAGCTCCGAGCTTGACAAATAGAAGAGCTCCGAATAAAAAGAGCTTGAGCAGAATAGCAGATCCGGAGCAACAATCCAGACTAAGAGATCGGTCGGACTCGAGATTCAGTCCAGAAAAGACAGTAATGAATTTTATTCATATGCGAAATAGAGTGTACGTAATACTGTCTCGGCAAACTACAAAACTCGGATCTTTATCCGGATCTACAGCTACGATACATAAACTGTAGAGAAGGTCTCTGGAGATACGTCATCTTCCGTCGAGACTATTCCTCCGTCAGGAAAGCTTTCTACGGGGCATACCCTGCCTTGTTCCTTCACCAGATTCCAGAAGTCGAGCCTTGTGATTCCGAGTCACCACCTTGGGCCTGACGAGCTTGCTGTTGCGCACAGATCCTCATACGGATCAACCTCAGCGTCCGCTCTCTCTCCTCCTCAGCCAATCTCCTAGCTATTCCTAGACATTGAGGGGGATCGCCTTCAAAATCCAGGACAATCGGGTCACCCGCGGTGCCTCTACCCGGATAAATGGGCGGATGCATGTGCCCGCAGGCGCAGTTCACCCAGTGACTATACTCTTCATCACCCGATTCTGACATTCTAAAGCACACTGACTTCCGCGGGATAATAAAGTGGATAAAACACAAGAAAGAGTGAGGGAAAGTACAACAGTGAAAAAGGGAGAATTACCACACCCTTATTTATAGTGGCAACGAGTCTTTCAGATCTCGCCATCTGTCGATCATCCGACGACTAAGAAGATGAAAAGACGTAGTCATAATGACTATTTTTTTAACGGGGCATACCCCGGACTTTTCACTCAGGGCCGGCTTGGCTCGGACCAACTTCTTGAGCTTCGGGCTGATTGACAGGAGGATCGTCGGAGGTGGCTTCCGCCGCAAGGGCCTCGGCATGATCGAACAAGTTAAAATCAGCAGGGAAGCCAAGAACGCGAGCAGGCAGAGAAAACCACTTCTGCAGGAAAGCTCGGTAATCATTGAAGGGTACAAAGCCCACCTTCAGGAGAGATTCTGGGATCCACCGAGGGAAGAAGGGCCCGCCGTTCTGGATCTCAATCTCACCTTCCTCGGTGACCAGTTCCACGAACTCACATGCGGCCAACTGCTCGTCCGAGACACTGTCGACTGGCACTTCCACACCGTTCGCATCCGTAGAAGGGCTTAACCCCTCCGCCTGCCAGTCAAAGTCCGGTGGAAGAAGCCCCTTGGACTGCAGCTGCCCGATCGCGGACACGAACCCATCCGGACGGGAGGCATCCGATTTGTCCACCATCAGGAACTTGAAAGAGTCAGACCTCAGGAAGTCACGGCCAGCGTAAAGACGAACATATTGGAGGCCTCCGACCAGGAAATCCTTGAAATCCAGCCGCATCTCCAGCTGCTTCACTTTCTCCGCCTCATCTGCGGTGGCCACTGCCTTGTGAAGATCCTCTTCAATAGTAGCGCGGTCACTGGCCTTCCACTGCATGGTCCTGACGAAACACCAAAGCTGGGGAAATATCCGCGAGGATAGAAGTTACATTTATATCACATTAAGAACAAGACAAATAAGCCACGGACAGATTACTTACCCGCTGGTATAGCGCATCCAGCCCCCCGACCCGCTCCACTTGTGGAGTCCAAGCGCGTGCTCATACTCCTTGTCCAAAGCGGCTTGGTCCACGGAAGGACAATGACAGTCATCTCTTCCGGGCGAGAGCCTCTGAGGTTGCTGCCCTTTTGTGCCCCGAGACAATAGCGTCCCGCATAAATGCGTCCCGTGGTGGGGCTTGACCAGCGGAAGCTTGGGACCTTGTGACAGTGGTGCTCCGGGTAGCAGGGGCTTTGCCCTTGTCGGGCACCGCCAAGGCCTGAGAATCATCTCCAGCCTTGTTCCGCCTTTCTTCCTCCGCGGCAAAAACTGCGGCATTCTTCGGATCTGACATGGGAAGACCCGCGGAAGTATTGATGATTCTGGTCCTCTGACCAGCGACGATCTCCAAAGCTTGTTGCTGCCTCTGCAACTTCTTCTTTCTCGGAGTGTCGACATGATGTAGTCAAACCAGTAAGCTGCGCAATAAACCAAAAGCGTCAGATACAACTATGTTAGCAAAGAATTACCAGAATTGCGGAAGCACATAATCACGACATATATTCCGATGAAGAAGAAGCACAAAATCTCGAGCAATCAAGTCCTTACTGAAGTCCGTCTTCCCTCCCACCTCCACTGTGCCTGTCAGTCCGCACAAGTAGGGAAGTGGCTGGCAGATTAGTCCGTGGAACGGATACGTGGGTGGGTTGTGCTTTTTGTGGATTTCGGCCACCCACAGAGCCACATTCTTTGGAAGAGGGCGCCAATCCGGGATGCTCTCCCTTAGAAACTTTGTTGGCAGCTCCCATTGCTCTCGCCGTCTTTCGGATGCTCCAGGCTTCAGAGCCATCCGAACGAAGACGTACTTATCCCACCACTTCGATCCCAGCGACGAAATGGAGTCCGAGATAAAATTGTAGAATTTCCTATTCATGAAAGTATAGAATAGTGGATTCCCCGGACTGAACGAGACGTGAAAAAGCTGCCTAAAGTTCTCAAAATTTACGGACTGCACTTTCTTCTTACAAAAGACGACGAAGCAGATGAGATTACCCAAGGACTTAGGGATAACCTGACTCGGACCTACCCGCACGATCAAATAATCCAAAAATCTAAGGCCACCTCGTGCACACACATATATCCGGCTGGCGGATTATAAAAAGCGTGTCCGGGCTCAGGAACCATCATCTCTACGGAGTCGGGGATCTCCCATTTCCGCTCCACTCGGGAATATCTTCTGCTCTCACTCTGGACGGACATGTGGGAAGAAGTCCGTCGGCATTGAGTTCTCCAAATTCGTCCGCTATCAAAACAGCGGACACAGGATGGGGAAATTTAATTCGGGCAGCTTTCGCGCCTCGCCCCTCAACTAAAGGAAGGCTGGACCGCACGGGACCAGCTGGATGAAGTGCGATCCGACGCCCACCGCGTCATCGAGGACGAGCAACAGGGGACTCTTCACCGTCTTCCTCCTCTTCATCGTCGTCATCCTCTTCATCTTCCTCCTCACCATCGTTGACATCTTCAGGTCTCCCGGATGTGCTTGGGTTAGACGGGCCTGTTCCCGCTACGACACGGTCTTCCACCCCCGCCTCGAACATCTCAACCTCATCAGTTTCTCGGCCACTGTCGCCCTCCTGTTCTACATGCAGCTCATTCGGATCTCTGGACGGTCCAACACCTCCTACCGTCCGAGACTGAATTAAAGACCTAGCCCTAGCATGATCGTCCCGCCCAACTTCAACGTCGACTTGGACACCAGCTGAATCACGGACTCCGTGCCCAGCATCAGAGTCCCTGGATGGCCCTAGGTCTACATCCAAAACGTCTCCCACGGACATGGTCAGACCCGCGGATTCGGTCCCGAGATCTGCTGCATCATTGTAGCTTGGTGCTTCGAGTTGGTTTTGACTATCACTCCCGGACATCCTAGGGCAGAAGGAAACGGGTTAGAACTGATAAGGGTGGTTATCCGAGAGTTCGTTTGGGTATCTTCTTAAGTCAAAAACAGCCTACGACATCTAACAACGTATGGCCTGCATGAGGACTAGTATCGGCACCAACATCAACACTACCCGGCACGTTAAGAGGGGCCAGATTACAGAGGCTTGTGTGCCATTCGGCACCAACACACTACCAAATAAGCATGGACATTCAAGCTTTGGTTGCAGAATATTAAGCATGCAACAGTACGAAGCAATGTTATTTCAACTGAGAATGATGCTAACAACATGACGCTTAGGCAGAGCAAAGTAAACACCCAGGAAGGAAGCATATCACGAAAAGGAAAAATACTCGAGCGAAGTAAAGATGTACTTACTTGATAACAGTCGGCTGTGGAAGTTTATGCGGACGATTAAGCCTTGATGATTCTCCGAAGGAACAGATTCGAAGCAGAAATCTCCGAATTTGTGAGAATTTTACTTGCTCGGATTACTATATGATTGCTCTCAGTTTCGATGATGCTAAAAGTGTGAAAGTGACCGATGAGCTGACTATTTAAAAGGGCAATTTGGAGAAAGCCAAGAGTCACATCATCTGGATTTGAATCCCAACCGTCAGATCTTTTTGATCCAAGGGTTACACCGTTCCACGAATGGGTTGCCGTCAGTAAGTCGCACCAACGTGACAGACGTGTCACATCAATCGGGCCTCTAACCCTAACCGTCGATGTCGTCCTGATCCAACAGTCGTGTCGCTCCACTCGGGATCTTTCCCGCGAGAGCCGAACACACAACCTATTGGGCCTCTTGGGCTTACGGATCAGCGATCCAGACGGATCAGCTTGACAAAGCTGTCTAACGGACAGTCTCCAGAGGGCTACACTACATCCTAACCGTACTCGGAACTATATATCTCGATTACAAATACCTTTTCCATCTACAAATCCAACACTTCATTAATCCGGATCAGTAGAAGGAAAAGAGAGAGATATATCGAATTCCTGAACACGGAACACGGATGACAGATCTAAACAGAGGGGATTTTTTCCTCTCTCCAGTTAACGATTCGGACACGCTCCACAACACACTTGTTCTTTTCATAGTTACCAACTATCTTCTACTAAGATACTCGGAAACTAGGGGGACATATGTTGTTACGGACATGTGTCCAATCCGTTAAGGGCGCCATAGAGCGTGTCCTAAAGCGCATCACGGCTTAATTAGACAATTCAGTACTGGTCCGACCTCACATGGTCCGCCCAAAGTGAATCGACCAGTACGCTAAAGGTCACTACAACCTTACAGCTAGTCCGAGCTAGCTGGGAGAAGGACTTACAAACCTGACCACGCCAGTACAGAGATTCCAAACGGATCGGACGAGTAAATCTCGGACGCCACCATTACGATAAGCCCAAACGTATATAACAGAACCACTGAGATACTTCCGTGAAACTCTAGGCTCGGACATCCGAAGTTACCCAAGGGCAGATCAACTAAGCAGACAGATCTGTCCGAGGGACTAACACGGACCCAACAGGCGGAACAGTACTCTCAGAGGGGAAAAGGTCCAAACTACCCTCCCAGGCCCATTTATCAGTATTGGACTACTGTTCACTATTGGGCCATGGGCTGAAGGTAGCATTGGTGTCCAAATCTGAATCATACACTTGGCATCATCGTATGAACCTCTTCATAAGTACATGATAACTATAAATATAGTACAAGGTCCAAGACCTCAAGCTAAGTGTTCTTGAGCATAATAACCTTCCTCATAACTATTACATTGAGAGCTTCCAACTCTCTCTTGAGTAAAGTCTCTTACCGGATTGACATAGGCAATCCGGGCATCCAGTTCTAACCCCCCCCCCCCACTTAGTCGTTTCAGGTGCTCTAGCTCAGACAAGTACTCCTTCGGACTTCAAGTAGGTGGCGGGCTACAGACTGGGTTACTTGTAATTGTTTAGTCAGTTAGTGTTCGAGGTTTTACCCCTCAACAGTGTCCTTGCACATTGGAAACATGCAGAAACAAGCAATTTATGACTCCTACAGCGGTATTCGAGCACTTGAGACGTAATGGATTCATGCCTGAGTATCATGTATGGATTCATCATGGTGAGGAAGCACCGTCCATGGCATACCTCCAATGGAGGGAGAGGCAGGGTTTGGGGCCGCCTATTGAGTACGTTTTTAGTTCTCGAAACATGTGCATGGTGTATTGGGAGGAGGATGTAGATCTGTTGGAATGCAAGTT
Source organism: Plantago major (assembly GCA_026545765.1). Lineage (NCBI taxonomy): Eukaryota > Viridiplantae > Streptophyta > Magnoliopsida > Lamiales > Plantaginaceae > Plantago > Plantago major. Next base: position 71,891,836 of record CM048843.1, read on the forward strand.
CTGTGGTAGGGAGCGTCACAAGTGGTGAGGAGGGGGCTGCAAGAGAATGATGAGTTTTATCCGTTTTGTCTTTAGGCTTGTATAACTAGTAATCATTAGTTGATATATGTGAGTGGACATTATGGTAAAATTGAAGCTAATGTAACTTATATTATGTGATGACGTAACAATTGATTGAAGCTAATACAACTTATATTATGTAGTAATTGATTGAATTATTGTGAAATTGATTTATTATTGTAAATGATAGACCTCGATCTAATGAATTCAAATGTGTCAGGTTATTATCTAATTATTCAATGAATACCGATCGTTCATGGATGTATTGTCGTACTCTAAATGGCAGAGTTCAATCGAGTTTTCTGAAAGGGGTTGAAGGTTTCATTGCATTTGCAATCTCAAATCCGGCTTGTGTAAAGGACGGGCTGATAAAGTGCCCTTGTACAATGAAAAAGTGCAGAAACAAGCAATACCTGACTCCTACAGCGGTAGTCCAGCACTTGAGAAAAAATGGAATCCTGCCTGCGTATCAGGTATGGAATCATCATGGTGAGGAAGCAGCACCGTCCAATACATATGACCAATACAGATAGCGTGGAAGGAAGAGAAAAAATGAACAAGTCGGGGAACAAAGTACATCTGAAGGCGATGCTATTCGAGCTCGAGTCGAACAAATGGTGTATGATGCTGCAGGGGCATAGTTCATGGACACAACTAAGACTGAAACCGAGGGGGAGGTGGAGGAACCACCGAAGATCAGGTGTTCTTTGACTTGTTAGAATCATCAAGGAAGCCGGTTTATCTGGGGTGTAGCTCACTGAGTTGTCTTTGTTGGCTCGGCTAATGAGTTGTAAGGCTAATGGCCAGCAATCTGAAACGAGCTTCAATGAATAGGTTAACGTAATGTCGGCCCTTTGTCCTGAAGAAAACCTAGTTCCCACCAGCTTTTACCAAGCGAAGAAAAAGATGCGGGGTTTGGGGTTGCCCGTGGTAACCATAGACTGTTGTCCAAAAATGTGCATGATCTATTGGGAGGAGGATGCAGATCTAATACAATGCAAGTTCTGTGGTAAGGAACGGTACAAGCGTTACAAGGAGGGGGCTGCAAAGAAACGACATAAGAAAAATCTCCCACATAAGAAAATGTGGTACTTCCCACTAGCACCTCGTTTGAAGAGATTGTATGCTTCAAGTGCTTCTACGGATAAAATGCGGTGGCACAAGGAGCGAGTAATCTCGGATAATGCAGAAGATGGTAGAATGGACCATCCAGCAGACTCACCCGCATGGAAATCGTTTGACAAGACATATCCAGAGTTTGCAGCCGAATCTAGAAATGTAAGATTGGGACTTTGTACGGATGGTTTCAACCCGTTTGGAAGTGACCGAAAATACTCTTGTTGGCCAGTTATGCTCACACCGTACAACCTGCCCCCGGTGAGTGCATGAAGGAGCCATTCATGTTTTTGACTGCGTTGGTGCCTTGGCCGAAAGATCCTGGACTGACGTTGGATGTTTTCTTGCAACTCCTAATCAAGGAGCTGATCGAGTTGTGGACGTATGGTATCCCTGCATATGATGTGTCGACCAAAAATAACTTCACCTTGAGAGCAGCTCTTCATTGGACCGTGAGTGACTTTCCTGCGTACTCCATGCTATCTGGAAGGAAAACCGCAGGGAAATATGCATGTCCACATTGCTTGGAGGATACTGATGCATTTAGACTGAAGGGTAGTGGAAAATTTTGTTGGTTTGATTGTCATCGTAGGTTGCTAGAAAGTGACCATTCGTTCAGGAAGAACAACGATCAATTCTTGAAAAATAAAGTCGTAAACAAAAAAGCCCCGAGAAGACTTACTGGTGCACAAATTCTTGCGGAGATTGATAGGTTGGGTCTTATGAAGGTGACTGAACTTGGGTGGATGAAGCATAACGAGAAAATTGGTAAAAATTGTGGTTGGAGGAAGAGAAGCATCTTCTGGGACTTGCCTTATTGGAGCAGTCTTCTTATCCGTCACAACTTAGATTTCATGCACATTGAGAAGAACGTGTTCGAGAACTTATTCAATACACTTTGCAATATTGAGGGAAAAACAAAGGACAATGCGAAGTTTAGAGCCGAGTTGGATACGTGGTGTAAAAGGCCTGAGTTGACAAACAAGGATGAGAAAGGTAAGTGGCCGAAAGCGTGCTACACAATTGACAATGCATCTGGGTCAATTTTGTTTGATTGGGTGAGGGCATTGAGTTTCCCAGATAATTACGCCTCAAAGTTAGAGGCGTAATTTAAAGAAGACAAAGGTTTTTGGGATGAAGAGCCACGACTGTCATGTGTTCATGAGAGGCTTATCCCGGTAGCATTTCGAGAGCTGCTACCTAAACATGTATGGACTGCTATCACCGAATTGAGCTTATTTTTCAAAAATTTAGGCACAAGGGTGGTTCATGACAAAGTGTTGGAAAATCTTGAAAGGAACATACCATTGATTCTATGCAAGCTCGAGCGTATCTTTCCATCGAGCTGGTTTGATTCTATGGAGCACTTGTCGGTTCACCTTCCACATGAAGCGAGAGTTGCTGTACCGGTTCAGTATCGATGGATGTATCCATTCGAGAGGTACTTGGGGAAATTGAAGAAGTATGTGAACAACAAAGGAAAACCTGAAGGATCAATTGCCAATGCCTACATTCGAGAGGAAACTGCAACCTTCTGCCCTTATTACTTTGATGAGCACGTCCCTACGAAGACATCAAGGCCGGCTCGAAACGCAGACACATTCGAAGTTCAACGGATGATGAGTTGTCCCTATCTGTCTTTAGGGTATCAAGGAGACCTCTTGGTGGAGCTAAGAAAGAATATCTTACGGGGAAGGAGTTGAAAGCAGCTCAATATTATGTCCTCACGAATTGTGCTGAGGTTGACAAGTATATGCTTCTATTTGCGAGGTGAGCAACACTACTTCAATTATAGACTTATCATCGAATCAATGTTTGCAGTGTTTTCAAAAAGCGTTGTTTGGAAGAAAATCCTCAGATGACAGAGGATACACTAGAGGAACTACTTGACTCAAAAATGGAATCAGAATTTCCAGATTGGTTCAAAGAGTATGTCCGGAATCCTATTAACAACATCACATGCCTATACTTAAAGGCTCTCGCAGAGGGGCCATTCAAAAAGGTCTACACATTCCCATGTTATATAGTCAATGGCCTTAGGTTCCACACGACTGAATGTAACATGGCCATGGCGACATGCAAATCAGGGTGTGTGTTAAGGGTGCAGATTATGGAGACGCTGCTTTGTTTGATTTCCACGGGAAGCTAAAACGAATAGTGAGGATTGAATATCCCGGCTTGCCATTGAAAAGAACCTTCTTGTTTGATGTTGAGTGGTATGATCCTAATCCAGAAGTTACGAGAACGAGCAGTATGAAATGGTTGATGTGAACCAAAAGAAGAGGTACAGAACCAAGTATGAACCATTTATTTTGGCGACTCAAGCACGACAAGTGGTGTTTCTTGAATATCCAAGCAGGAAACGTGATAAGGCGGAATGGTTAGCTGCGATACCTATTCGTGCTCGCTCGAAAGTGGAGTACATTGAGAAAGACGACTCAATTACCAACTCGTACCAACAAGAGGATGTCGATAAACAAGCAGAAAATCCCATAGAAGCAGATGATGAGTTGTTTGATCTGCACGAGGACCAATATGTAGACTTAGAGGACGGCGATAACTGTATATTATGTGTATTATAACTAGTTAGTAGTTGATAACACTTGAGTATTTCTGTTCTGCATGAAAAATGGTTACATGTGTTCTTTATAATTTGTTCTGTATTATAACTCGTACTAACACATTTTATTGTATTTGTTACATGTTTTTGCAGATGCCGCGACAGAGACCACGCACCTGTCGCCCCCCACACGCAGCCAGCTGCATGATGGTGCTGGGTCGAGGGGGTGAGGGCTCTAGTAGTCGGCAAAGAAGTCTCGTGTTCTTGAGACCCCACCACCGGGTCATAGCAGAGGGCTCTACCAGTCCAGCCGGACCTGATGGAGGAGGAGGACGATTGTCCCTACCTCGAGTGGGATGCACAGAATCCCAACGTTACGTGGGACGGGTTGCCTGTGATTTTTCCTCTTGGTCCTGCCAAGTAAGTATTATACATTCTTCTTAAATATGTAAAACATAACTTATGATAGCAAGTATAATTTGTTGTACTAAAGTAATAAATATTTGTTTCTTGTATCTTATACATTGACAACAGTTTATGGCCTCGGGAGGTCCACAACAAACTAGGTGACATCTTTCGGAGCAGAAGAGAGCCACCGGGGCAGGGTGATGAGTGTTGGTCTCACATCTCGCACCGCATGAGGGCCGAGTACTTTGATGAGCTACGGGTAAGTTAAATTATGACATTCCTTATTTGTTATTATAATCGTTTTAATATGAGTGGTATGTTAGCCACTGTATGTGAGTGGTATGTTAGCCACTTTATTTGGGTGATATGTTAGTCACCATTGTGTTAGTAAAATTTAGGACAATGTGAGTGGTATGTTAGCCACTATATGTGAGTGGTATGTTAGCCACTTTGTTTGGGTGATATGTTAGTCACCATATCTGTTATGTTGTTGTATCTTATTAAATTGATGTAACATGGTGACGTTATATATATTGACTTTGGATGTTATATGACATTGGGAATGTAGAAGGAGTACTTCATTCCCAGCAGATTGATCCCCCAGATCTGGCGTGTTTACGAGACTGTGGGATCTAAACTGTACAGGGATATGGTCCATACTTGGAAAGCTATTCGGGATCGGAATGGCCCAATGCCTCCACAGGTTGATGCAGAGGAGTGGGCCCTTTGGGATGCCTACTGGTCTCGAACTGATGTCGAGAATAATGCCTACATCAACAAACAGAACCGGACGTCTCAGTCTGATGCAGCAGGACGGGCCGTTCACCACCTTGGGAGGCGATCTACTCTCACTGATTATTACCAATCGGTAAGTATATATATGTTTTTTTTTCAATCTAGCATTACGTGTATTGCTCTATTACTTGTGAGATGATAAATTGTTTGACTATATATGTTGTTCAGATGTCACGGGGGAGGTGAAATCCAAGTATGACATCTTCAAGAAGGCAAGCATAAGGGCGGGGTATGGACTGACTCCCAGGCCGAGTCTATTGTGGTATGTTTATGTTGCTTAAAGTTCATATTTGTACACTATTACAAGTTATTTTTGAAAAACAGTAACTGATCATGATATCTGCTATTTACGATTTCAGGCTGAGGTTGATGCTCAGGTAGCGAGGCAGGAGGAAGGGACGGGTGATGTGCTGTCAACTGAACAAGTTGACAACATCTTCTTAGAGGTCAACAAACCAGACAGCAAAGGACGAATATATGGACTCGGGAGCCTCGGTTTGAGCTTGTCTAGTCCGGGGTTCTCCTCATCATCATCCCAGCAGTCTAGACGTCCGGTTTTCACACAGGCCCAGGTCTCGGATATGGTGCAGTCACAGGTCGTAGAACATGTTGCACGGCTAACTCAAGAGATGGAGCGGCGCGACAGAGAACGAGCGCCTTCGGTTACAGATGGAGGCTTTTATGTCCCAGTTCGGCCAGCACCCACCCCCGTCTGGTAGCTAGTTATGTATATGTACTATGTACGTTCGGATATATTATATTTAGACTTGTTCGGATAATTTAGACTTATTCGGATATTACATTTTTGATTTATCATTTATTGAAGCATTTTTCGTATAATTGATTTATTATCGAGCATTATATTGATTAAATAGGTGAAATACGAAAAACAGGGATTAATATTAAAAAAACAAAATTTAAAAAAAAAAATTTGTGACAGAATTAGTGACGGAATTTGAGATTCCGTCACTAATTCCAATAATACATTGGGTGACGGATAGAATCTATCCGTCGCCCCATGTAGCCTATCCGTCGCTAAACTGGGCGACGGATAGAATCTATCCGTCGCCAATAATCGATTTTTTAAAAAATAAAAAAAAGGTCAAACAAGATAATCCGTCGTCCAATCCGTCGAGAATTGGGCGACGGATTATCTATCCGTCGCCACAGCTCCAGTGGGACGACGGCATTATTATCCGTCGCCCCATCCGCCGTAGCAAGGCGACGGATTGCTCAGAGCGACGTATAGATCCGCTGCCATCAAAGATTTTGTAGTGCCCCTGAGTTATTCCCCGGCTTTCTCAGCCAAGTACTTCCTGTACTCAGAAACCTTTGAGCTATTCCTTAGTTTCCCAAACTAAGTACTTCCTATGCTCAGTAACCTTGGAGTTATTCCTAGTTTCCCAAACTAAGTACTTCCTGTACTCCACGCCATTTAAGGTGTTGGTCAAGGTAGTTTGTCAGGTGAGTAGTCTTTATAACTTTCTCAGTTATGTAATAATACTCTATAGAACAAGAATCACATAACACACTTCACAATGTATGGTGATATGTTCTTTACTGACCCAAGTCTATGTTAAATGTTATAGAGAATGAAACTTAGATACTTGGTCTTTTGATTCACCTCCTTCATAGATAGCAATGCTTGTTAAGGATCAGGACACTTAGAACTTTCGTGCTACTTAGAATTCAAGAGCTTAGTCGCAACTGTAAGCTAAAGAGTAAGTAGGTTGAATGCTTGTATGCTTGAATGAGTTTGTAGATGTAAGTTCTTGGTGTGTTCAGTGTGTGTTCAAGCATTCTAAGTGTTGATATTTATAGTTGAAAATCATGCCGTTTGAATAGTATCCGTTAGGCTTAAATGAAATTCAAACTATTGATATCTGTAAATAGTACTGCAGAAGACGTTGTCTCTTTTCAGAGATTTCCTCTTTTGTTCAGATATCTCTGTCTGCGCATTTATTGCATTGTACTATTTTTGTCCTGTAGTGCCAACGGAACTATGCATGCTTTCTGAAGCATTGCATGTCCCTTTCCAGAGACCTTCACATCTTCAGATACCTGTTGAAACATTGTTTCCCAGAAACATAGTTTTATCCAGGGTATCTGAGTGTAGATATCTGTGGGCACTTTTCCTCGTTCAGAAACCTTGTGTTCTCAGATATTTTTTGCAAAACTTGTTTATTGAAAAATACTTGTTTATTCAAGATATCTGGACATAGGTATCTGATGACCTTCGTCTTCAGCAATCTTGTGCAGTCTTCAATTCTTCAAAATTTGTTGAACTCTCCTGCCGGATGCCTTCTTCTTGATTTTCTTCAAAGATATAAAATATTACATTTAGAGACCTAACATCCTATACAAGATTTGCTAGACTAACATACTTAGTGATTTTCCTCTTTTATAGTGTTCAAGTGAACCAAGAGTACTAACCACCTTTCTGAGCTAAGATAAGTCATTAGGTTGCTGATCAAAATCTAAACAGATATTCCTAACAACTATGTCTTTGTTTATGGTAACTATGGAAAATGTAAAATACGACTCATCATGACGTATATGATTTGAAAGGGTAGGACTCAACCCGAACACGTTCAGGACCCGACGGTTGACAACATATATTATTATATTATATTGAGTCCTCTACACGTACCTAACACATTAATTAATAACTTATACTCCAATCTGAACCAAAATAAAATACAAAAGTGTTAATGCAATTAACATGGTTGGTTTCCAACAACCCCTGGAGTGGTATGCACCACACAAAAAAAAAAAAAAAGTATTCTACAAACATAATTTCAATTATTGTGGTGATTTTTTAGGGAACCACCCCCAACATATCCCCACCCTTCCCCGGACTTTTTACTAACTTAACCATAAAATGTTGCAGTTCGGGTATTGTCACAAAGATTTGGAAAGGGTTCGAGTATATGCCCGATCCGGACATGAACATCATTATTTCAAAGGGGTTTGAATTCAGGTTGGATAGAACCCGACTCGTTTAAAAGTAAAATGACGGAATACCAGTGTAGAGTGTTTTTGACTCTTGTTAATTGTCATAACTTAAACATGTATAGAAAAATGTATGCGCTGGAATATATAATAGGTGCAAAATATGGTGTTAAATTTAATATCATATTGTCTAAGAATTTTTCTAACTAAGATTTGATGGTATGCGCACTACAACAAACATGAGATTTAATGACCATCGAAAGTGTTATTAATTGTTATTTTGGGTGACATATTAAACTTCAATGACATTTTCTATGAAGTGTCACTTCAAGAGTGGTGGCTAATTCTATAATGTCACTAATCTATTGTACAATGACATCTTATTCAATGCCACATTAGCTATTTCAACCAACATTTTCAAGTGTTACTGTAATAGTTATTAGTTACCATTGAGAGTGTAACTGCAGATAGTATTCATTTCATTTATAAATGTCACTGCATCTCAATATCATTACACTTGAAAGTGTTACTTCCCATCAATAGGTGGCACTTTAAAGAGTCATATTTTGAACATTTACCAAGCATTTGAATTGTTATGGTAGAATTGTACTGGTGGCATTTCACAGTGATACACTATTTTCAAAATGCAAGTGCAAATCCCTTAAATCAAAGTTCACCCATAGAATACAAATTAACACAACTTTAAACGTTCGCTCATGTTAAACTATATAATAATGTATGAGTTTAATTCTTGTAAGCTTGGATTAGCTTAGTATTGTACTTAGAGTATATAATCCACTTCATCAACATCTATCTATTATATCGAAATGTTTTAATTTTGTAGGAGATGTACACTCAAACTTATTCTCATGATAAATGACTTGAATAAGTATTTTATTTAGTATTTTTCTACTTCTTTTATTCTTGGACCATCTTCCTCATTTGGAGAAACACCAATTGAAACGTAAAAAACTAAATCAAAAAAAAAAAAACGACAAATTGAATTTTCTTTATTAATACAAACAGATAATCAATGTCAGATAATCAATACGGGCATGAAGATGGAGATAAAATGAGTAAATGATTTGTATATAGGTAGGTTTAATATTGTAAATGGATAATTGTTGTTATGATTATTAATATTCAAAATTTACGTTTTAGGTCGTAAACATTTGATTGTAAAAAAAGTTTTAGTAGACTTGTGCCAATCAAACTTTATAAATTCATTTGGCCAGTGGTTGAATCGGAGTTCCTTGCTAATTGTACGGTTGATTAATCAAGTAAGAATTTTTAATTTTCCTTGTTTTTTAATATATAAAAAAATCATTATGGAATAATGTAGTACTCCATCCATTTCAGAGAAAGTGTTACATTTTGACTTTGACCGGTTAACTGTCTTCGAGTTTGATCACAAATTACTCATAAACGATAATAGTAAATAATTTAATAAAATCATATAATAAAAATTTAATTACTAAATTTTTATTATATTATTTTAATAATTTATTTATTAATATCGTTTAAGAGTAAATTGTGGTCAAACGCGGAGACAGTTGACCGCAGAATAGTAAAATGTAACACTTTTTCTGAAATTGAGGGAGTAGTATATAGTGTTGTCATATTTTCTTTTTAATAGTGAGGGATCTCTATAAAGATTTAAATTATAATTAAAGCTCATATACATCATCAACTTACTCACTTGTATTATACTACTACTAATTCGCAAGGTACTTTAGCCACATTTCGTCAATGAAACAATTACTTGGCTAATCTACGTGATGGTGAAGAACGAACACGTGCTCAAGGTTACTCTTACTTATCCCACTCGTCCAGTGTAAACTTTGACTCCGCATTTTTTTGCATCAACATCTCTGCCATTTAAGAATCACAAATAAAATGTATTCCTCCCGCATATCCAAGTCAAATATGTCCTGAATAATATTGTGCAACTACTCCAACCTCATCTGATGGAGCTTATTTTCAAAAATAGAAGTATCAAATTTATCTTGATCTCATATCAAATAAAAAAAAATAACAACTCGAGAAGAATATGCGTAGAGTTGTATTTAAGTGCACCATTATAGTAGATAGTATCGTTGTTAATTAGCCGACTTTATGAAAACATACAAGTGATAAAGTTGAAAAGATTTAGATGAATTCGTCTTAGCACGGCGAATTTAAATATATGTTTAAAATATTTTTCGGATATTTCTATATAAATTTATATGAGATTTAATAAAAATATATATGCAGCCAATATACAAAAAATAAACAGTGAAAGATATACTGGTTGAAAATGAAACTAACTCCACAAAATTCTTCGCCATTTACGTTTAATAATAAATAGAAACGGGTTGACAAAAATAAATTAATCGACACAACCCCTGGGGTGGTATGTGCTCCCCCACATACCGATCTTGGTGTGGATAATACAAATCTACCAAACCAACATCATCATGAGAAAATCCAACTGATAATTAATTTATGTGCTAAAACGTTAGCCCCTCATTTAACCAGCTGGCAAAACTTAATTCTCCATCAAATACCTGAATTTTTTTGAAAAGTGAAACAAAATGGCAAAGCTAAAATTTGTCGGTTTAAGATATTTAGTCACAAAGAACAATCACTTTCAATTACTACATGTTGCCACTCAAAATCTTGAACAAATTTAATTTTAAATTTGGCTGGCCAACCTTCTGCATTTTCTACAACCTTGACATAAAATTTTGTCACCAAGCATTAACATTGCCCTCATGATCCCTAGCAACAACACTAATATGTTCCCCTATTCGCCTATGCTCAACCGTATCAAAATTTTACGTAGGATGGCTAGAATTTGAATTAATCTGGTGAAATTTAGCCCATCAGCTTTATATTATTTTATTTAATAAATTTATATTTTTATTTTAGTGAATAAAATGATTTATTTAATTAATAATAATAATCTAGATTGGTGTCTATAGATTTGTCTTGTCATGGTGAATTCAAATATATGTTCAAAGTATTTTTCGGAGTTTTGTAGATAAAAATTTATATGACATTCAATAAAAACTATATACTCATCCAACATACCAAAAATAAATTATATTCAAGACTGGTGTCTATGGATTCGTCTTGTCACGACGAATTCAAATATATGTTCAAAATATTTTTCGGATTTTTGTAGATAAAGTTATATGAGATTGAATAAAAACTATATATGTAGTCAACATACGAAAAATAACAATGAAATATATACTGGCTAAGATACAACTAATTCCATTAAATTCCACGCAGGACTGAATTAATCTGGTGAGGTTTAAACCCTTGTGCTTTTTATATATATATGTATATGTATATATATATATATATATACATACATATATATATATACATATATATATATATACATACATATATATATACATACATATATATATACATACATATATATATACATATATATATATACACGGATTCTTCCTTCTCCTCTTTAACTACATTGGTACCATTTTTTGCTTGGGGTATATTGTATAAAACACCCTTGAGTCATCCGAAAATAACACCAAATTAAACCCTCTCAATTATCTAAACTACATAAAACCCCCTAGGTTATATGAAAGTCAGCGTTAAAACCCCCAACGTCAAAATAAAAGGAGAGTGTACCACACTCTCCATTAGGGAGACCGTTGTTCAAGTTTTAGGGGCTTTCGTGCAACTTCATAATAATTGAAGCGGTTATATGAAATTTAACTATTTTAAATAAAATATCTAATAAATAACTAAAACCAATACTATAACGAAAGGTAATAAAGAGAGAAACTAAATAGCAATAACATAAACAATTGTAATGAGAAACATATAATACTACCAATAACGAAAGAGTACTGATCCATCCGTTTATTTTTATTTATCATTCTACATTTTTGGATTATTTTTAAAAACATTGACAATTCTGACCAAATCAATTCATATTTAATTTATTTCAAATTGGTTTACTTTTATTTTCTTATATGCCCTATATTTCTTTATTGTATTAATTATAAATAAGGAAAACACATTTCTATCTTATTTTATGTGAAAATCTAAAGTGATAAATTAAACAAAATTGAGAGGGTAAATAATAATTAAAATTTAATTGGGGCGATTTATTTACAATATATTAAAAACAAAGTCGTCATCTAACAAATTTAACCACAAATGAAACAATTAAAATATAAAGATAAATCAAGAGTTACTATTTAGCTAAGTTGATTTAAAAGCAACTATAAATGAGTTAATAAACTAAATCAATTATAGTGAGCGAAAAATTAAGTTTTACCGAGTATAGTTACAAAAAAGATAATTAAACATAATATCATTACTTTTAATTAATTTTATAATTTTTTCAATCGAAGTATTAAAAAGTTGCATAAAACACCCTTAATTATCATAAAGTTGCACGAAACCCCCTATAATTGACCCTCTAGGCGTGTGATACACTTGTGGGCATTAGGGGATTTCGTGCAAGCTAAACTATAATTCAGGGGTTTTGATGCAAATTTAATAATTGAGGGGTGATGTGTACTGGGAGATTTTGATTTCGTTGTAGAGACTGTAATCTCTAAATACAATCAAAATATTAAATTTATAATTGCTAAAAGCTCACTTACACACAGTTTATAGCGGTAAGTTAACTCAAGATGTCGTTCTCGCGGGAATAACGCTCGATTGAAATAGAATATTAAATGGTTGATTTTCAATATAAAGTAAATAACAGATTTTTGGTATTTTTTGAGTAAGTAAAATAAACACGTAAGCAGGAAAATAATTATAATGAGAATTGACGAACTAAGAACTTATAGAGAAAAGCATGTAAGCGTTAACCTTCACTTTGATAAACGGTTTATATCAGGAACTAAGAACTTATAGAATCATAATGCTTAAGGTCAATGGGGATTGGATTGAGAAACCAGAACAATTACAGCAGCATGGCAGAAATCATTTTGCAAATATTTTTGCTCCTGATGCGCAAGTATCCAGGCCGGCCACAGCACTTCTCAGGGTCTCCAATCTCTAGGCCCAACTTACAAGTGATGAACATGACTTTTTAGCTGGCCCATTTACAGAAAAAGAGATAAAAGAGGCCGTTTGGGCCACTCACCCAACAAAGGCACCTGGGCCTGATGGATTGCAACGATTCTTTTATCAACAATGCTGGGATTTGGTTGGACCATCTGTGATCTCGTTTATACAGCAGGCTTTCGTGTCGGGAAATTTTGATACGAGCATGTGCGAAGCATTTGTCTGCCTCATACCGAAGGCAACAAATCCTAGTGTCATTTTAGAATTTCGACCTATATCTCTTTATAATGTGTTGTACAAGTTCATTACTAAATGCATTACAATAAGGTTGAAGCATCTCATGCCGGATTTGATTTCTTTATGCCAATCAAGTTTCATTAGTGGGCATAATACACAAGATAATATTCTTTGTTGGTCCAGATAACGGCAAAGTAAAAGACTAGAGGGGGGGGGGGGGTGAATAGTCTTTTAAAACTTTTGTCGATAACAAATATTTATCAGATATCTAAATGGATATCTGATACTTAGAATCAGAGTGCGGAAGACTTAATAAAGATAAGTGTAGAAACAGTTAATAAGTGTGTGTGTGTTGCTGAAGTATAAATACAGAAATGTAAATGACACAGCAAGTATAGTGGTATCTGGAGGTGGCGTAATCCTCCAACTAATCCACTTCGGTCTATCAGAGACCTAGAATTCACTAGAACAGAAAATTGAGATAACCTTACAAAGATCCTATTCTAAGATTCTGAACAATTGGTTCCCAACCAAAAGTTCCCCCTGAGTTGTTCCCTAGCTTCTTCAAATGAAGTACTTCCTATACTCAGAAACCTTTGAGTTGTTCCCTAGCTTCCCAAGCTAAGTACTTCCTATACTCAAAAACTTTGGAGTTATTCCTTAGTTTCCAAATCAAGTACTTCCTATACTCCGGTAACCTTGGAGTTATTCCCTGATTTTTCAAACTAAGTACTTCCTGTACTCCACGCCGGTTTCGGTTTGAGTTGTCAGATGAGCGTCTTAATAACTTTTCAGTTATTCAGATAGCTCTGTGAATTAAGTTACTTAATACACTTTACAGCGTATGGTATCTAGTTCGATTTTACTGACCCAAGTCTTATGATATCTGTTCAAGAGAATGAATCTCAGATAGTTGATCTTTTGATTCAACTCCTTTACAGATAGCTTTGCTTGTTTAGGATCAGGACACTTAGAACTTCAGTGTTTACTCAAGATCACAAGCTTTAGTCGCAACAGAAAGCTTTGATAATAAGTAAGTTGCAATGAGAGAGTAGAATGTTCAGAGTTCTATGTTTCAGCGTATGCAATGTGTGTCGTGTGTGTTTTTCTCAAGCTGTCTAAGTGTTGATATTTATAGATGGATTTGAGTGCCGTTTGAATAGTATCCGTTAGGCTCAAATTCAAACTATCGATATCTTTGTATAGTATCAGAGTTTTGTCTTCTTCTCGAAGTTGCTTTTACTCAGACATCTCTGTCCGTGCATTAAATGCATTGTACTATACTTTTTGTCCTGTAGTGTCAACGGAACTATGCTTTGTATCAGAGACTAGACTTGTTGTCTGATTCTTTGCACATCCTTATCTTCATTCTTCAGATACCACTTGTATTGATTGAAACAACTTTGTTTGCAATATATGTTTCTCTTTCAGAAACGTGGTTAATGCTCAAGGTATCTGAGAATAGATATCTGTGGACACTTTCCTGGTTTTCAGATATGTATCTCATTTCTCAGATATCTCTTGTGACACAGTTTGTTTGAAACTGTTCGCGTCTACAAGATATCTGGCTAAGATATCTGAATAACAGATTCAGTAATCTTGTGCAGTTTTCTTCAAATCTTCAAAAGTTGTTGAGCTTTCTGCTTGGATGTCTTCTTCTTGGTCTTTTCTTCATAAAATAAAAATTACATTTTGAGACCTAACATCCTATACAAGATTAGCTAGACTATCATACTTAGTGGGTTTCCTCTTTTACAATGTTCAAGTGAACCAAGAGTACTAATCACCTTTCTGAGACTAAGATAAGTCATCATGTTGCTGAACAAAATCTAAACAGATATTCTAACAAAATATCTCACAAATTTCGCCCATTTTGATCACCAATGACTATCTTCCCTATTACAACTGATGAGGAAACAATCCACCACTTAATCATTTCTTGACATCTTTCAAATCATATAATTAAGTGCAGAAAGTAGACATCAACCAAATCACAAGGTGTGATCTTTGCTGACAAGTTATCTTTTATAAAATACTATCTGAGAGTAAGTTCTTCAGATAAGTCGCAACTTGAGATTACAGATAACTTTAATACAGAACACATTTAAGCTCAGTCATCAAGATACAGCAAAAATTACATAGTAAATTAGGACAACAGGAGTAACCAAGCTCCAAGTAAACATCCTAAAGAACTAGTCTTCAAGTCTTCAATCTTCAAGTCTTCAACAAAGTTTCTATGGATTAGTTTGCAAATTTCCTATCTCCAAACCTTTTGATGTCATCAGAATAATCATATAGAAGAGTTCTGACAAGCATCTCTGTGTCTCTGGCAAATCCACAGACTTCTTTGTAGGTTTTGGTAGGATTTTTCTTGGCAAAATGCTTGACCCATAGGTACTTTCCCCACTTCCAGGCATGCTCTATTCTGATATCTGAAAGCTTGAAGTATCCATAGATAATCTTCAGATATCTGATGTCACCCTTGTATTGATCTTCTGTCAGATAGAACGACTCATAGGGTTCCACAGCAAGTCTTGGTCTTGTGCCTGTTCCTGTGATATTCAGAATCTTGTGCACATCATCTGGCTTTCCATATGGACAATCATCAGAGAGGTCCTTCTTCATGGCTTCAGTTCTCTTGACAACTTCAAAATCCAACCATGCTTTGATGTGATTAATGTTGATCAAGGTAGGTTTATTCTTTCTCCATGCCATAAGCTGTTTGAGGATTGGTTCTGGAAATCTTGAATTTACCAATAGATTCTTAAGTTCCAGAATCCAATAGCCATTTTTCTGATTGATGCACCTGTAGACAGAGGAATTATTGTCATACTTCACATACTCAATTTTGGCTTCTTCTGGCCTGAGTGGAAGTTGACTTTGTCTTTGTTCAGCTCTCAGTCTGTTCCTTTTCTGTCTTGAATTCTCTTTGGGGTTGTTGCTTGAAGAACTACCACCCTGGATAGACTTGGTATTTCCAGAGGGTGTTTTATTGCTAGGGCTTTGCGGCTATGGGCTCGATTAGCTTTCAAGTTTCCTTTTTCTGTGAAGAGGAGCTTCATCTTCATCAGTCTCTTCATTATCTTCATCAAGATCAATTCTTGTGAGATCTTTGCAGCCTTCTTCATTGCCCAGGAACTTGATTTGACCTTCTTCTTCTTCTTCAGAAGATTCATCAATCCCTCTAACTTGTCTTCTCCTTGGAGCCTTGGTACTCCTTGGAGGTTTCTGTGCCATGGCCCTTGTTACCATTTTGGTTCCTTGATGGGTCTCAGGAAGCACTTGGCTTGAGAAGGATTCATAGATTCGAGTGGTGGTCGGAAGTTTTCTTCTTCCTTCTCGAAAGACTACCAGATTTCTTCTTGTTTTCATCTCCTTCTTCCCATTCCCCGACTTTGAGGTCCAGATTTGTACTTTCTTTCCCCTTAGTCATTGTCATTTGACGGTCTCATAAAGGAATCGAGAGAGAGTCAAAATGCCCTTGTAAATAGTTGTGGCGTTGACCAACTCAAGTTCGACTTTGAGCTCTGATTTTGTTTGATAAGTCCATTGTCCTTATCGCTGAGCTCTTGATGGGCCTAGGATGGCATCTGCTTCCAAAGGTGTAACTTGCCTCTTGAAAAGCTTTTTCAGCTAAAGACACATCATCGTCCCTTGTCATTCCCAGATCTTTCTGAGCAATGATCATGCTAGTTGTTCTCTGAGTGATGAGCTCAGTGAACTTTCTCATTTCAGAGGGGACTGAGGCAATTACTTCCTTGTTTTGTGAAGACATCTCCTTATTCAGAGTAGCTAGTACTTGGTACCTGCTCATGTACTCTTGAGAGTGGACGTTTGGCAGTTTGTTGAAGATTGTAGGAGCAATCAACTTTCTTTTTAAGTGAGAAACCGCTAGATGTTCATGGCGGTGTCCCACCAAAGTCTTGTCTTCTTCATCATCTGAGGGATTACAGTGATCTTCATACTCTTGGACATTTTCATCAATTGTATCAAGTTCAGCAACCATCTCAGAGATTGGTTTCTTTCCTTTCTGGGAGGAGGATGGTACTTCTTTCGAAGATGATGCAGCCTTAGCATCATGCTTGACTTCAGATACTTCTTCAGTATCGAGTTCTTTGGCGATCTCGTGCACAGCATCTCGTAGCTCGTTAACCGCAGAGTAAGCATTCATTTCTTTGAGGTATTGATCTTCTAGTTGATCAAGCCTTTCTCTGGATTGAGCTATTTGATCTTCCAGTTGAAGATGGAGCTGTTGTTCTTCTTCCAACAGTTGTCTGAGTTGAGCACTTCTGGTCTGAGTGTTTAATATTTTCCGATTGGTTTCTTCAGAAATCTCAACTACTTGTTCAGTAGTAACTGCGTGTTGGTGAGAAGATGGATGAGTAGATTTCTGAGGTGATGAAGACGGAGATTTTTGTGAAGTCTTTTCAGTTTGCTTTTCAGCAGCTGGGGCATTGTTTCTCTGTGAAATTCCTCCGGTTCCTGGTGCAGGAGCATCATCATCATCCTTTTGTCATTATCATCCTTTTGGTGATGATCAGTGGGAGGTTCATCAAAGAAATTTTCATTCATTTCTTCCTCCTCATCATCTTCAGATACAAGATTGATCACTTCCGGGATAGTGATCTTCTGCCCATTAACTTCTTCTTGTTCAGAAGGTATGAATTGCAGAGTCTGGGGCAGAACTGGCTTGAATGCCATCTGTAATCTTGTCTGATCATCTGCCTGTTCAAAGGCATGTATCAAACTATGAGCCACTTCTCTGGAAAAGTCCTTGTGTAGTAGAGTCGCAACTGTATGTTGTTCTGTAGCGAACATTGCTTGGACATATGTTTCCAGGTCAAGAGCTCGTGCTCGTCTGGTTGGTTGATCAGTTATTCTCAATATTTCAGAGAGATCAGAGCACCTTAACTTCTGCCATTTCTTGAAGCATTGAATGTGCTTTGGCAAAGTGTGAGCTTTGAAAGTAGGTCCCTTGTTTCTTCAATGGGAACCTGCTTTGCATCTGTTTGAGCCTGAAAGAAAGAGTTTTGAGTGAGTTTCAAAACTTTGGTAGATATCTGAGTAGAAGTGTAGTTTAGTTTCTGAGTTACCTGAGTATGAACATCAGGCTCAGATACTTGTTCTACTGGGACAATTGGTGTCTCAGATATCTTGTGGTGAGGTGGAGACTTGGAAGTCTGGTCCTCATCAACCTTTCTTTCTTGAACCTGAGAATTACCATTATCACAATACTTAGGAAATTTTATCAAGAAGAACTTTAAGTGACAAGTCAGATATCTGAGAGGTCAATTACCTCCATGGAAGGCTCAGATACTTGTCTCTCAGAGACTTGTGCAGTCTCTGGAATCTTTTCTTGTGATGAAGCCCTTGATGCCTCATCAATTTCCATAGGTGCAGGGGATGTCGCAACTTTGTCCCCTTGCACTTCTACTTCTGATTGAGCCTGTAAGTAGATAGTATTGAATAATTTAGAAGAAGTTTTAAGATAACCCAGGCTGAAGAGTACTTATCACTGATTTTCATATACCTTCAAGTTTGAAAGCTCAGTGATGTGTGCTTCAGAAACCTTGTTGGTTTCTGGGTTTGTCTCTGGCATTTCTGCCTTATCTTCTTCCATCTCAGTTGGAGCCTGTTAGAAACATTTATCATTAATGATCATACAAACATTTTCTTGAAAAGTTAGTTCTCTTTAAGAATCATTTACCTGTGGCACAGGCTCAGATTTCTCAAGAGTTGAGGTTGAAGGAACCTCTTTTTCAGTAACTGAGGTAAGCTTTTCAGCTTCCTCTTGTTCTTCCGTTTCTAACTCAGCCTGTAACAAAGAGACTCTTATAAGGTAACAAGATTTATAAGTATAAAAATTTTCACAAGGTAAGAGTTAAACCAGTCATTTACCCGAGCGCCAGTCGATTGGTCTCGAATCGGTGACCTTTCTATACATTGGTCGTCTTGTCGATCGGCTTTCTTTATTTGAAGTTTCGGTACTTCACACCTTCCCGAGTATGCAACTCAGTTTGCCTCCCCAGTTGATCATTACGAGTAGATGTCTCGGTTTGATCCCTCTCATTGAGTTGGGAACACCGCAATTACAGGTGATTTTCTTCAAGACATCTTGTATTCTTTGGTATTTCAAAATGGAGTTCATTTACCATTTCACCAACCACTTGTGGCTGTTGTGGTTGTTGTGTTTGTGGTTGTTGTCGTTGTTTGGAAGCAGAAGATTGATCAGTCGAATGTTCTTCCAGATTCTTAGATGTGGCATTTCCATCAGCATCTGCCAATACTAAGATACCACTCATCAGAGCTTTGTGAAGTTGTGCAAGAGAGTCATTCCCTGATGATGTGTTTGCACCAACAACCTTTGCTATAGGTTCAAGAACTTTGTGGTGTAGGTTTTTCAGATATCTTATCATCGCCACTTTGTTCAAGAACCTTAGCCCTCTTTGATTTTTCTAGGACTTGAGAGATGACTAGTTCATCATCTTCATCGTCGAGCTCTCATCGAAGATTGGAACTGATTGGTCCATTATTCCTGCGGTTTCTGCAGATGGGGCTTGGTGTTTTTCACCACTTTTGGCAGCATTCATGAGTTCATCAGCAAGGCTTTCTGCATTAGTCGCAACATTTCTGAAAGCACTTTCTATTGCTGAGTCTACTTGTTCAGTAGGTGATAACTCTTTTGCAGCATTAATGAGTTCATCTGCCATGTTTGTAGAATTGACAACCTCTTTGGGTGTGTCTTCTGATTTGCCAGCAGACTTCTTTCTTGAAGTTCTGGGCTTCTTGGTCGCAACCTTTTCTTCAGATATCTTTTCAGATTTTCTCTTCTTAGGACCATTCTGAGACCCAGTAACCTTTTTCATTAGATTTGTATACTCATACTTGTAGAGTAAGTTACTGTTGGCTATTTCACCCGTCTCTCTGAGCTTAATGCCAAGCTTTTCCAGTAAGTAGCATATCTTCAGACCATATCCTACCGTGGCCTTTGGCTCAGCTAGTCCTTTAACAATCTTAGGCTCGAAGCCTTGAATTTTCTTCACAAATTTCATGAAGGCGTACTTTCCCCTGTTGAAAGGGTTTTCCAGCCTTTTGTCTTGTTGATTCAGCAAGAACAACATGATCCATCGTTCTTGGCTTATCTGGTCACCACCTCCTTGTAGACCATCAAAGCATCTGTGAAGAATGCAAGCCAGTACATCCCAGTGAACCAACAGATGTCTGGTTTGGATGTCAGCAAGTTTGAACTCAGTGGGTGTATCTGATTTCTCAAGATCACACACATCACTGTAAAGTTCTTTAACACCTTCAAGGAGTTCCTCATCCTTGGTGTTTATTTCAAAATCCTTTCCAAGATTTTGAACCTCAAACAACTTTGAGACAGAAGTTGTTAAGTCCGTATGGATTTCCTTTCCTTGGACTGAGGTTTTGATAGACACTATTTCAGTGCCTTCAGATACACAGGAAATAATCCTGGAGTTGTTGTAAAATTCCAACAAATCAAGTGATGAAATTCCACTAGGGCGAGCAGATACAAAGCCCTTGATTTGTGCCTTTTCAAGCATGTCAAGAATTAGCTTTCTGTCGGCTTGATTCTCTATTGCAGCCGTGAGGTATTCCTCAACCATGGCACCACCCCAAATCATTCTGTGACTTGAAGTCCAATGGTCAGGATTGAAAGCTCCTACCAGTCGATTGTTAACAATAACCAACTCTGGTGCTTGCTTTTCATGATGCAGTGGAGGATTGGGATTTCTGTGTAGAAGTGTTCTTGGAGGCCATCTCTTTATATAGTAAGGATTTGAAGCTAGTGTTTGAAAGAGATTCGATTGAGTGATTCTTTTCAGAAAAACTTAATCAAGAGATGCAGAGATTTTAGAGAAGTTGCAGAGGATTAGGAGAAGGTTTTTGCTGTTTTGAAGCAAGTTGAAATTTCGGATTAGGCAAAAGTGATTTCATTTGCCAAAATCCTATATATATAGCAAGTGAATCTCAATGCATAAAATACATACAAATTGATTTTGTGTATACGTATCTGTGATTTGCAAACAGGCGTGAGCAAAAGCTAGTTCGGCATTAAATGCTTAGTGGGCCATGTCTGAATTTCAACAGTCCACTATTTACTGTGAATTAATTTCTGCCGTTCAGATCAAGCGCTTGAATTCATCAAGGGTCACCATTGCTTCTCCAGCAATGATCACAATCAACAAATGTAATTGTGCCCATTTAATGAATTTTGGCTAATAGCTATCTGAATCACAATTACATTGGAGCAAGGACCTTTGTTAGATCTGAATTTGTCTTATACTTAGGATTTTTCCAAGTTTTTCATCAAAATAGAAATAGTGCGAGTTTCAAGAGAGTAGTTGACTGCAGATAGTTATACTATTCTCTTTTGTGTTCCCTGTTCATAGAATGATTCAGATATCTGAGTTCCCGTCTCAGAGATCTTAAGCTATCTTTTTACTCTTTACCCTTTTTGACTTCTGGGTTCCCGTTCCAGATACCTCTTCTCTCTTTTCTGGATACCCGTTCCAGATACCTCTTCTCTCTTTTCTGGATACCCGTTCCAGATACCTCTTCTCTGGATGCCCGTTCCAGATACCTGAACTTTTTCAGTTCATTGGTAGTTCCATTAGTCCAACACTATGTCTTAAGGCTAAGAATCTACTTTCTTGAGGGTCTTTGGAATGGCTTTTTCTTTTTTATTTATGGAAAATGAGGGAACCATTCCAAATAGTATGCCCGAAGGCGATCCGCCTGTTTTTTTGTTTTACACCCTGTAACTCTTCCCCTAGTGGCTTAGTGAAGATATCTGCAAGTTGGTCTTCAGTCCCAATCTTGAGTATCTCTATATTGCCTTTTTCAACATGGTCTCTGATGAAGTGATGTCTAACATCAATGTGCTTTGTTCTGGCATGAAATTTAGGATTCTGTGTAATCGCAATAGCACTTGTGTTGTCACAGAAAATGGGAGTTTTCTTCTCATCGAGTCCATAGTCTTTAAGTTGTTGTTGTATCCACAGAATTTGTGTTGCACAACAACCAGCAGCAATATATTCAGCCTCTGTGGTAGAAGTTGCAATTGAGTTTTGCTTCTTGCTAAACCATGAGATAAGTCTAGTGCCCAGAAACTGACAGGTTCCCGAGGTGCTTTTCCTATCAAGCAATGATCCAAAGATAATCAATCATCGAGTACCCAGCTAAACTCAATTCACTTTCTCTAGGATACCACAGTCCTACATCTACTGTGCCCTTCACATACCTTAATATTTTCATAGCAATGTTGTAGTGTGTTTGCATTGGATTTGTCTGAAATCTAGCACATACTCCAACGGCATATTGAATATCAGGTCTACTTGCAGTGAGGTAAAGTAGTGAACCTATCAATTTCCTATACTTATGTTCTTCAACACTCTTATCTGATTCAGTATAGGTCATTTTGGTTCCAATGCTCATAGGTATCTTAGTATTCTTTTCAGAAGGCTTAAGATTGAATTTTGTGAGCATATCTTTTGCATACTTTGTTTGACTAATGAATATTCCATCATTGAGTTGCTTGACTTGCAATCCTAGGAAATAATTCATTTCTCCCATCATGCTCATCTCAAACTTGTTTTTCATGAGATTTGCAAAGTCATTACAAAGTTGCTTGTCCTTAGATCCAAATATGATGTCATCAACATATACTTGAACCAAGAGTAGTTTCCCTCATGATTTAAGGTAAATAAAGTTTTATCAACTTCACCTTTCTTGAAACCACTTTCCAGAAGGTATTTGGCCAAAGTGTCATACCATGCTCTTGGAGCCTGTTTCAGTCCATACAGAGCTTTCTGTAGTTTATAGACCATTCTACTTTCTGAGGAAACTTCAAAGCCAGGTGGTTGCTCAACATAAACTTCTTCTGCAAGTTCACCGTTTAGGAATGCGCTTTTGACATCCATCTGATAAACTTTGAAATTTTTATGAGCTGCAAAGGCTAGAAAGAGTCTTATTGCATCCAATCTGGCAACTAGTGCATATGACTCATCAAAATCTAAGCCTTCAGTCTGAGTGAATCCCTTGGCAACCAATCTTGCTTTGTTTCTGGTTATTTCACCAGCTTCATTCATTTTGTTTCTGAAAACCCACTTAGTTCCAATCACAGATATTCCTTCTATAAATGGAACTAGTTTCCAGACTTTGTTTCTCTCAAATTGATCCAACTCTTCTTGCATTGCAGAGATCCAGTCTTGGTCTCCTAATGCTTCTTCTATACTTTTAGGTTCGATATTCGAGATGAAACATCCAAAGAGAGAATCAGCATTTTCAGCTATTGCTCTCCTAGTCCTAACACCCTGATTAATTGGTCCAATTATATCCTTTGTAGGATGATCTTTGATCCATTTCATCAAAGGTTTAGTGCTAGTAGGATCAATATCCAAGTGATCTGAATGTGAATCACTAAGATTTAGATTTGATACTTTTTCAGTATCTGAGATATCTGACATATGGGAAATGTCATGGATATCTGACACTTTTTCAGTGTTAGAGATATCTGAGACATGCATTTCAGCATTCTTATTTTCAGATACCTCTTCATGATGAAGGTTCTCAGTAACCTGTTCCATTTCTGGAAAACTCATAGGAAATTCCTCATCATGTTTGTGAGTCATCTTGTTGTTACTAGGCTTTTCAAGCTTTTCTACGTCAGAGTCATCCTCACTTTCCATAACGATGTTTTTCCTTTCTGAGGGTTCTTCTTTAGTATCCGTCAGTAATAATTCTTTGAACTTTTCTGAGAGTTCATCAGTAGGAGGTATTTTCTTACTTCCTTCATAGAATACAACATGAACTGATTCTTCAATTTTCTTTGTTCTTTTGTTGTAAACTCTGTAAGCTTTGCTGTTTGTGGAATAGCCAAGAAAAACACCTTCATCTGCCTTTGGTTGAAATGTTCTCAGAAAAACTTTCCCATTGTTTAGAACAAAACATCTACAACCAAATACTCTCAGATGTTTGATATTAGGAGGTCTTCCAACCATAATTTCATAGGGGGTCCTGTCATGGTGTTTGTTTATCAAGCATCTGTTCTGAGTGTAGCAGGCTGTGTTTACAGCTTCAACCCAATATATTTCACTTATCTCAGTGTCAGCTAGCATTGTCCTTGCAGCTTCTTTAAGGGTTCTGTTTTTCCTTTCTGCAACACCATTTTGTTGAGGTGTTCTTACAGAGGAAAGTTGGTGTTGTATACCTTTGCAGGTACAAAACTCCTTTATGTACTGATTGACAAACTCAGTACCATGATCTGTTCTGATTACAAATACCTTTTCATTTTTCATGATTTCAAGCTTTTTCAGCAAGTTTGGTATCTCCACCCTGGCATCAGATTTGTGTTTCAGAAAGACAACCCAAGTGAATCTTGAGAAGTCATCTACAACAACCAGACCATATTTCTTCCTGCATAACTAGTTACGATGATTCAAAAGATCCATATGTAAAAGTTGCAGTGGTCTAACACTAGAGTGTCTGATTTTGGACTTGAAAGAGATCTTAGATTGTTTCCCCATCTGACAGGCAGAACAGATACTATCCTTTCTGAAAGATGTTTTGGGAAGACCAACCACTAACTCTTTCTTGGCAAGTCTATTCAGAGTTTTGAAATTCAAGTGACTCATTCTTTTGTGCCATAACCAGTGCTCTTCTGTGTGACCAGATTGACTCACCATGAGACATTCTTGATTGTGGAAGATGCCCGATCGGCAACATAAAAGGCGCCTTTCCGCCGACCAACTAAGGTATGCTTTGACTCATTGTCAATTAGTTTGCGATTTAGCTTTGAATTTTATAGTAAAACCCTTGTCGCAAACGGCTCATGCTAAATAAATTGTATTTCAAATCCTTAACATGTAATACGTCAGTGATTGTTAAAGTTCCCAATTTGACGTTGCCAAATCCCAGAGAGGGATTTAATTCTCCTCCAGCAAATCTGATATCTGGTTCTGTGTTGCAAGCTTTGTAGTCAACCAGATTTGCTTTGTCTCCTGTCATGTGCTTTCCGCATCCACTATCAAATAGCCATTGTGCTTTAGTCCAGGAAGCATTCTGCACACAACAGGAAACAGGAGATTAGGTTCTCATATCTTTGATGGAACCGTCAGAATCAAAAGTTCTTCCAGTAGGAATCCATTTTTGAATGAATTTCTTTGAAACATGCTTTTGTCAGGAACATAAGGAGGAATTCTTTTTGAATGAAGGTTATCATTAGTAAGAGTTATTTTCTTCCTTGGTGTGTCCCTAGGTGCTCCATATGATGCTTTCAGATACATCGGGTTTCGAGTTTGCTTTTCAGAAACTTAGCCTTCCTTGCAGATTTCTTCTAGCCAGCATTGATTTTCATGGCTTGATTTAACTTCCACTTCGATAATTGCTTTGAGCAATTCTAGCCTTCAACCATCGTTCTTGCTCCCTTGTACTCATGAGCAAGTTGTTTTCCGATGCCTTTGTAGCCAATACGTTTGAGCACTTGAAGCTATCTCGAGATCTTTTCTCGTGACTTTGCTAGTCTCTGATTGATCCAATTTCTTTCCGAGAAAAAGTGACATGGGAGAATTTGCCACTCGCAATTCTACCTTTTGAGAGACATAACCTTTGTTGGTGTTTACACTTTTCGATGTTGTGTTTCTTTTCGAGACGCACCAACGGTTTGTTTTTGACTTGTTTTTCCCACAAAGGTTTAGTCGAATCGCCTTTCCTTTGTCAACAATCTTTGTCTTTTCTCCGATACTATAGATTGCATGGAACCGTCTTCTTTGAGTACTTACAACGTTCTCTTTCTTTACTCTTATTGAGTAATAGAGCAATCTGTCGAGTATTCAGCCAAGTCCTTTCTTTTTCGAAGGATCTCTTAAGTAAGATTGTACTTGATAAGAGTGTCACTAGCTTTGGCATAAGATTGAAAAGATAGTTCTTTCTTCTTGAGTTCCTTGTTTTCGTAAAGAAGATTTTCATAATTCTTTCGTCTTCAACCATCGCTTCTTCATGTGACTTTTCGGTCTCGGATATCGAGCTTTGAGAAATGCATTTTCACATCCTTTCTCTCGATTCTTTAACTAATTGAGAATTTTCCTTTTCAAGAGAATTCTTTTCTTCTTCAAGATTTTCGCTCTAGCTCGGATCATTAGAAATTCTCTTTCATAGATGTCAAGTTCTTTCCTGAGATTTTCTAGATTTTTATTTCCTCTTCATCACTTTCATAAGTGTAGCAAGAAGTATGTGTTACCTCATCACCATAAGATGCTTTTCTATGTTGGAGATGTCGGTCCACAATTTCAACAACTCCACACATTTCATTCTTCTTGAGGCGAAGTCGATTATATCATGAGTAACTCCACATAGTTACGGTGATGGTAGGTTGAATCATCGAATTGTCATCTTCGAACTGTTTCAACGTCTAGAGCATCCAGTTGAATTTGGATTTTCTTTCTTTCTTGATTAATAAAGCTTTGGCTTCTTCGAAGATTCTTCTATCTTTCTTGTCTTTGTCCTTAGTTTGTTGAGGCGGACAATCCTTCTTGAAGTGGCAGGTTTACGACAATAGAAATAGATATCGTTTCCAATTTACGCTTCCTCAAGACATGATGCTTTCTCGAAATGGCTTGTTCAATGAGCTCGCATATTTTTGTACTGGTGATAGTTTGAGCCTAGATGCTTTTTCAGCTTCTCTTTGGCTTTTCTTTTCTCAATTTCTCGACTGACAAATTTACTCATTTTCTTTGCAGCAAGAGCATCCTCAGTCTCCTCCTTGCTTTTCTTCTTTTCAGAAGTTCCTTGATTAACTAGAGCAACATTCTGCAACTTTTCAGTTGTTTGTTCTCTCTGAGTTGTCTCATAGTCAACAGTAGCAAGATGAGAGAAAAGTTCCACTGGAGTGATATTTGGCATACCTTGGTTGAAATAAAAGAATTTAGTATGCTCTCAGTTGTGGTTAAGACTTCTGACAATAGTCTTAATCTTTTCTGACTGAGAGTATCTATTGCTTTCCCCAAGTGCTGCCATATCACTCATAAGAGTGGTAAATCTGAAATCAAGTTCTTCCAGAGTTTCAGTGGGACCTTGTTTGAAATTTTGAAATTTCAACTTTAGAACTTCGAACTTGTTTTCCTTGGTTTTCTCGATTCCGCATGATTTCTTCAATCGGTTGCGAACAACTTTCGCCGCTTTTAGCACCCGGTTTACGCTTTGTATGTGCTCTGGTGTCGATCTGATGATGATGTTACGAGCTTGACCATCCAGACGATTCCTCTTGGCAACTTCCAATGTCCAGAGTTCTCTGGGCTTTGGTTCGTAAATAACGTGACTAGTAGATCTTCCACTAGTTGACGCATCTGTTTGTGAAGATCCTTCGCTTTGATCTCTGTCTCTTCCACTTGAAACCTCCATGACTTGCTTAAGTTGTTGAATGATTATTGGACCATTCTTTATTACTTCGATCATCTCGTCACTTATAGCTTCAAGGTGGAGCATCATGTTATTTTTCCATTTCTCGTAGTTCTCTGGTTTGAGAACGGGTGCATCACTCAGAGACATACCTGCACACTTAACACACAAATTAAATAGCCCTAAAAAAAATGGACAAAGTTCCTTCACCTATCTGGGGATCTAGGTTCAGTGCAGAAGGCTGGTGAACCTCCTGCTCTAATACCACTTGTTGGTCCAGATAACGGCAAAGTAAAAGACTAGAGGGGGGGGGGGGGTGAATAGTCTTTTAAAACTTTTGTCGATAACAAATATTTCTCAGATATCTGAATGGATATCTGATACTTAGAATCAGAGTGCGGAAGACTTAATAAAGATAAGTGTAGAAACAGTTAATAAGTGTGTGTGTGTTGCTGAAGTATAAATACAGAAATGTAAATGACACAGCAAGTATAGTGGTATCTGGAGGTGGCGTAATCCTCCAACTAATCCACTTCGGTCTATCAGAGACCTAGAATTCACTAGAACAGAAAATTGAGATAACCTTACAAAGATCCTATTCTAAGATTCTGAACAATTGGTTCCCAACCAAAAGTTCCCCCTGAGTTGTTCCCTAGCTTCTTCAGCCAAGTACTTCCTATACTCAGAAACCTTTGAGTTGTTCCCTAGCTTCCCAAGCTAAGTACTTCCTATACTCAAAAACTTTGGAGTTATTCCTTAGTTTCCAAATCAAGTACTTCCTATACTCCGGTAACCTTGGAGTTATTCCCTGATTTTTCAAACTAAGTACTTCTGTACTCACGGCTTTGGTGTTGGTTTGATTTGAGTTGTCGGATGAGCGTCTTAATGACTTTTCGGTTATTCAGATAGCTCTGAACTAAGTTACTTAATACACTTTACTGTATGGTATCTAGTTCGATTTTACTGACCCAAGTCTTATGATATCTGTTCAAGAGAATGAATCTCAGATAGTTGATCTTTTGATTCAACTCCTTTACAGATAGCTTTGCTTGTTTAGGATCAGGACACTTAGAACTTGGTGTTTACTCAAGATCAAGCTTTAGTCGCAATGTAAAGCTTTGATAATAAGTAAGTTGCAATGAGAGAGTAGAATGTTCAGAGTTCTATGTTTCAGCGTATGCAATGTGTGTCGTGTGTTCTCTCAAGCTGTCTAAGTGTTGATATTTATAGATGGATTTGAGTGCCGTTTGAATAGTATCCGTTAGGCTCAAATTCAAACTATCGATATCTGTGTGTATAGTACTGTAGCAGGTTTTGTCTTCTTCTCAGAAGTTGCCGTTGCTTTTACTCAGACATCTCTGTCCGTGCATTAAATGCTTTGTACTATACTTTTTGTCCTGTAGTGTCAACGGAACTATGCTTTGTATCAGAGACTAGACTTGTTGTCTGATTCTTTGCACATCCTTATCTTCATTCTTCAGATACCACTTGTATTGATTGAAACAACTTTGTTTGCAATATATGTTTCTCTTTCAGAAACGTGGTTAATGCTCAAGGTATCTGAGAATAGATATCTGTGGACACTTTCCTTGTTTTCAGATATGCATCTCATTTCTCAGATATCTCTTGTGACACAGTTTGTTTGAAACTGTTTGCGTCTACAAGATATCTGGCTAAGATATCTGAATAACAGATTCAATAATCTTGTGCAGTTTTCTTCAAATCTTCAAAAGTTGTTGAGCTTTCTGCTTGGATGTCTTCTTCTTGGTCTTTTCTTCATAAAATAAAAATTACATTTTGAGACCTAACATCCTATACAAGATTAGCTAGACTATCATACTTAGTGGGTTTCCTCTTTTACAATGTTCAAGTGAACCAAGAGTACTAATCACCTTTCTGAGACTAAGATAAGTCATCATGTTGCTGAACAAAATCTAAACAGATATTCTAACAAAATATCTAACATTCTTGTAATGCAAGAGATTTTACATACTCTTCGGGCAAAAAAGAAAAACAAAATTGGGTGCATGGTGATGAAGTTAGACTTAGAAAAAGCCTACGATCGAGTGAGTTGGAGGTTCCTAGAAGATACTCTTGTGGTTTTTAATTTCCCGAGTAACATGATACGGCTTATTATGTTTTGTGTTCGAAATGCTAAGTCTCAAATTCTCTGGAATGGTAAGCCCTTGGAATATATTATGCATACATATATGTGGATTATGACAGGGAGATCCTTTATCTTCATATCTTTTTGTGCTGTGTATTGCAAGATTATCTTACTTGATTAATGAGAGAGTGACACAGAAAAAATGGTTTCCGATCAAGCCTTGCAGAAATGGGCCTTCGTTCTCACACTTGTTCTTTGCGGATGACTTGATTCTAATGAGCAAAGCTACCATAGCAAATGCACGTGTGATAAAAAAGGTGATGGATACCTTTTGCGCAGCCTCTGGTCTGAATCTAAATCTGTCGAAGTCAAAAACTCTTTGCGGATGACTTGATTCTAATGAGCAAAGCTACCATAGCAAATGCACGTGTGATAAAAAGGTGATGGATACCTTTTGCGCAGCCTCTGGTCTGAATCTAAATCTGTCGAAGTCAAAAGTTTTTTAGAACTGAAACGTGTGATTACGAATATTCTTGGATTCAGTCAGACCCCGAATCTCGGGAAATACGGGTCTACTTACGCCATGGAAGAGCAAGTAGAGCAGAAGCTGGGAAACTGATCGATAAGGTAACAGCACGCTTTGCAGGTTGGAAAAAGAAGTTCCTCTCTACGACTGGAAGGGCTACCTTAATCCAAGTTGTTGCTACAGCAGTTCCTATCTACGATATGCAATCTAGTTGGATCCCAGAACACATATGTGATAGATTGAATAAACTCAATAGGGACTTTTTATGGTCTAATGATGTGAGCAAAAAGAAAACACATCTGGTGGGTTGGAAACAGGTTGTTCAAAGAAAATCAGAAGGTGGTTTAGGCATTCGAGAAGCACGCACAAACAATGCAGCAATGCTTGCAAAGATAGTATGGAAAATAGCCAGAAAGGAGAACGCTATTTGGCTGGAGTTGGTAAATCAAAAATACTTGAAAGGCCACAACATCCTACACTATTATTCGAAACCTAGAGATTGCCCAATGTGGAAAGGAGTAGTATGATGCGCACATAAACTAAATTCAAGTTTCAGATGGCAAGTAGGCAATGGAGCATCAATCAATTTCTGGCTGGATATTTGGTTCAAGGACTGTGGGCTTTACTCCAAAATGGAAAGGATTGATAAAAGAGATTATATATACTATTTGATGTGACAATGAAATGTGCGATATAGCATACTTATTGACCCTCGTTTTTTGCCCTATATACAATATTTGTGTCATTTTATGGTCAATTACCAACTTTGCGTGTTTTATGTAGGTCATGATAGCGGTTTTGAGGATTTGCATGATTTCAGGCACCAAAACGGCATAATTGTGCCAAATCGGGACAAGGAAGCAAATACGCCGGGTTGACCGTTTCATGAAGTTCGAGGAGTCAAAATATGTCATGTGACCAACCGATGCGAAGATAATTGAAGGAGGAACAACTTTGTAGAAGACCACTTTTCGAGGAAACGAAGTTACGAAGCACGAAATTGAAGAACGAAGAAAACAGATTCGAATCTGCAGGAATCGACGATGGAGGCCACCAGGGGACCGCAGTAGGGGTCATTGCGGCCACCAGACGACCGTAGTGGACCTGTTGGGCTCTTTTTTGTCTGCTTTATGGCCTGTCAGGCTGAGGCCCGCCTTCCTAAACCTTCCTTATTGAAGAATGGCGGTTTGGAGGTCGAAATTTCACCAATAAATAAGACCTCAGGGGTCTCAGAATCCACGCAGCTCACAAAGCAGCTCTCATGAGAGAGAACCAGTACCCGGGAAAGTGAAACCCCAGAACCGCTGGTCGTCGGGCACCCAGAAGGAGAAACCCTAGAAGTAGCAGCACGAAGACATCAAGAACATCATAGACTAAGCTTCTTCTTGCTTTCTTCTTAGATTTCAATTACTGTTCTTTGTTACTATGAGTAGCTAATTTCTTTTTGTAAAGGCGAACCGCCGTAACTCTGCTTTTGCTACTTCTTTATATACCATGATATAATAATGAATTAGTTTCAAAACGTAATTCGTGCTTGTTCTTTATTCGTCCGACTCTTTATGTGGGAAATCCTTACTAACTACGACTTGGTAACGGATTATTTATTATCCTGTGTGATTTGTCTGAAAACGTGGCGAGATAGTGTGTTGAGTGACACAACACATTGTTGGTTTAGTAAGGGTGTCTAGATTAACTACGACTTGATCTGGCATGTTTCTTTGCTACCTATAGACGGCAAGTACGTTGTTTGATTCTAAGTAGTTGGGATTAGCATAGTAGAGGGAGGTTGGAAAACCTTTACGCCTGTCCATTATTGATTTACAACAAAGCAATCTAGGGTTTACTGCATTTTAATTATTATGTCTGTGATCAAACTACTTACTTTTCTGCATCCAAATTCAATCGTTATTTGCTTGTTCCTATGCTAAGTGTCCGTGGAGAACGACACCCCGAGTCAACTTTCCGCTATAAACTGTGGATTTGAGGATTTCCGACTTATAAATTTAATCTTGATTGTATTTACGGATTACAGGTTCTACAACTGAAAACGAAATCTCTGAATGCACATCACTATTTCTCTAAATCAAATTCTACAAACAGATGGTCAGTGGGATTTTTCAATCCTACATACAGAAATTCTGCAATTTCTGGCTGATGAGCTAAGGAATTCTATCATACAGCTATCAGATGAACCAGACACTCTTCTTTGGAATGAAACAACTACAGGTAAATTCTCTTGCCAATCTGCTTATACCATACACTACACAAGCTAAACTCTCACAGTCCTGGTACAAGAAATGAGTACAAGTACATCTGGCAGAGTAAACTTCCAAATAAAATGAAACACTTTCTTTGGCTCGCGACAAAAGACAGACTGCTTACAAATTCACTCAGTTACAAGAGAAGGATGGCTACTGAGCCCTTATGCGTACAATGCAAAAACAGTGAAGAAGATGTACTTCACATATTCAGAGATTGTAAGCCAGCAAAACTTATCTGGAAAGAGATTATGACTGATGGCGAGCTGCAGAGGTTCAACTCCCTGTCTGATGCACAATGGTTCAAATGGAATCTCCAAAATCATCTGGAATCGAGTTTAAACACGGAAGTGTGTTGGGCAGCAACCTTCACAACTACTATCTAGGCCTTGTGGAAATCAAGAAACTCGATGATTTTTCGAGGAGAGCCTGAAAGTGACAAGAGATTATTATTCCTCATCAAGCAACATAGTAGCGAGATTCATATGAAGATGAATGTAAAGCTTACAAATCAAAGACCTCTGAGATGGACAAAACCCCCAAGTACCTGGAAGAAATTAAACGTGGATGGCAGCTGCAAGAATCATCAGAATGCTGGAGCGTTTGGGGTTGTACTGAGAGATGATACTGGACAATGGATCTGGGGTTTTGCAGCGCAAATTGGGCAACCCACATTTAATGAAGCTAAATTAGAAAGATTACTGAGAGGGCTTGAACTCTCATGGGAACAGAGAATTCAGAAGTTGCAGGTAGAAGTCGACTCGGAAACCATCTTCGACTGGGTCACAGATCATGCTGTAGAAAGCCTTGGGAGCTAGAGGTCAAGAGAATTGATAGAAAGGCAAATATGTGTGCCGATCATGTGGCAAATCTTGGTTACAATTGGGATAGGAATGGAAAGTTATGGCTTTCACCACCAATTTATGTAATCCCCATTTTGGGAATGGATAATGGCAATTAAGCCTAATGAAAGTATTCTTTTACCCAAAAAAAAAAAAAAGAAGCAGCTAAAACAGTATTATTCGAATCTAGATGTTCACAAATGAGAAAAAGCTCAAAAATGACAGAATAAATTGATAGTGAATTGCTATGCTAACCTTCAATTCATAGAAGAATTTGTTTGATAACTAATTACCTAACTGAATTAGGGTTACATTTGGGATTGTACAATACTTTCTACACTAAGTACAACACATAATTACAAGATGTCATCATCTGCTGCGTGGTCCTCCAACTTATTCAGTACTTCAATTCTGTCCCAATATATATCATACTTTATGCGATTAACTCTTTGTTTATTGCATTTATGTCCAGTTAAAATACAAAACTTTTGTGTATAAGTGATAACCATCCCAAGAGAACTACAACTTGTAATAATACACCCAATCTTACACATTATCAAATATAAATATAATGTGCGATGTTTTGGCCACGAATGAATATCAACTGTATAATATACATGGATAGCAAATTTTGCTGGTAAAAAATTAAACTATCAATGTAATTGTAGCTGTAGGCATGTGACATAGTGCAGAATCTATGGGAATTAAGAATGTCATTTGGACGCAACATAGTTCGTAATGTACTTGTGAATATAATTAATCAATTTGTAGTTTTGTCAATCAAATCAAGAATCAAGGTCTTAAAATAATCATACATGGTTACCTTTGCTTGGCAACCAAACCAATTTCCCATCCTCTCAATTTGATTCGCGATCATGATAGAGTAACATTAACCTGTTCTCTTCTCTTCGTCTTAACAGAACTTAACATAACAAAACTGAACTGATCTGAACTGAACTGAATTATAGTATAAAATACAACTAAGCAAAACTTAACAGAATAGAATTGAACTGAACTAAATGAATCTGAACTGAACTGAAATTAATGAGTTTTCAGATAAAAAGAACAGAGCCTAAGAACTCTTAGCATTTAGATTTTGACCATGTAAACTTATGTTTGGTTTTTAATTTCATAGTACTTTTTATCTCCGTAAGGAAAGGATTAATGAGTATTTTATAATTTATCAAGATTTTGATTGGTAATAGCAAAAGTGGCATCACTTCTAAATGTGGGTCTCTTCTTAAGAAATTAGTTAACCAATAAAGCAGGGTAAAATGCACAGATGTACCTTATGTTTTTCGAAATATGCATGAATGTATCTTATATTCTTGAAATTGCACGGATGTACCTTATGTTATTTAAAAGTATGCACACTTACTAGCTCCAGTAATGGTGTATGTAATACACTCTCCATGTGTACAAATGGGCTTATTTTTTAAACATAAAAATTATAAATTCACTAATTATATGATCAATAAATTAATTTTTCTATAAAATGTAAAAGTTTATAACAAATATTTTGGTAGTTTCAAATAAAATTATTAAGGATTATTTAAAATTGGAAATTTTTATTAAAGGTACAAATTTAAATATGAAAAATAAAAAATGAAGAAAATAATATATTTTTTCTTTATATATATATATATATATATATATATATATATATATATATATATATATATATATATATATATATATATATATATATATATATATATATATATAAACTTTTAAAAATTAGTATACATGTATTAATATAAATTTCTAGTAGAGTTAGACAATTTCCCTTAAATATTTTCGGAATAACAATAATTCATACTAATATACACTATATATTCAAAATCTTGCCTTCAATAATTTTGATACTTTTATTTCATATTTTTTGAAATACTATTATAAATTTTGATAATATCACTACAATAATTTTAGATAAGTTTTTTTTATTTATATATATCATTATTTTTTAAATTAGTAGAGCTATTATAAATATTTATATTTCTTTTAATTTTCACAAATTTCTTTTTTTATTTTATTATAATTTTTTATTAGTTTTAATAATTTTAAATTAATCTTATTGATCTTGGTTCCAACAAAAAAAAAAATATTATGAAATTTTAACACTTGTATGCTTAAAAAAGTAAACCCACTTGCACACATAGAGAGTGTAATGCACACATAATTATTGGAGCAAGTGTGCATACTTTTGTTAAACATAAGACACATCCGTGCAATTTCAGGAACATGAGATACATTCGTACATCTTTCGAAAAACATAGGGTATATTTGTGCATTTTACCACAATAAAGCACGTCATATATATGACCTAATATACTGATAACTTTGTTAAGATGGAAAAACATTTCAAAATCCCTAACTTAGGCGATGTAAAATATCTCTTCATTATATACAAAGAAAAATTGTAGCAAAAAACGTAAGATTTATGCAGTTAATTAAAACTGATGTGCTTATATCAATTTCTTCCCTATGTATAGCTAAACTGACACATTACTAAAGAAATCTAACGCTACATGAATCCGTCGACAATGTACAAAAAGATGTAATATTAACCAACAATTAACTTATTAATAATACACTATTACAAACATTGTTTTAATTTCACATTACATATATATAAATTTTAGAATAGTAAAATCTTTATAGTGTGTCTAAGTAACAAACCACGAATGTTTAAAAGTGGTCCTTTTATTCGACATCAATCATGTATATATGAATGGAAAATTAAAAATATGAAACATTCAAAACATAACACAAATATTCAATCAATTGCTGACAGACGATCAAACCGTAGCAATTAGGCGTAATCACAAATGCCGTATATGCAATACCCTGCTCCCTTGCACTTGTTGTTGCATTCGCTGCAGTGCCTCTTGTCAAAGGCTAGGTTCACACACTCCCCATTGCAGCAAGACTCTGTTGCATCACATTTCTTCTTGCAAGCTCCGCAGTTGTGGTGATCGTACCCCAAATCAATACACTTGTTGTTGCAGCAAGTCGTGTTTCGTCCTTCCAAAATGTAGTTACAAACTTCAGCGTCCTTGTGACAATGATCAGCCACATTGGGATTTCTGACCTTTTGTTGAAGAAACCGGCTCACCCTTTTTGGGGGCACGGTTAGAGGAGTCGATGTGGAGTGATCTGGTTCAACCGGTGAACGCGTGAATACCATGGTTAAGGCCACGGTCACGCCTATGATGAGGAGGATTGTTTGGATGATCACCTTCATTTTCTTGAAGGTGGGGAAGAGATTGAGTCCTTATGTCTTCTTGTTGGTGTTTGATTTTTTGGGTATTTGGTTGGAGAGAGGTGGAGTTTGTAGTTTGTTAAGAGAAATGGAATGAGATAGTTTTAAAGTTTATATATATATATTCTTAACCAAATGGGTATAGGAGTTGACGCGGGAATGAAGGTAAAAAAGGTGAAGGCCGTGTGGTGTGAGCTAGTGCATGGAGTGTGGTGGGAGGAATTTACATGATTGACCGGTTGACCTCCCACTTATAGTAAAATTTTTACATTTTATACCACACCTAGATTATTCAATAGAATTCAATTGTCAAACAAATCATTTTGATGCAACGACCTCCAATCCATTCTTGGCTTAGCCAAATGAGTGGAGGAGTAACATAACAAGGTTATATTGATTGTAATTTGTATGCTACTAACTAGTAGTTTAGGTTAAATGTAGAATATTATTGCTCGTGAGAGGGAGTGAAAATGGACGTTAAAACTCAAGTTTAAGGAAAATGAGCCACTCGATAAGTCCTTTTACGAAGTTGACTAATGGCTTCCTAAATAAAGCGACGTTTTAATTATTTTGTGTCCTAATTCTACCTAACCATGCCTCAGTATAATGTTGTAATATTCAAATTCGACTTATCCATGCCCCTGTACAATGTTGTAATATAGAAACGTGAGCTTCATAGCAGTGTTTTTTTATAAATAATTTGGTTGTAAATTAAAATTCGAGATGTATAATAGGAAATTTGAGAAGAATTGACGACTGCGAGTCCTACACGCAAAACTTAATGGGTACAAAATGTCAACCTGCATAGTGCATATGTTAATTATGTTGTAATTAGAGCATGCTAATTGGTGAAGCAAAGGACCAAGACGCATTTAACTTAAGAAATGCGACACTTTCATAAATGGACACATTGACAGTTAATGTTTTGCTAAGTGACGTGTTTCGTCAAAGCTTGGGCTGTAATCTGGCGTTCTTTCAACATTAATTAAGAAGGTACTTAGGATCATTACAAGTAATTAACAATGTAATGACAGGTGCATATTTTATACCTCAACTTCACGTCACACCTAATTTAAAATCTGTTCGAATTATGCGGGATTGTGCTGTGCACAGTGCAGGTTTTGAAACTATTGGCGGAGAAGGCTTCGGTATGAAAACAACTGGTTAAGTACGATTTTGGTCGCAATTAATTTGGTCACTCATTCTACATTTCTACTCTAACTAATCAAGTATTTTATGACACTAATTTTTCCAAAGTCAAACCAGCATCATGTGCAGATTACTTTTAGAATTGTTCAATAACTATTGAAGAAAGCAATAATTCGATCATGAAGGAAGTGGAAAGAAACTGTAACAGAATTGCAGTTCAGTTTGCAGAATTAACTGCCGAACTCAGTGCGGATTACTGCCTTGTTGGAGTACTTGACACACGAGCCTTATCTATTTAAAATATTGAAAATTAGCATGAAAAATATAAATTTATTAAAATAATTAGTCTCAACGAGATTTATCAAGCCGATCCGGGCTCGGCTCGTTACATAAACGAGCATAATATAATGCTCGAACTTGGCTCGTTTACCTTATCGAGCGAGTTGAGCCGAGCCTTCGTTAAGGCTCGACTCGCGTAACAGCCCTAGGTGCAGGTGCACCTCCCACACTAGATCACGAGTTGTACCTGAATCATACAACAATGGCGTAAGTTGCATAAATGCAATCCGCGTGATTGTTGGCCGTTTGAAGTCGATTGGCTGGGGATTTTCATCACAATACTATTACGCTCAGTATAGGATCAACAATTTATAATTTACAGTAGATAGGTTGAGGTAATTTTGTTTTTATCTATTTATACCCAACATGGGTTCATATATAGTTTGTATCTAGTTTTTAGTGCAATCAATACACACAAGTTTTCTGGAATCAAGTTTTCAACCCTAGTTTCTGACAAGAATTGTTAGAAAACTGTACTTCTTTATCTCTTGAGTCTTATATATGTTCAAAAATATCGTATTTTATGTAACATGTGAACTCATATACATAGAGAGGAGTTTTGGTTTTTTTTATGTGACAAACAAATTTATTTACAATGTGAACAAAATCATGAGTAGCATAAGGAATTATCTTTAATGATAAAAAGAAAAACCACATCCAAATCATTACACTTTCCAATACAACGATGAGTCTCCCGAACAATCAAGTTTCCAAGCAAAACTTACTATTTATTTATTTTATTTTTGCAAAAAGTTAATATAGAAGCTTAAAGAGAGTCATAAAAGATAAGAGTGGTATACCCCATATATAGAATCGATACAAAAACATAAAGTTCATCTGAGCAACTACCTAGGGTGAGAATACTAGAGCTCTAGTACAGGACTATGACTCTCAGTAAAGAGCTGTTTGGTTCGGTTATGCCTACTTTATTCATGGCACATTTTTGACAAGATTTTATAAAGAATGGAATATACCATCTCCATTGCCAAAGTCCAAATTCTTTGTTTCGCTTGCAATTTAGTGTTGGACATGATCCATGGGCCACACAATTTCACCTGTTTACATGTCAGAGCGCAAGTTTCTTCACGCCCAGCCCAAATGCAAGGCATCATGGCCTCCAAATTTTGACAGATCAGCGCAAGGAGCCAATTAGAAGCCTGCCCTCTCATATGCCCTGGGCAGTTGGCACAACATGCCATACTTTATTTTCAGCAATTCCAAAGTCATGCCAAAGTGAGTAAGAATGGTGGAATGAACAAACCAAACATGCTGCTAAATATATAGCCCGAGTCAACAAGAGGACGATAACAAATCCTTAAAGTTTCTAGATTCTGGCAGAATATGCTAACTCCACATTAGCTCCAAGTATCAGGCATGTGTCTACAATCCCATCTTATTTCCGGCAATAAGAAGTTCCCAATGCAAGTAGTCCTCCAAGTTGAGATGATGCTCTCCTGGGGGGGGATCGATCTGCAAAAGAGAAACTATACCTGCTTAGCAATAAACGACTTATGCCAAAGTATACCTATACTAATCAACAACGATATACGTAATGTTTATTTCCAATGTGTTGGGTCACATTTGACCAATGTGTCGAACGAATTGAAAGCTCAACCGCCGTCCACTAAAATTCCAACACATTGAAGATGAACCATCAACATGATCACTTGACAATGCAACTGAGAAAGGTGAAGGTTGATATGAATTTGAAATATAGAACGTAATCATGTAGCAGTATAAATAAAACACTGTAGCTTGGGTAATCAACACTACCCACCAGTAATTAATAAAACACTGTAGCAATTACAATTCAATTAATTTGAGAATGGCAGCTGTGCATAAAAGGGGATATTATCCACCTTATATGTTATCTACTTACAAGTGATGTGGAATAATTCTAACAGTTATTAATACATAATGTTTCTATTGATACAAAATGATTAGCAATTAATTAGATTACACTGGAGTTGAGACTTCAAAGAATTGAATTGCATTTTTCTTAATATAGTAGGATGTACTCCATCCGATCACGGTTCCTACTATCGATTCTAAAACTGGCATTATTCATCCTATATATGAAACTACGGGACGTGTGATTTTGATTGCTCATCTCTTCCCATCGCTTTGTTCATTGAAAGATGTCAAGTGTGATCACGGTAAAATGCCGGAGTCATGGGAAAGATTATGCACAGCTGCCATTCTCAAATTAATTGAATTGTAGAGTAGTGTTGATTTATTGGTGATTGAGCTTTAAATCAACCTTACAAGCTTTGTAGCTTCCATGAGATATGTTATTTGGAGGATCTACTTATAAGTGATGTGGGATAATTCTATTAAGGGGATGATGGTTATCCACCTTATATATTGTTTGGAGGATCTACTCACAAGTGATGTGGGATAATTCTAACAATAACAATATATTCAATGAATTGCTATCGATACAAGATAAAAAGAATCCTATGATCAATAGCCACAATTA
The DNA here is from genome assembly GCA_026545765.1 of Plantago major. Taxonomy (NCBI): domain Eukaryota; kingdom Viridiplantae; phylum Streptophyta; class Magnoliopsida; order Lamiales; family Plantaginaceae; genus Plantago; species Plantago major. The sequence continues at coordinate 71,932,387 of CM048843.1, forward strand.
CACGTATATATGCATATATAGCCTACTCTGACGTGGTTATGGTTGGGTTGTAGCCATTTGTGACACAATATCACATGACATTTGAGTTCCACACACATGGAGAGGAGACCTGTGCTAGGTGAGGTGCCGCACTGGTTAACTCTAATTAACATCTCAAAAATTCCCTGTGAAAATGATATATAAAACATTAGCAATAAATTAGGCATAATCGCAAATGCCGTATATGCAGTAGCCATCTCCCTTGCACTTGTTGTTGCATTCGCTGCAGTGCCTCTTGTCAAAGGCTAGGTTCACACACTCCCCATTGCAGCAAGACTCTGTGGCATCACATTTCTTCTTGCAAGCTCCGCAGTTGTGGCGATCATACCCCAAATCGATACACTTGTTGTTGCAGCAAGTCGTGTTTCGTCCTTCCAAAATGTAGTTACAAATTTCTGCATCCTTGTGGCAATGATCTGCCGCATTGGGATTTCTCACCTTTTGTTGAAGAAACCGACTGATCGTTCTTGGGGACGCAGGGTTGGTTTCAGAAGAAGCTGCTGGAGAGTAATCAGATACTGGTTTTACGGTCGAATGATTGAATATCATAGTTAAGGCCGCGGTTACGGCTATGATGAAGAGGATTGTTTGGATGATTAGCTTCATCTTGTTGATGGGAAAGTGATATATAGGATAGATTGTGGTCTTTTGGTGTTAATTTTGTTTTTGTGTGTGATTTTTGTCTCTTTGATTAGAATGTTGAGTAGTTGGTTAAGATTAATGAGGGAGGTTTAGGCTTTTATAAGGTGATCAAAAGGCTATATGGAGTTGAGGCGTTAATGATGGTAAATGTTAAGGCCTTTGGGGCCGGCTGTTGTATATGTGAAGTGTCTTTTAATCAAGTTTAAGTCATACACTATACTAGCTTAGGGTGTGAAATATAAGATATCTTTCAATTTCAGCAAATTTTATGGTTTCTTATTTTAACTGGGGACGATTTTACATATCTGACCTTAGGTAGGTGCAAGAAAATCGTTTGTTTGTAGGTTCAATTCGATGGTGAATATATTTTAACCGGGGATAATATATTTTTTGTGGGTGTCTAAAATATGGTGAATTGATTTAGCAAGTTTTACTCTTTCTAGCCTAAGTTAGAGGAAATAGAAGAAAGGAACCTAATGGTGGAAGATTCAATCCTTAATATAGATTAGGAAATAAGGTCAACGGGTTTATTAATCTATTAAGAAAGAGATCATCATCAAAGCCAGGCATATTGAAGATGACTAGTTTTGAAACATAAGTTGTGTGAAAGAGAGAGAGTGGAACCATAGAGCCATCGCTAGGGAACCGGCCGCTCATCGGCCACCAAATCGTAACCTCCAGAGCCATAAGCCTACCCGTCCTCCTCATCAACCCTTAGAGCTTCGTAAGAACCAAGTGAGCAGCGTGAATGGAAATGTCAGACGTCCGTCGAAAGGAAGTTTCGGAGTAGGACAAAGGAAATGGGTGGAGAAAACAGTGGAGAATACTAGTACACTGTATATTTCAAATTTTCCGATGGATTGGGATCTGGAAGATGTGCGGAAGACTCTGATCAAGTATTGGCCAGTAGTTGATGTATTCATGCCCAATAAAATAAACAAAGAAGGCAAGAAATTTGTGTTTGCAAGGTTTGATAGCACGAGTAATCTGAACGAGATTATGGATGAAATCAAAGGGCTGTGGATTGGTCAGTGCAAAATATTGGCAAACAAGGCAAGGTTTGAGAGAAACCTGATTGAAAGAAGAAGTCCAAGGGTGATGAAGAAACCTGCGGATCAAGCAAGATTCAGAGTAGAAGGAACCAGTTACATTCAGGCGACAAAATTGAATGGCAACGTGAAAAGAGTACACACACAATCGGAGGAGTTGTTGAAAGAATCTAATGAGAAGAGGGTGATGATGATGAAGAAGCATAATGAGAAGAAGAACGAGATGACAGGTGCAATTCGGTCAGAAGTTAAAATGTCAGAGAGAGATTTAAACAACAAGGAAGTTACGAGAGTGTACAAAGAATTTGAATTTTTTCCAGAAAAGGAATCCATTGCCTGGGCCAAAAGGTGTCTAATTTGTGGAATTAAAGATGAAGTCACAGCAGTCGAAGTGGTGGATCTCCTACAGTCACGAAAATTTTATAACACAGGAGTGTGTCAACTCTCTAATGATATGTGGATTCTGGAATGCAAATCCAAGGAAGAACATGAGAGAATCTTGAAAGAAGATCAACAATGGTTGAATTTAGCATTCAAGTTCATAAGGCCATGGAAAGAGTCAGATGCCAATAGTAGACGTCGAGTTTGGGTGGAGGTGCATGGAGTACCTCTACATGCTTGGTGTTCACAATTCTTCACCAAAATAGGCAACAAAATTGGCAAGATTATTGAAATCGATCAGGAAACTTTGGCGAAAAGAAACTTAAGCAAAGGCAGAGTGCTAATAGAGACTCCAGTATTCAGCAGAATTAACAGAAGTTTTCGGGTTAGAATTTGGAACAAAATGTTCGCAATAAATGTAATGGAAGCTTGTTGCAGCATTGAGAAAAATATTGGAAATTTTGCGTCGGAAGCCGGTGATCCACCGGATTCAGATGACTCAGATCCGGACGACTTCGAGTCTGGCGAGGAAGTCGAAGAGAATTTTAAAAAACAGTTGAACATTGATGAGGGGAGACATGATTTAAATGATGTAGTTCTCAATGAAACTTGGGATGGAGAATGTGTTGGTCCAGATAACGGCAAAGTAAAAGACTAGAGGGGGGGGGGGTGAATAGTCTTTTAAAACTTTTGTCGATAAACACAGTTTCTCAGAAACCTGGGGGGGGGGGGGGTTTGATACTTAGATTCAGAGCGCGGAAGACTTTAATATAGGTAAGTGCAGAAACAATAAGTATGTGTGTGTGATTTGCTGAAAGATAAATACAGAAAGCTAAATAACACAGCAAGTATAGTGGTAACTGGAGGTGGCGTAATCCTCCAACTAATCCACTTCGGTCTTTCTGAGACCTAGAATTCACTAGAACAGATAATTGAGTTCACCTTACAAAAATCCTATTCTAAGATTTTTAAACAATTGGTTCCCAACTAAATGTCCCCCCTGAGTTATTCCCCAGCTCCTAGAGCTAAGTACTTCCTCTACTCAGATAACCTTGGAGTTATTCCCTGATTTCCCAAATCAAGTACTTCCTCTACTCCACGCCTTGATGGTGTTGGTTATAAGGTTTGTCAGAGAGGCTTCTCGTATAACTTTTCAGTTATGTTTTCAGAGAGCCTAATAGAACAAGACTACTTAATACACTTGTTCAGTGTATAGCAATCTGCTCATTACTGACCCAAGTAATTGATGTCCGTTCTGGAGAATGAGCTTCAGAAAGGTTATCTGATAGTTCAACTCTTTCACGAATAACAATCTCTTGTTAAGGTTCAGGACAACTTAGAACTATTAGTGATTCTTCAAGCAACAAAAAGCTTTCAGAAAGGGTAGTAGAGTGCTTGAGAGAATACTTTGCTAGATTGTAAGTTTGCAAGTTAGATCGTTCTTGATTTCTCAAAGATCTAAGTGTGTGATATTTATAGATGAATTAGAGAGTCGTTGGGATGTTATCCGTTAGACACAATTCAAATTCAGTTTATACTTATCTTGAAATGAGTACTCAGAAGTCCTTGTCTCATATCTCAGAGAGGACTGTGCTTTAGCGGCTTTTCTGCCGATGCAATTAATGCACATGTACTTTTTCTTGTCCTGTAGTCTTCAACGGATACATGAGCCTTTCTGATGGCTTACATGCTCCATACTCATGATGTCATATGTTCCAGAATCATGTTTCAAAAGTAACTAAATGAACTTAAGAAAGGATTAAGGACATAGTCTTTCCGAGTGAGACTAAACCTTGGTGTCTTCATAAATCTTGTGCAATATCCGGTCTTGTAATCTTCAGAAAAGCTCCATTGCTAGGATTAATCTTCATGGTCTTCTTGGAAATAAAAATTACACTCAGAGACCTATAATCCTAATACAAGATTTACTAGACTAATCATACTCAGTGATTTCCTCTTTTACAATGTTCAAGTGAACCAAGAGTACTTTAATCACCTTTCTGGCTAAGATAAGAACATGTGATGAATGATCAAAATACTAACAGATATTCCTAACAAATTTCCCCCTTTTTGATCAGTCATCCATGACTATCTTTTAAAGTCCTATTACAAATTTGTAATCCTGGAAGAGAAAACAATCCACCACTTAATCATTTCAAATGATATTCAATTTTAGTTGAATTAAGTGCAGAAAGTAAACATCAACCAAATCACAAGAAGTGACCTTTGCTGATAAGTTGTCATCTATTAGAGTGTATCTGAGAGTATGATCTTCAGATAGGTACAGATTACAGAATGAGATGCAACTTTTACAAATAGATAAAGTTTAGAAACAAACAGCAAGATTACAAAAGTAACAAAACATACTAAGTAAATTAGAACAACAGGAGAGTCCAAGCTCCAAGTAAACATTCTAAGATACTAGTCTTCAAGTCTTCAAAAATAACTTAGGTTCAGAAACCTCAAGTTCTTCAGCACCCTTTCTGGATCAGTTGACATAATCATCCACTTTTCTGCATTCTTGGACATAGTCATAAAGTATCCTTCTGACAGAAAGTTCTGTCTTTCTGGATAAGATACAAATTTCATGGTAACTCTTGCCAAGATTGTAGTTTTTCTTCAGAAAGTGTTTGACCCAGTAGTATTTTCCCCAGACCCAGGCATAGTCTACTTGCAGCTGAGATAGGTTGAAATACTTGTATATTTCTTCCAGATAGTGAATATCATCCAGATATTCATCCTTTGTCATGTAGAATGACTCATAGGGATGAACACCTAGCTTGTTCTGCTTGTTGTAGCTGCCATCCAGTTTTCTTGTCTTGTGCACATCTTCTGGCTTGGGGTAAGGACAAGGAAAATAAAGGTCCATCTTTCTGGCATCATTTCTCTTTTCAACCTCAAAGTTTAGCCAGGCATGAAGGTGCTCATGTTTTAGCAAATTTGGCTTGCCTTCACTCCATTTTAGGATCTGGTTGAAGATGGGAGTTGGAAACTTATCATTGACAAGTAGATGTTGCAGTTCCAGAATCCAATACCCTTTCTTGTTCAGAATGCACCTATATGAAGACTCTTCATTACTGGTCTTCACATACTCAATGTGGGCATCAGTTGGCTTTTCTTGATGAGTTTCTTTGTTTGCTCTGCCGAACTGAATATTCCTTCTAGCCTTTCTGTTAGGTGGCCTTCTGTCAGGAGATCCTGTGACTCTTTCTCCCTGCCTTGGGGCTGTGCTGGTGGATGTTCCTTGTATTGACTTGGTATTTCCAGAAGGGGTTCTGGCTGCTAATGGCTTTGCTGCCAGAGGAGGTTGTTAGGGGCTTGCTTGCCTTCTTCTTTTGTGAATTGGATGCTCATCTGTATCAGATTCATCCTCATCATCATCATTGATGTTCCAGTTGTGAGGCTTGCAGCTCTCTTGACCTCTTACCTCACCTTCTTCTTGATTTTCTTCTTCAGAAGCTTTCTGGTTGTTCCCATCTGAGATCCTAAGGGACTTGGTACCCCTAGTGACCATACTTCTCGACTTCTGGTGGTTGATCTGGAACAACTTCTTCACAGGTGTCTCGGTGGTGTCCTTAATGACTAGTTGACTTGAGGAGGGGAGATTTGATTGTTTTCTTTTTCTTCCTCTGCCTTTCTGAGGCATCTCTCCTTCCCCCTTAGTCAGAATGACTGACTCATGATAGCATAAGCTTCAGAGAGTGATTCAAAGTTCTCTGGAGGTTGTTATGCATCCTGACCAATTCTTGGATTTCTTCTTTCATGTCCTTGTTTTGCCTAACCAACACTTGCTCTTTTCTGTTGAGCTCTTCAAGAGGCCTTAGAATAGCCTCAGCTTGTTGAGTAGCATAAGTAGCATCTGCTAGTGCTTGGTTGGCATTGTTGCAGTCTTCTTCCCTGATCAGAGCTAAGTCTTTCTGAGAGAGAGCTATGCTGGTTGCTCTATTTAGCAATGCAACAGCCAAATCTTTCATCTCTTCTGGGACTGACTGTAGGACTTGGTTGTCTTGAGCAATAAGTCTGTCTCTTAGTTCCAAGAAAACAGCTGTTCTTGACCTGTGCTCATCACTTCTTGAAGCACCTGGAGCAGAGAAAATTTGAGGAGCCAGAAGGGCTAGCTTTTCCTTATTGATTAGCCTCTCATCTTCTGCTTGGGAGATCAAGTTTGGGTTTATTTCAGCATCACTCTCATAATCCTTTTCTTGGATTGTTTGCAGAGTGGCAATCTTTTGTTTGCCTTTGAGTATGCTGGCCTTCTGAGAAGTAGAAGGTCTTTCTGATGCAGTCGCAGCATCATGCTCTTCATCATCATTGTCATCCATGGCATCTATCTCAGCAGCAGTGACAAGGATGGCATTTTTCAACAACCTTTGCTCATCTAGGAGTGCCAGTTCCTTAGCATTAGCTTCTTTGAGCTTTTCAAGTTTTGCTTCCTTTTCTTCAATAAGAGCTTGACACTCTAAGTTGATTCTCTTCTCCTCTTCCAACTTAAATCTGAGTTGTTCAATCCTGAACTCAGTGGCTGTGATTTCTTCAATTGTGTCTTGTTCAGCCTGTTGGGTATTTTGATGAGACTTTGGTGGTGATGATGATGGGGCTTTCTGAGTATTGGAAGGAGTAGCCTTTTCTGCACTTCCTTTGCTAAATTTCTGAATCCCACTGTTTCCAGGTTGAGGATCATCATTCTGATCATCATCATCATCATCCTTTTTCTTGTCTTCTTGACTTGGATGCTCAGAAGGAGGTTCTTGGTAGTCATTCTCATCAGTTTCCTCCTCATCTTCAGAAACCAGGTTGATCACATTAGGAAGTGTGATCATCCTCCCATTTACTTCTTCTTGCTTAGAAGGGTAGGTTGTGAGCTTGCTGGGTAAGGCAGGATGGGTCACCATCTGCTCTTGGGTTTGAGCATCAGCAGCTTGAAAGTCTGCTAGGAGTCTTTGTGCTACTTCATTTAAGAAGTTATCATCCATCAGAGTGGCAAAAGAATATGATTACGGGAAAACATAGCATGGATATGGTCTTCCAGAATGATTGCTATGGCCCTTTTCTCTGGGATGTCAATTACTCTTGCAATTTCAGAAAGATCGGCCTTTCTGAGTTTCTGCCATTGTCTGAAGCACTTTAGATGTTTCTTGAGAGTGTGCTTCTTGAAGGCTTGGAGTAAGTTGAGTGGCACTAGACTTTGAGCCTCAAAGAAAGGGATCAAGTTAGGTTTGTTCAAACTACTTGTGTTAGTATATGTGTGCAAAAGTAAGCTTTCTGAGCATACCTGTGTAGAAACACTAGGCTCATTTGCTTGGACTTCTGCTTGTTTGGGCACAGAGGCCTCAGATACCTTGATGTGAGGAGAAGTCTGATCCTCAGCATCCTTTCTTTCTGATTGAACCTGAGAATTACAATCAAATATGTTTAGAAACTGTTAACAGAAAAGATAGATGGAAAAGTGCTTTCTGAGACTTCACTTACTTCCAAGTGAGGAAGCTCAGTAGCAAGTTCCTCAGAAACCTTGGGGGTTTCTGGCACCTTTTCTGCAGATACTGCTTGTTCAGCAGTTTTAGTTTCTTTTGGAGGAGATGACACAACTGTTTCTCCATCCAATTGTTCTTCTGACTGAGCCTGTAAGAACAAACATAAGAGATTTTAGTAGTGGGTTCTCCAGAGCATTCGTTGAGGAAGATTATTACTGATTACTTACCTTCTCAGCAGAAGGCTCAGTAAATACTTCCTCATAAAGCTTTTCAGCTTCTGGAATCTCTAGGTTTTGGGGTGTTGGTTCCACCACCACTACTTCCTCAGTTGGAGCCTAATAAGAGACATTTAAGAATATCAGAACATAAGATTAGAGCAATTTTAAGTTAGTTATTTCTTGTTCAGAGATAACTTTACTACCTGTGGAACAGGCTCTTCTTGATGTTCTGAGGTTGGAGTAACCTCATCTTGATTCAAGGGAGTGGACAAGTTTTCTTCCCCCTGAAATTGTGTCTCCAAGTTGGCCTGAATAGAGTCAGGCTGAGTTTGGGTTTCTTGGACTAGTGGAGTTTCCACAGCCTCTCTTTGCTCATTGTTGGTCTCCTCTACAATATCTTTCTGAGTCTCCATCTCAGTTTGATCTCTTTCTAAGAGTTGAACTCTCTCAGAAGGTTGAGGAACCTGTTCAAGAACAGGGTTTTCTTCAGCCACATTAAGTGTTGGCATTGTGAATGTGGAAGCAATGTCAACATCTTCCATCACTCTATCTTCCTCATCCAGGCCTTCTTCTTCCTGCTGGACAGAGGGGCTCCTTTCTTTCTGAGGGGCTGAGCTTGATGCTCCTCCATGGGTCTCAATCCTGGAATTTTTGAATACTTGTGTAAGTACTACATCATCATCAGAGTCATTGTCCAGATTGGGAGTTGACCCATCTATGATATTTCTATCATCTCTGGAGATTTCTGGAGCAGCCTGTCTCAGAATTCTTGGGGCTTTCTGGTGTTGCCTTTCTGGCCGAACAACATCTTCTAAGATCTTGTCTCCAGAAGGTTGTGCTTTTTGTACATTTTGGGACTTAGAGGCTCTCTTGCTTTGAGTCCTCTTTCTCTTGGCAACTAGAGGTTGAGCAGGAGCTTGCTCAGAGACCTCTTCACCTTGCTGGGCAGCTTCAAGCTCTTCTGCCTCTTTCTGAGCTTTCTCAGTAGCAATTTTCTCCGTTTCTTCAAAGGCATGTCTGAAAAGGGAGTTGGTGACTGGGATTTCTTGTCTCTTTCTGAGAGTTATTGCCATTGTTTCCAGAATGTAGCAAATTCTGAGACCAAAATGCATATTGGCATTTGTCTCAGTAAGGCCATTGATGATTTTAGGCTCAAATTCCTCAATGTGCCCAAGAAATTTGTTGAAGGCGTACTTCCCCCAATTAAAGTGGGTTTCCTGCCCTTCATGCTTCTTATTCAGAAGATGCATCATCATCCATCTCTCCATGCTTATCTGGTCTACTCCACCTTTGTTGCCATCAAAGCAACGGACCAGAATGAGAGCCAAAGTACTCCAGTGTTTCTGGAGATGACTGGTTCTGATGGCTTTCAGAACAAAGTTTGCCGGGCAACCCTTTGCATTTTCAATCTAGATTGCCTCAAATAGATCCTTAACACTTTGAATCATGGAGGCATCCCTGATGTTGATGTCGTCGATTGTTCCTCGATTTTTCAATCGGAATAAGTTGCATAAAGTCTTGCAGTCTAGGACAATTTCTTGTCCTTGAACTTCAGTCTGCATGTACTTCTCTTCTACATCATTCACAACTTTTGTGAAGATTTTGGAGTTGTTGTAGAACTCCAACACATCTAGTGTGGATAGTCCACTGGGTGCAGCACACAGAAACTTGTAGATATGGGAACTTTTCAACATTCCCAATATCAGTTTTCTATCTGCTTTTGAAGAAATGACTGCAGAAACATATTTCTTCACAAGAGAAGCTCCCCAATTCATCTTGTGACTTGGATTCCAGTCAGAAGGGGTAAACTCTCCTAGAAGGCGTTTATTCAACACCTTGAGTTCTTTTCCTCCTTGCTTTTCAGCAAGAGCAGATGATGCGACCTTAGGGTTCTTGGTGGTCATCTTCTTTGGTGCCATCTCTTATATAGAGTCTTTGAGTGAGTGTTTACAGATGGGTTTTGCAAGAATAATCGAGATTAGTCTATCTTTTCAGAAGACTAAGCACAAGAAGTTGAGTTGCAGAAGAAGTTTTGCAGAAAACTTGAGAGGTTTTGCTATTTTGATGCAAGTATGAAATTTCGGATTTGGTAAAAGTGTTTGTCTTTTGCCCAATTCCTATATATATAGCATAAAAGCATATAGATACAACATACATATAACTGAGTATGAATGTGTGTCTTTGTACCTGCATAGGCGTGGTATCACACACGTTTCTCATTAAATGCTTAGTGGGCCACGTCTGAATTTCTAAACAGACATTACTTCTTTGTTTTAATCTCAGCCGTTGAGATCAAACGTTTATACATCAAGGGCTTATATTGAATATCTTGTAATGATATCAATCAACAAATGGTAATGTGCCGACTTGATGGATTTTTGACAAGTTACATCCATTATGTCACTTAGTAAAGAGTAAGAACACTCAATCGTTTGAACTTTATCATTCTGAGTATCAAGTCCTTATCTTTATATTATTTATCATGAAAATGGCAAAAATACAAGACATTGGACATGTTTGACTCCCAGAACTTATGTTTTTCGGGCTTTATGTGTCTTTTCTCTTTATGACTAAATAGTTTCCTGAATTCAAGAATCAGAAACTTCAGTTGTTTGAATGTATTTGACCCACTCTTAGTAAGTAAGTTCTAGTCTTATTTACTTATTAAGTGTGTACCGACCTTTGCCTTTCTGGATACCCGTTCCAGAAATGTTTTGTCTTTCTGAGTGTTGCTACTCAGAAACCTTTGCATCACTTCTTAACAACTTGGCTTTCTGAGAGCATGTTCTCAGAGGCCTACTTCTTTTCTACCTTGCTTACTCAGACTTTAGAGATTCAGGACATTTTTCAGTCCTTAGGCAACTCCATCAACCCAAGATTATGTCTTAAGGTCAAGAACCGGCTTTCTTGTAGGGGCTTGGTGAAGATATCTGCAAGTTGGTCTTCTGTGCCAATCTTGAGTATCTCTATATTGCCTTTTTCAACATGGTCTCTGATGAAGTGGTGCCTAACATCAATGTGCTTTGTTCTGGCATGGAACTTGGGGTTCTGTGTGATTGCAATAGCACTTGTGTTATTATCGAAAATGGGAGTTTTCTCTTCATTGAGTCCATAGTCTCTGAGTTGTTGTTGAATCCACAAAATTTGTGTTGCACAACAACTAGCAGCAATATATTCAGCCTCTGTGGTAGAAGTTGCAATTGAGTTTTGTTTCTTGCTAAACCACGAGATAAGTCTAGTTCCCGTAAACCCAAGTTCACGAGGTACTTTTCCTATCAAGCATTGATCCAGCATAATCAGCATCTGAGTAACCAGCCAAACTCAATCCACTTTCTTTAGGGTACCACAAACCTACATCTACTGTACCTTTCACATACCTTAATATTTTCATAGCAATGTTGTAGTGTGATTGCATTGGATTTGTTTGAAATCTAGCACACACTCCAACTGCATATTGAATATCAGGTCTGCTTGCAGTAAGGTAGAGTAGTGAACCTATCAATTTCCTATACTTGTGTCCATCAACACTCTTATCTGATTCAGTATAGGTCATCTTGGTTCCTATGCTCATAGGTATTTTAGCATTCTTTCCAGAAGGCTTAAGATTGAACTTTGTGAGCATGTCTTTTGCATACTTTGTCTGACTAATGAATATTCCATCATTGAGTTGCTTGACTTGCAATCCTAGGAAATAATTCAATTCTCCCATCATGCTCATCTCGAACTTACTTTTCATGAGATTTGCAAAGTCATCACAAAGTTGCTTGTCCTTAGATCCAAATATAATGTCATCAACATATACTTGAACTAAGAGCAGTTTCCCATCATGATTTAAGGTAAATAAAGTTTTATCAACTTCACCTTTCTTGAAACCACTTTCCAGAAGGTATTTGGCCAAAGTGTCATACCATGCTCTAGGAGCCTGTTTCAGTCCATATAGAGCTTTCTGTAGCTTGTAGACCATTCTACTTTCTGAGGAAACTTCAAAACCAGGTGGTTGTTCAACATAGACTTCCTCAGCAAGTTCACCATTCAAGAATGCACTTTTGACATCCATCTGATAAACTTTAAAGTCTTTATGAGCTGCAAAGGCCAGAAAGAGTCTTATTGCATCCAATCTGGTAACTGGTGCATATGACTCATTAAAATCTAAACCTTTAGTCTGGGTGAATCCCTTGGCAACCAACCTTGCTTTGTTTCTGGTTATTTCACCAGATTCATTCATCTTGTTTCTGAAAACCCACTTGGTTCCAATCACAGATATTCCTTCTACAAATGGAACTAGTTTCCAGACTTTGTTTCTTTCAAACTGATCCAACTCTTCTTGCATTGCAGAGATCCAGTCTTGGTCTCTTAATGCTTCTTCAATAGTTCTAGGTTCAATGTTTGAGATGAAACATCCAAAGAGAGAATTAGCATTTTCGGCTATTGCTCTCCTAGTCCTAACACCTTGATTGATTGGTCCAATCACATCTTTTGCAGGATGATCCTTGATCCATCTCATCATGGGTTTAGGGCTAGTAGGGTCAACATCTATGTGATCTGAATGTGAATCACTATGATTATGTCTTGATACTTCTTCAGCATCTGTGACATTTTGCACCTCAGAAGGGCGGTGAATGTCTGGCACTTGCTCAGTGTGAGAGCTTTCTGGGACATGCCTGTCAGAGAGGTCATTTCCAGAGTTAGCTCTCTGATGAACATCTTCAGTTTCCATTTCTGGAATTCTCATAGGAAATTCTTCATCATATATGAGAATCATCTGGTTGTTACTAGGCATTTCATGCTTTTCTTCGTCAGATTCATCCTCTCTTTCCACAATGATATTTTTCCTTTCTGAGAGTTTCTCTTCAGAATCCTTTATCATTAGTTCCTTGAACCTTTCTGAGAGTTCATCAAGGGGTGATTTCTTGCTTTCTTCATAGAATACAACATGAACTGATTCTTCAATCTTCTTTGTTCTTTTGTTGTAAACTCTGTAAGCTTTGCTATTCATAGAATAACCAAGAAACACTCCTTCATCTGCCTTTGGTTGAAATGTTCTTAGATACTCTTTTCCATTGTTAAGAACAAAACATCTACAACCAAACACTTTCAGATGTTTAATATTAGGGGGTCTACCAACCAAGAGCTCATAAGGGGTCTTGTCATGGTGTTTGTTTATCAAACATCTGTTCTGAGTGTAGCATGCTATGCTTACAGCTTCAACCCAATAAACTTCACTTATTTCAGTGTCAGCCAGCATTGTCCTTGCTGCTTCTTTAAGGGTTCTATTTTTCCTTTCTGGAACACCATTTTGTTGTGGTGTTCTTACAGAGGAAAGTTGGTGTTGTATACCTTTGCTGGTACAAAACTCCTTTATGTACTGGTTGACAAACTCAGTACCATGGTCTGTTCTGATTGCAGATACTTTGTCATTTTTCATGCCTTCAAGCTTATTTAGCAAGTTTGGTATCTCCACCCTAGCATCAGATTTATGCTTCAGAAAGACAACCCAAGTGAATCTTGAGAAGTCATCTACAACAACCAGACCATACTTCTTTCCTGCATAACTAGTTACAGATGATTCAAAAAGATCCATGTGTAATAGTTGCAGTGGTCTAACACTAGAGTGTCTGATTTTGGACTTGAAAGAGATCTTAGATTGTTTCCCCATCTGACAGGCAGAACAGATATCATCCTTTCTGAAAGATGTTTTGGGAAGGCCAACCACTAACTCTTTCTTGGCAAGTTTGTTCAGAGTTTTGAAGTTCAAGTGACTCATTCTTTTGTTCCATAACCAGTGCTCTTCTGTGTGACCAGATTGACTCACCATGAGACATTCTTCAGTTGTGGCAGATGCCCAATCGGCAACATAAAGACTACCTTTCCGTCGAGCAACCAAGACTGTCTGCTTTGACTCATTGTCAATAAGTTTGCAAAACTTTGCTTTGAATTTCATGAAATCCTTATGCATAAACTGGCTCATGCTAAATAGATTGTATTTCAAACCCTTAACATGTAATACGTCAGTAATGATTAAAGATCCCAATTTGACGTTGCCAAATCCCAGAGAGGGATTTAATTCTCCTCCAGCAAATCTGATGTCTGGTCCATTGTTGCAAGCTTTGTAATTGACCAGATTTGCTTTGTCTCCTGTCATGTGCTTTCCGCATCCACTATCAAATAGCCATTGAGCCTTAGTCCAAGAGGCGTTACGCAAAACAGAAAGGAGTTAGGTTCTTGCTTCAGAGATAGAACCATTTAGACTAAACATTCTTCCAGTAGGAATCCACATTTTAGTGAATTTCTTGGGAGTTTGTTTTTGTCTAACTTGATCAGAAGGAGATGCAATAGAATTAGTAATTTTGATCTCAATCTTCCTTCTTGGGGTGTTTCTAGGTGTTCCCTTTGGTCCTTTCGGACCACAGGTTTCAGGGTTGCTTTTAAAGAACTTAGCCTTCCGCCGAGTTCCTTCTAGCTCGGCATTCGGTTTTCGTGGCTTGAGATTTCTTCTACTTCACAATTTCTACGCAATATCGGACTTGCCATTGTTCTTGTCCTTCCTTATATTGTTGGAAGAACTTTTCCAATAGCACGATAGCCAATGCCATTTCGAACACCTTTGGCTTTCGAATCGTTCTTCAGAAGCCTTACTAGTTTCTGCACCGTCTTTATTTTCATAAAATGGTACAGTAGAGAATTTGCCTATTCCAGCAATTCTTCCTTTTCTAGTAATATAGCAATGTGGATGGTTACATGTCTGAGGGTTGTATTTCTTTTCAGAAACCTCATCCACAAGTTTCTTGTGAACTTGTTGTTCTTTCAAAGGTTGGGTTGCTACACCTTTTCCTTTGTCAACTACCCTAGCTTTCTGACCAATGCTATAGGTGGTTGAAGAACCATTCTGTTGACTTTTTACAAAGGTCAACCTTTCATCACTCTTCTTCAGAGGAGATGAATTACTCGATTGTTCCTCGAGTCCAAGTCCACTTTTCTCAGAGGGATCTCTCAGATAGGATTGAACCTCAGTGAGAGTGTCACTAGCCTTTGCATAAGATTGGAAGGATAGCTCTTTCTTTCTGAGTTCTTCATTCTCAGAAAGCAGCTTCATCATTTTCTTAGTAAGTTCATCCAAGGCTAGTTTGTGAGAATTTTCATTCTCAGATATCTGACTTTTCAGAAGGGCTATTTCAGCGCTCTTGTTCTCAGATACCCTGGTTAGCTCAGAAACCTGTTTTTCAAGAGTTTCTTTGCTTTCCTCTAGAATTCTGGTTTTGGATTGTGCTTCCAGAAATTCTTTCTCATAACGATCCAATTCACTCCTGATTAACTCCAGATCCTCAATTCCATCATCACTCTCATAGTACAGAAATTATGAAATGTTAGTTACCTCATCAGCCATAAGACACATTTCAATGTTGAAGATGTCTGGACCAGCAATCTCAGCAACTCCACACATTTCATTCTTCTTAAGGCCGAAGTCGATTACCTCGTGGGTGATTCCACACAATTCTGGTGATGGTAGGTTTCAGTTATCTGAATCTCCATCTTCAGAATCTGTCTCAATATCTAGAGCATCAAGTTGGATTTGAATCTTCTTCCTTTCTTCAGTCAGTAAGGCCCTTTGATTTCTTTTGTAATTTCTTCTGTCCTTGTCACCTGTCTTGAGCTTGTTTAAAGCAGGGCAATCTCTCTTGAAGTGACCAGGCTTTTGACAATAGAAGCAGATATCATTTCCTATCTCTGCTGATTCAGTACTAACACCTTTCTGAAAGGGGGTCTTCAGAGAGTTGTTTAGTTGAAAGTTCTTGTACTGATGATAGTTTGGGCCAAGATGCTTTTTCAGCTTTTCATTAGCTTTTCTTCTCTCAATCTCTTGACTCACAAATTTATTCATGTGTCTTACTGCAAGAGCATTTTCTTCATATGCGTCTTTGGTATCTTTCTTTTCAGAAGTACCTTGAGAGACTAGAGCAACACTTTGCAACTTCTCAGCTGTTTGTTCTCTCTGAGTTGTCTCATAATCTACAGTAGCAAGATGAGAGAAGAGCTCTACTGGAGTAATATTTGGCATTCCTTGGTTGAAATAAAAGAATTTAGTGTACTCCCAGTTGTGATTGAGACTTCTGACAATAGTCTTAATCTTTTCTGGCTGGGAGTATCTGTTGCTTTCATCAAGTGCAGCCATATCACTCATAAGAGTAGTAAACCTGAAATCAAGTTCTTCCAGAGTTTCAGTGGGACCTTTCTTGAAGTTTTGGAACTTCAATTTAAGAACTTCGAACTTGTTTTCTTTGGTTTTCTCAGTTCCGGCACAGATTTCTTCAATCAATTGCCATGCAACTTTCGCCGTTTTAGCACCCCACAGTTTACACTGTATGTGCTCAGGTGTCGATCTGATGATGATATTACGAGCTTGACCATCCAATCTGTGTCTCTTGGCATCTTGGATGTCGAGCTCTCTTGGCTTGTCTTCATATATAATGCTTCCACGAGCAACATGACAACTCTCACTCGCAGCCATGTCCTCGCTTACATCTTCATTGTCTGTGAATTTTCTTCCATCAGACACCTCAGTAACGTGTTTGAGTTGTCGGATGTTGATAGGCCCGTCATTGATGACATAGATCATCTCATCACTAATGGCCTCGGATGGAGCATCATGTTGTTTTCCATTTCTCGTAGTTTTACGGCTTTAGACGGGTGCATCGCTCGAGACATACCGCACACTTAACACACAAATTATATAGTCCTCGAAAGGGACAAAGTTTCTTCACCTATCTGGGATCTAGGTTGATCTGAAGGCTTGGGAACCTCCTGCTCTGATACCACTTGTTGGTCCAGATAACGGCAAAGTAAAATACTAGGGGGGGGGGGGGTGAATAGTCTTTTAAAACTTTTGTCGATAAACAAAGTTTCTCGAAACACAGGGGTTTCGATACTTAGATCGAGCGGAAGACTTTAAGATAGGTAAGTCTGAAACAATAAGTATGTGTGTGATTTCTTTGAAAGATAAATACAGAAAGCTAAATAACACAGCAAGTATAGTGGTAACTGGAGGTGGCGTAATCCTCCAACTAATCCACTTCGGTCTTTCTGAGACCTAGAATTCACTAGAACAGATAATTGAGTTCACCTTACAAAAATCATATTCTAAGATTCTTAAACAATTGGTTCCCAACCAAATATTCCCCCTGAGTTATTCCCCAGCTCCTAGAGCTAAGTACTTCCTCTACTCAGATAACCTTGGAGTTATTTCCTGATTTCCCAAATCAAGTACTTCCTCTACTCCACGCCTTGATGGTGTTGGTTGTAAGGTTTGTCAGAGAGGCTTCTCGTATAACTTTTCAGTTATGTTTTCAGAGAGCCTAATAGAACAAGACTACTTAATACACTTGTTCAGTGTATGGCAATCTGCTCTTTACTGACCCAAGTAATTGATGTCCGTTCTGGAGAATGAGCTTCAGAAAGGTTATCTGATAGTTCAACTCTTTCACGAATAACAATCTCTTGTTAAGGTTCAGGACAACTTAGAACTACTAGTGATTCTTCAAGCAACAGAAAGCTTTCAGAAAGGGTAGTAGAGTGCTTGAGAGAATACTTTGCTAGATTGTAAGTTCGCAAGTTAGATTGTTCTTCGGTCGTATTTCTCAGCATCTAAGTGTGTGATATTTATAGATGAATTAGAGAGTCGTTGGGATGTTATCCGTTAGACACAATTCAAATTCAGTCTATACTTATCTTGAAATGAGTACTCAGAAGTCCTTGTCTCATATCTCAGAGAGGACTAAACTTTAGCGGCTTTTCTGCCGATGCAATTAATGCACATGTACTTTTTCTTGTCCTGTAGTCTTCAACGGATACATGAACCTTTCTGATGGCTTGCATGCTCCATACTCATGATGTCATATGTTCCAGAATCATGTTTCAAAAGTAACTAAATGAACTTAAGAAAGGATTAAGGACATAGTCTTTCTGAGTGAGACTAAACCTTGGTGTCTTCATAAATCTGTGCAATCTTCGGCCTTGTAATCTTTAGAAAAGCTCCATTGCTAGGATTGATCTTCATGGTCTTCTTGGAAATAAAAATTACACTCAGAGACCTATAATCCTAATACAAGATTTACTAGACTAATCATACTCAGTGATTTCCTCTTTTACAATGTTCAAGTGAACCAAGAGTACTTTAATCAACTTTCTGGCTAAGATAAGAACATGTGATGAATGATCAAAATACTAACAGATATTCCTAACAGAATGTAATCATGGTACTAGAATTGAAGAGTTGGTGAGTCTCAATGAAAAGATGAGTAAAGACTGTGACATTGAAGAGATTTCGAGGGCCAAGAAAAGACCAACAACTAACGGTAATGAAGATTTGGAGAATGGCGCAAAGGAAAAGGTGGCAGAATTTAATGACGCGCTGGTTAACAAAATCGTGTTGGAGGAAGAACGATTAGAGGATAAAGAGGAAAGCGCGAGTGTTGCTACAGGAGGGCGTGATGGAGTGGGAGAATGTGAGAAAGAAATGGTATTGGATCAGGAGAATAATGTTTTGTTGGGCCAGAGGAGTTTGGTCCAAAGCAAAACACACAAGGATGTAAACATAGGAGACTTACCATTGGGCCTGAATTGTCAAGTGGAAATTCAAGTGATAGATTTTAGGAATAAAGATGTTGTTGAGAATAATGTAGCATAAAACATTAACCAGAACAAGTCGATTGCTCCAGGAAAAGTCAAAGAAGTGGGGCCGATGGGGGATAATGATATAGGAAGAGAAGATATTTCTGAGGACCCTTTTAATCTTTATCCTATCATCTATAATGAGAGGGAATCAGGTGCAAAGAAAGTGAGAAAAGAAAAATCAGTAAATTCAGACCATGATGCTAAATCGAAGAAGAAGGGGAAGGAGCAATCAGTAGAAGCTGGTCTAGAATTTGGTGAAGAGGCGAATTCACGGTACAAAAGAGTGGATGGGGTCGATCGAAGGTTGAAAAGAGGGAGAAAATGTAAAAGTGTTTGTTTGGAGAGTGGAATTGGAAAAGTAGTGTTGGATGGAGGTACTTTTCCCTCTGATAGAGAAATAAGGGAGCGCAATGAGCTGTTGATTAGAATGGAGGAGTTCGATTCAAATGAGATTTGGAAAATTGGAAATTCGCTGGGTTTTTTGGGTACAGAGGAGAAAGATGGATTAATTGATCAATTTAAAGAGTGGGATTCTAGGGATGAAAGAGGTGAAGCAGGCAGACTTGGAGATGATGAACAGGTAAGGGAGATGAATTTGTTGTCCAATGCGGATTGCTAGTTTTAACATTAGAGGTTTGAAAGGTAGGAAAAAGAAAAGTGCAGTGAGGGATCTTGTAGTAAAAGAAAGAGTGGATTTTTTATGCCTACAAGAAACGAAGGTGAATTATGTGGATGAAAGATTGGCTTGTATTCTTTGGGGTAGTAAAGATTGTGGTTGGGTTTACAGTGGTTCTCTGGGTGCTGCAGGTGGTCTTTGTTGTGTATGGGATAATTCGGTGTTCGTAAGAAAGGAGCTGTGGGGAGATAAAGGTCTACTTGGAGTGTTGGGTTTATGGGAGGATTGTGCGGTAAATATTGTTAATGTTTACGCTCCTAGTAAACCAGAAGAGAAGAGAGAAATGTGGAAGGTACTGCAGGAAAAAGTAAGAGGAAAAGAGAGTGAAAAATGGTGTTTTTGCGGAGATTTTAATGCGGTTAGGGAAGAAGGTGAAAGAAGAGGTAAATCCAGTGGTGGCAGGCAAAAGGAAATGCAAGAGTTTAACGAGTTTATTAGTAGTTTAGGCCTGGTGGATTTACCCATGGAAAGACGAAAATATACTTGGTACAAAGAAAATGGAAGCAGTTGTAGTCGTCTCGATAGATTTCTTCTATCAAGCTCTTGGATCGCAAAATGGCCACACTTAGTACAAGTTGGGCTTAAAAGAAAGGTGTCAGACCATGCGGCTGTTTTGTTGAAAGAAGATGTAACTGATTGGGGACCGAAACCATTCAAGTTTGTGAATGGTTGGATGAATGAGAAGGGTCTCAAGGAGTTAGTCGAGGAGGAGTGGCGCAAACACAAGGTAGAAGGTTGGAGTGGTTTTGTTCTGAAAGAAAAACTGAAGCATATAAAGGAGATAATCAAGAGGTGGTATAAGGAAAAATTTGGGAATTTAGATAGAAGGATTGATGAAAAAACTGATCAGGTGAATGATTTGGATTCAAAATTGGAGGAGGGTGAGTTGGATGATTTGGCTGCGGTTGAAAGAAAGAAAGCTTGGGAAGATCTAAACAAGATGATTGAATTGAAGGACCATCTTCGGTGCCAACAAGCTAAGAATAAATGGATAAAAGAAGGAGATACTAACTCAAAGTTTTTCCACAAATGTGTGGAAAGAAAGGGACGCATCAGGAAATTAAAAGGCTTAAGGATCAAAGGAAAATGGTTGGAAGGGGTCAATGAAGTGAAAGATGGTGTATGTCAGCATTTTCAGAGTCTATTCGCAGCCGGACAAAAACACAACAGTGAGCTGCCGGATATTTTCTCTAGCAGACAGATAAGTCAAAACAGTGTTTTGGAACTGAAAAGAAATTTCAGTGAGGAGGAAGTAAAATATGCTATTTGGGACTGTGGTTCTGAGAAGAGTCGTGGACCCGATGGATTCAATTTCTACTTCTTCAAATGCTTCTGGGATGTCAGTGAGGAGGTATTAATTCGTCGTTCATTACTCTCATCCCTAAGTGTGCAAATCCAGTTGCGATTGAGGAATTCCGTCCAATATCTCTCATTGGAGGGATTTACAAGGTGCTAGCAAAGGTATTATCCAAGAGATTAACGAAGGTGCTGGAGGAGGTTATCTCTTGGAATCAGTCCGCATTTATAGGGGAAAGAAACATTTTGGACGGGATAGTTATTGCAAATGAAGCAGTGGATGAGGTCAGAAAGGAGAAGAGAAAAATGTTCTTGTTCAAGATAGATTTTGAAAAAGCATACGACTCTGTGAATTGGAATTTCTTATTGGAGATGCTTAAGAAGCTGGGTTTTGGAGAAAAGTGGTGCAAATGGATATTAGAATGTGTCGGATCAGCTGACTCATCGGTCTTAGTCAAAGGGAGCCCTACAAGTTCTTTTAGATTGGGAAGAGGTCTTCGACAAGGCGACCCATTGTCACCTTTTCTATATTTAGTAGTGGCTGAAGGATTAAGCAAAATGATTGAGTTCGCGTGCTCAAAAGAAAAATTTTGTCCGATTAAAATTGGAGGTGATAAAGTGGAGGTGTCTCATCTTCAATTTGCTGACGACTCAATTATTTTTGGAGAAGCAAAGAAAGAAAATATTGGAGTGTTGAAAAGTGTGCTGCGCTGTTTTGAGCTTTTCTCGGGGCTGAAAATTAAGTTTCGAAAAAGTTGTCTGATGGGAGTGGGACTGGAGCAGGATATCCTCTTAAATTGGGCTGATTTTCTGAAATGTGAAGTTGGGAAAATCCCATTTATTTATCTAGGGCTTCCGGTTTGAGCTAGACCGAGTGACAAAAATGTTTGGAGTAAAGTGATTGAGAGGATGGAAAAAAGGCTTTCTTGTTGGGAAAACTCTTATCTTTCTTTTGGGGGCCATTTGGTGTTGACAAACGCGGTGCTCACTTCTCTTCCAATTCATTACCTTTCTTTTTTCATATTACCTTCCTCTATTCATACCCGGTTGAAAGCTTTGCAAAGACATTTTCTTTGGGGGGGGGGGGGGGGTTTGTTGAATGGGGGGAATAAAATCGCTTGGGTTAAATGGGACTCGATTTGTTTGTCAAAGGAGCAAGGGGGTCTAGGTGTCAAAAATTTAGATTGGTTTAACCAAGCGCTTTTAGGTAAGTGGGGTTGGAGAATGTTAAACGCACCAAATACTTTGTGGGTTAAAGTGTTGAAGGGGATTATCATAGTTGTGTTTAGCTGAGTAGGTTAGGTAAAGCGAGGGACAGGAAATGGTCGTCTTGGTGGAGGGATATAGTGAAGGTAGTAGGCTGTCGTGATTGGTTTTGGGGAGGTATAGGGAAGGTCTTGGGAGACGGGTTGTCGACCAGATTTTGGCTGGATAAATGGCTGGAAAATGGGGTTACTTTGAGTGAGTCTTTCCCTAGACTTTTCAGTTTGAAATTAAACAAAGAGAGTCTGGTAGGTGATAGAGTTGGGTCGAGTGATGTCTGTAGTCCTTATGTTTGGAGATGGAGAAGGAAATTGTTTGAATGGGAATAGGAACAAGTTTTACTTCTTATGTCTACTTTGAGCAATTATCTGATGTGTGAAACAAAAGGGATTCTTGGGTATGGAGCAGAGCAAAGATAAAGTTTACAATACAAGAGATGGATATATTAGTGGCTAGCATTATGATGAAGTCGAGAACCATGTAAAGGTCTGGACTAACTTAGTCAGTTCAAATTTTCACCATGAAATTGAGTTCTTTTGTTTGGAGAGTTTTATGGGATCGAATTGCAACACTTCCAAATCTGAAAAAGCGCAATGTGATACAAGAGGAAGAAAGCAGCAGTTGTAGACTTTGTGATTCTAAAGAAGAAGAGTCTACCATTCATTTATTGTTCCAGTGTGAGTTTGCTTCGAAAGTTTGGAGTTTTATTCAAGATTGGTTGGGTATTGTTATTCCAAGAGTTAATATTATGGAGGAAGGTTTACTGAGGTTTGCTAGGTTGGTTCCGGCAAAATTCAAAGATAAGTGGCTGATAATTTGGCACGGATGCTTGTGGTTCGTGTGGAAAGCAAGGAATGAGCAGATTTTTAATGGCAAGGCGACTACTCCGAGAGAAACATTGGAACAGTTACAAAGACACTTGTGGTTCTGGTTCAGAGGTCCTGATCGATGCACGACTTATGAATTTAAGGAATGGGAGAGGTTCCCAAAAGAAGTACTAAATATTTTGATGATGGAGCAAGATGGAAACGTATAGAGCTGATCTTGGTCAGATGTGGAGTGGGTGCGCTTGTTGATGGCATATGGCTGTAGTTTCATGTTTTCCGGGTTTGGTCAAAAATTAAACTTTGGTTGGGTATCAGTTTTACTTGGTCTGGGGAGCTCTGTGATGAAATTTCAGTTTTTGCTGATTCACTTTCTTCTAAAGTCCGGGAGCGAATGATTGCAGTCTGGCATGGCTGTTTGTGGAACATTTGGAGAGCGCGAAACGAGTTGATTTTTAATGGGAAAAATCAGAGTGTTGGAGAAATTTTTGAAAAAATAAAATGGATGGTTTGGAATTGGTTTAAAAGTCAGATGTTTTTTCAGAAAAATGCATCCTTGGCGGATTGGGATTGCTTCCCTGAGTTTTGTCTTGCTGCATGAGGTTTTGGTTTCTGGTCAGCTGGATGGATCAGTTTGCTGCAGTGGGATTTTGGTTTAGTGTTTCTCTTGGTGGTCTTGATGGGTTCACCCCGTCACTTTTAATTTGTTTCGATTGGCTATGACGGACATCCCCACCCTTTTCTTTCTATCTATCTTGGGTGGTATCTCCTCGTCGTGGTGCACGTGATTTTCCTCGTTTATCTTGGCATGATCCTTTGGGATTATGACATACTAGACAACGGGGTTATCATGTGTTGTCGAAATAGTTAAAAGTGGTGGTTCTGGCTGGGCTGGTTAAGGTTACTTTGAGATGTTAGTTTGGTCTCTGATTTCTAGCTGGTGGTTTGGTTAATATATTTTGGATGGCCTTAGTTGGAATTTTGGCATTCTGTATTATTCTGTATTATGCTGTTTGGACTGAATATCTGGAACATTCCTTGTGTTCCTGGTTTAATAATAAATTTTTTACCTTCTTTAAAAAAAAAGGAACCTAATGGTGATCTGACACAAGATTTGAAGGGTATAATAGGAAATTAAGGGAGACTTGATGCTTGAGAAGCTATGAGCATGTATCAATGGATGTAAAATGTCAACTTGCATACTTGTAATAGCATGCTAAATGGTGACGCAAAGGAGCAAAAGTCATTAATTAAATTAAGAAATGTTATGCTAAATTAATAGCATGCTAATTGGTTAATTAATAACTATTGGCCACCGCGACGACGGTTAATGTTTTGCTAAGTGACGTGCATGTTTTATAAGAGCTTGGGCTCTAATTAATGATCAGGTTAATTATGCTTTTAACATTATGAATATGCTTAGTGGCCATTATAAGTACTTAATTATGTTGCGTCAAGTGCATCATTCATTTGTAATTTGTGATTTGTGCATTTTGGTTTTTTTTCCCCTAAAATGTTATATTAAAGGGCCTAAAGGCTAAATGCGAGATCCAGTCCCTAAAATAGAAATTACATAAATTGAAGGATTATGTCATAGCTTCTCAGTTCTCCCAAAAAATCACACTCAGTATTTTAGTTCCCAGATTACCTCTAAAGTAGACCTCTGCGAAATACACCCAACCCAATTACGATTTTAACTCGAAATATGATGGTTGAACTCTCTAAATATTGATCTGGAACTAGCTAACCCAAGAACATCCGATCTGAAATGAACCGAAATCATCCGATACGAATTAAAAGTGATATGAAATGTTTAATTCGAAATCACCTGAATTAAATTTGAGATGAATATAAGTGACTCATCTGTGAGTTGAATTTGAATGAGTAACTCATTGACCCTTATATATAGGGAAAAACTGTAACATCTCAAAACTTCGTAATTTAAATTTCATCGTTTTAGAAAGAACTGAGCGTTAGATCGGAATTCGGAAAGCGTCAATGGTTGTCCGGTTTTTCCTATTCAGTAACGGGATCATTCTTTGATTTCGGATTTTGCGTGGTTTGTAAATGATAGTTACAATTAGTTATATTTTAAGTGCTCATGTTTAATCTAGTAATCTTGTTGTGTGCAGTATTTGTATATATGATAGTTGACAACCTGTACTGCAAGTAATGAAAAGTGTACATGTTATTTGAGTCCTCTTTTTGTAAGAATTTAATGGCGTAGTGAAAAATAAGGTTATTTTGAGTACTCATTTTGAGTCCATGTGCGGTGATTACATCTTATGTGGCAGGGTGTGCCAGTGGTTACACCACTAACATTTAAAAAACTTTAGTTTAGAAAGCATGCAATGATTAAATATAATTTTTAACATATTGGTGAGTGGTGACCACACTGACTCTCATTTTCTACTCAAATAAAACAAATTAAGAATTATCCAAAAGTCGGTTTTTAGAATCTGGAACATTACGTATTAATAAATTAGCATGCAAATTACGTATTAAGAAATTCCAGACAATCAGAAAAGTGAAGATTCGTATCTACAATTGCCAAGAAAAATCAATTAGCTAGCTAGGATCTCGAAAACTGTCGCAAAGTCTTAACTCCAGTATGCTGTATGCATAAATGAATAAAAAATTAATAATATCGAATTCTTATATTAACACTTTCAATCAATTGCGACAGAAGATCAAAAAATGCATCTATAGCTATAATTAGGCATAATCGTATCATGCATACATGCCAAATAGCCTTTAATATTGGCTCAATGGTATAACCGTATATATATAGCCATCATTCGTGACAGATAGATAATTATATTAGAGCGTAGAAATCAGGCATAGTCGCAAATGCCGTAAATGCAATAGGCATTTCCCTTGCACTTGTTGTTGCATTCGCTGCAGTGTCTCTTATCAAACGCCAAATTCACACACTTCCCATTGCAGCAAGACTCCGTCGCATCACATTTCTTCTTGCAAGCTCCGCAGTTCTTGTGGTCGTACACCAAATCAATACACTTATTGTTGCAACAAGTTGTGTTTCGTCCTTCTAATATGTAGTTACAAATTTCTGCATCCTTGTGGCAATGATCAGCCGCATTGGGATTTCTCACCTTTTGTTGAAGAAAACGGCTCACCCTTCTTGGAGACACGGGTTTTGTTTCAAAAGATGGTGTGGAGTGACTGGATACATGTTCATCTGGTGAATGATCGAATACCATAGTTAAGACCGCAGTTACGGCTACAATGAAGAGGATTGTTTGGATGATTAGCTTCATCTTTTTGAAGTGGGGAAAATTAATTAGGAAGAGTATGAGGGCATTATATGGTGCTCTTTTTGTTGTTTTGCTTTTTGCCTCTTTGATTTGAGAGACTAAAGTAGATTGTAAAGATTTGAGATGATGAGTGGAATTAATGTGGGAGTTGTTTAATGCTTATATAGTGAAGAAAATGGGTATAGGAGTTGACGCGGTAAAGATGGTAAAGGTGAATGCTCGTAGTTATTGGGTCAATTCACGGAATGTGTTCCGATATTTAATTTTTGGATCAATTACATATAACCCCTTGTTAAATGCCCTTCTTACATATGGGTACATGTTAGTCAAACAATTATATCTAGGTCCTTTAAGCTGAAAATCTGTTGACCAAATAAGTTGCGAAACTAACTTAATTATGGCAAAACCAAACGGGCCCTTATCCAATTTTCAGAAAATTGATTAAAGTCCCATTCATTTCTTTCTTCTTCTCCTTTTTGTCTCTTCTTCTCCGTTCTTCTTCTCCGTCTTCTTCTCCGAACTTCTCCTTCTTCGTTCTTATCTTCTTCTCTGATCCTCTCCTCATTCGTTATCATCTTCTTCGGCGATCTATCTTCTTCTTCCCCGATATGTCTTCTTCTTCTCCTCTTCCAACGACAACAAATATCCACTACAAGAATATGTCGATTTAACGACGAAAATGGCGACGGATAATATTCGTCGCCATTCAGCGATGAATCGCTCCTTTTTTGCGTTGCTCAATCCGTCCTGAATTAGGGACGGATAGTTAATCCGTCACGAATTAGGATTGACTAAAAATGAAACTGAAAAAGAAAATTAAAAAAAAATTTAAAAAAATCCTATATAACGACGGATAGGATTATCCGTCGCTAAACTCGAATTAGAAAATCGGGCAGAACCCTTCTTCCTCGCCATTTCTTTCTGCTTTCTTTTTCTTCTTCTCTTCGAACCCATTCCGGCCAAATTGTTTTCCGGCGAATACTTCACCATTCCGACCAATCTTGGAGTCTTTTCGAAGCTCGTTAGACAAGGAACTCGGGTGGCCATTCAATTTCATACTTCTTCGACTATTTTTCCTGTAATCGAAGGTATTTTGGCTAAACCCTTACTTTTTTAAAATTTGGGAATTTTGTTAATTTCGACTAGTTTGAGCAATTGTAGGTTTATGGGAAGTATGTAATAGCTAGTTTAGCTTATATATTACATAGTGTGTTAACTTTGAGATGTGCCATTGATATATTTATTGTAAAATTGGATTGTTAGGATGATTAAGATTTAGTTGTGTGTGTTTGGAGACAATTTGGTGATTTTTGCGATTATAATATAATTGGCTCGCATTTAATTACTACTATTTTCATCTACAATTTGTAATGTTAATAGTTAAATGGAAATTTAAAATTTTAATCGTAAAATGCATGTAATTCATAAAATTCTTAATGTATCATAATTAAGAATGTAATTGTAATTGTAATGAAACTAAATACGTAATGCTATACATGTAATTATAAATCTAATAAATTTAGACGTGTCAGGTTAATTATCCAATTATGAATCCCGATCGTTCATGGATGTACCGTCGCACTGTTAATGGCAGTATTCAGTCACTACAAAAAAAATCCGAGTTTAGGGACGGATTTATTCGTCCCTAACCCCGATTCATCCCTAATCCGTTAGGGACAGATAGAGATGGATATTAGGGACAGATAATATATAATCCGTCTCTAAACTGCATTTTTTTATTTTTTCCTGTTTTTCACATTTCACCTGTTTTACACTCAATATAGTCGTAGATAATATACCCGAAAGTGATAAAATTGCATTAATTAAAATAGAGATTCGATAAAATATCCGAATAGAAGACTAAAATCCGAACAGAAGACTAAATATCCGAACAAGATGAGATAGTGTGAAAGTATGTAGCTAGAACTACATAAGTACATGAGCATCTAAGAACCGGGAGGAAGCGGTGGTTCTTGGTTCGCACCGAACATCTACTGTGCCATCTCATCCATCCGACGAGTGATACGATCTTGATTCTCTAGCAGTTGATCAATCGTTTTCTTGAGAGGATTCATCAGCTCATTCACCTACTCTTGTGTGTTGAAATTTCCACGTGATGAGGATGCCTGAGACACCGAGAAGCTACCACCCGTCAATGTAGGGCCCAAACTGCCGATCCCATACACTCGACCCTTAGCATCCATCGGGTTGACTTGGAAGAATATCTGGTCTTGCTCTCGAATTGTGAGCTCATGACCGTCGATCATCCTCTCCTCCATGATCCGCTCCACCTCAGTCTGCAATAGTGTAGTGCATACGAAATGAGATACAGTTTTATGAAGATACGCTCGATATATAATATACACAAATGCAAATGTGAACCTTAACAAAGAAACGTACCCCAATTAGCTCGGCCCTAGGATTAGTCCAGATGCCATTCTTCATTTTTGCCTTCTTGAAGTGGTGAAGAGCAGTAGTGGGCTCCCCGGCATGGAGCTGAAGAACATGCAAACAAGTAGTAAGTTGTTAGAAATGAAAGCAAAAAACATATGTACAAATCATATTTCAAGTCATAAATAACATATATACTAACCGATATCTGGCGGTCTGTAACAACAGCCCGCGACCCATAATGATGCCTGGAGCTGCCCGTACCATCTCGCACCTCAGTCAACCGGTTCGCTCTGTTCTTCGCCGCCGTGTCCCTGACAAAGGGATCCCTCCAGTACTCCTGCCAAAGTACCCACTCATCACCCCCCATGAACTGCGGCTTTACCCTAGCGGTTTTCATGTTGCTAACCATCCTCTTATAGCGCTCTGATCCAACAGTCTCGAAAACAGGCCACAGCTGGGGAATCAGGGCATTGGGAATGAAGTAGTACTTCTACAACATTTTCATAAGAAGTAGAAATTACACAAGGTTAATGAAAGTAGGAATTTAAAGATAAACACAAGTACAGTGGCTAACATACCACGAAATCAGCACAACAAGTTCAGTAATGGTGACTAACATATCACTCAAGTACAGTGGCTAACATACCACTCAATCAGCACAAGTCAAAGAATAGTGACTAATATATCACCCAAGTACAGTGGCTAACATACCACTCAAATTGTCCTAAAATTTACTAACACAATGGTGACTAACATATCACCCAAGTACAGTGGCTAACATACCACTCAATCAGCACAACAAGTCAAAGAACAGTGACTAATAATATCACCCAAGTACAGTGGCTAACATACCACTCAAATTGTCCTAAAATTTACTAACACAATGGTGACTAACATCACCCAAGTACAGTGGCTAACATACCACTCAAATTGTCCTAAAATTTACTAACACAATGGTGACTAACATATCATCCAAGTACAGTGGCTAACATACCACTCAATCAGCACAACAAGTCAAAGAACAGTGACTAATATATCACCCAAGTACAGTGGCTAACATACCACTCAAATTGTCCTAAAATTTACTAACACAATGGTGCATATCACCCAAGTACAGTGGCTAACATACCACTCAATCAGCACAACAAGTCAAAGAACAGTGACTAATATATCACCCAAGTACATTGGCTAACATACCACTCAAATTTTCCTAAAATTTACTAATACAATGATGACTAATATATCACCCAAGTACAGTGGCTAACATACCACGAAATCAGCACAACAAGTTCAGTAATGGTGACTAACATATCACCCAAGTACAGTGGCTAACATACCACGGGATAAAGCATTGTAACATTTAAGCTTACCCGTATCTCATCAAAGTAATGGTGCTTCATCCGGTCCGGGAGCGTAGACCACTTCTTGCCTCCTTCACCCGGCTTCTCCCTCCTGAGCCTTATAATCTTACCAAGATTTTCGCTAGCACCCTGTGGCCAAAGCCTGTTATAAATGAGACAGGCATGAAACAAACATTCTTAGTAAATTCATGTAACATTTACTAATTATCTGAAGTTATGTTCTACAAATGCATAATACTTACTTCTTCCCGTTTGGGAACAACACCGGCTTCCCATTCCAAGTAGCACCGGGTGTCAGAACGGTGTAGGGACACCCTTCCGCGTGAGCGGCGGTGGACGAAGCGGAAGCGAGAATGTCGGCTTGAGTAACGCAAACATTGGTGAGAATCCAATGCCCCGAAAACCTAAGGGTTCCTCCGCAAGGTTCGTCCACGGAGGGTGAGTCGGAACTAAGATCGGTAAAGGCGTGGTCGATGGACAACGGTGAATATTCTGTACCCCTTGTTGGTCCCGAGGACGGAGCGAGCTAGGTTAGCGAAAGATGGTTATCGGTTCAAGAGCGTAAGGTGTCCTGTTTTTCGAGGTAAGAAGGGGTAGAGAAATGCCTCGAGCGATGTTCGAGTACCAGCGCTGTCTGAAGTAACCACGCCATACTCGGTGAAAAGCTCGAGCGACCTTTAAACAAAGGGGTACTGCACCAAACCGACAGTGGGTAGGTAGAGAATACCTAGGGGCGAGACAACTCTCTACCAAAGGCGACCTATTAGAGGAATAGCATCAGTACAATTTACAATTTTAACCGCCTAATAACCAATTTGGTCCCGAGGTAAGGAATAACCGGTTACACCAAAAGATGCCGTCAATACTCCCAAAACCACCCACAGAACCCAAGTTAATTCGCGAGGTTTTTTAAATCCACCGGTGAGATACACACGAAAAACATGCAGAATCATCATTAGGACCATCATACTTGCCGACCATCGATGAACTGAGCGGATTAACCAACCAAAGTTAACTTCCGTCATTATGTATACAAAAATGCATATGAACTAGTTTTTCCTTCTCTTTATTGTCATATTGCATTTAGATGGAATATACAATACCTCAAAACCCGGGAAGGGTAAAACTCCCTGTTTTTAGTATGTTTACTAAAAACTTTCTTAAATTGTTTGTCAAACTCGGAAAAAGACTTAATTTGATCCTTTCTTCGCGATTTTCAAATTCAAAAGAGACTTTAAAGTTTTTTTCCTATGATTTGACCAACTGTAACTTCTTGATTTGAATATTTGAAGTATTTAGCAGAAAGAATACATAAAAAGAAATACAAATTCAAAAAATTCTATTTAGGTTCGCGCATATCTTGATTTTTTTATTGACTCTTTTCAAAAGAGAGAAAATCCGGCAAATCGGAAACCATTAATAGGAATAAGAATAAAGAATTATTAAGAAAAAGCATGACTATACTTAACAATAAAATACTCGGAAAAGCCCACATACGACGAAGATTTTTTGTTGCTGACTATCATGATACTTCCCGAAAATCGAAATTCTTGGTCAATGGAGGAAAAATAGCACCCTTTTTGTTCAATAAGATACCAAAGTGGACAAATACTTTCTATACTCTTACTCCATTTATATTGAGTTTTTTTTTTTTTATTTGAGTATCTCAGAAAAAAGGGGGAAGTGCATTGATGAATAAGTCACCAAACATGGGTGACGTCCCCATGCTCGAGCCAGTGGGAGTCTCAGGAATCTGTGACTGGCTGCTCCCGCCAATGTTATATATAGCCGCCCGAAGGGCTACCCACAACACTGCCCGTACCAGAACCACCACCAGTAGCACTAGACACCTGAGGATGGTATGTGGACCTCTTCTGCCGCGGTATCTGTAAATGCATACAACAAGTGTTAATAAGAAAGACAAGATGAATTGACAGGTAAAACATATACAATTGACACATAATAAAGCATATATAACAAGTGTTAGTAAGAAAGATGAGATGAATTGGCATGCATGTAAAACATATACATTTAGCACGTCAAGAAGACTAAAAAGTTGAGTTAATCAAGAACCACCAGTATACACATACCCTCGTCCTCCTCGCCCGTGGTTAAGTCTACATATTGGTCTTCGTGCAGCTCAATGAACTCAACAGGAGCATGTAGTATGCGTAAGTGCAAAAGCAATGAAGGCTTCAACCCCTTCCACAAAACTAGATTCAATTCTGCCATTAACAGTGTGACGGTACATCCATAAACGATCGGGATTCATAATTCAACAATTAACCTGCGTCTCAATTTATTAGATTTATAACATGTATAACATTACGTATTTAGTTTCATTACAATTACAATTGCATTCTAAATTAGGATACGTTAACAATTGGTAATGAATTACATGCATTTTACGATTACAATTCAATTTTCTAGTAGTTAAACTTCCATATATGTATTAACATTACAAATAGTAGATGAAAATATTAGTAATTGTTTTTATGTTAATACTCCAAAATTATATTCAAATCACTAAATTGTCTTCAAACACACAATTAAATCTTTATAATCCTAGTACGTATACGAAAATAGCTAAGTAGATACCCTACATAATACAATCATACTAACATCATACTAGCAATCCAATTTCACAATAAATATATCAATTGCACATCTCAAAGCTAACCCAATACGTAACATAAGCTAAATTATCTACTGCATACTTCCTATAAACATACAATTGATCAAACTAGTCGAAATTAACAAAATTTCCAAATTTTAAAAAGTAAGGGTTTTAGCCAAAATACCTTCAATTCCGGAGAAAATAGCGGATGAAAGTTGAAATTGATGCACAACCCGAGCTCCTTGTCCCACGAGCTTCGAAACGAGTCCAAGATTGGCCAGAATCGTCGAGATTTGGCCGGAAATGGCATATGGCGAATTTGAGAAGAGAGGAGGAAGAAAGAAAAACTGTGAGCAAATGGGGGAGATCTGCCCGCTGTATATCGGTTCTAGGGACGGATAGCTATCCGTCGCTGACCCCCTTTTTTCATTTATTTTTTTCTTGGTCAACTGTTTTAGGGACGGATAAAATATATGTCCCTAAAACAGGGACGGATACCATAATCCGTCCATATTTAGGGACGGACTAGAGACGGACTAGGGACGGATAGGCCTATCCGTCCCTAGTCCGTCCCTAAATCTGTCGATTCGTCCCTTAAGGTAGGGATGGATTTTAATCGTCCCTACATCCGTCCCTAAATCCGGTTATTCTTGTAGTGAGTCTAGTTTTGTGGAAGGGGTTGAAACGTTCATCGCTTTTGCACTTATACAGACTACTTGTTTGAGTGGGGGGATGATGAAGTGCCCAATATGTAGACTTAACCACAGGCGAGGGGGACGAGGTTATGTGTGTATGGTAGATTATATGTATATATACTGTTAGTTGTTGATTATCCCATATTTTTGTGCTTTATTACGTGTCAAATGTATATGTTTTACATGCAAATTCACGGTAATTTACTAACACATTTTTTCTCTATTTATTGTATGTTTTTGCAGATGTCGCGGCATAGGAGACCTACATACCGTCCTCCCGCATCGAGTGGGATCCCTGGTGGTTCTGGTACAGACAGTACACCATCCAGTGGAGCGAGTAGTCCTTCTATGGGCTTTGATATTGGTGGGATCAGCCAGTCTACGGTTCTTGAGACTTCACCGAGCTCGAGCATGGGCCAGTCACATGTCTGGGCTGACTTACCCCAAGACCACACTATACCACTTCAAGAAGGCTAAGCTGCAGGACGACATTTGGGTGGATGAGAAGTCCGAGCATATTGCGGTACGTTTCTTTGTTAAGGTTCACATTTGTATTTGTGTATTATAAGAGATTACTAAAACTGTATCTCATTTTGTATGCACTTTACGATTGCAGAGTGAGATCGAGAGGAGGATCGACGGTCGGGAGCTGTCGATTCAAGAGCAAAACCAGATCTTCTTTGTCATCAACCCAATGGACAGCAAGGGTCGATTGTATGGAATTGGAAGTTTGGGCCCTACATTAACGGGTCCTAGCTTCTCAGTGTCCCAGGCATCCACACGAGCTGATGTTTTCACACAGGACCAGGTCCAGGAGATGATGACTCCTCTCCAAGAGGAGTTAGCTAGAAACAAGGAAGAGATTGAGCAAACCAAGGCAGCTTACCAGCAAGTGCTTGAGAACCAGGATCATATGGCTCAGCAGGTGGATGCTTTGACCCAAGTGATCTTGACGACCCAACAACGACCGCCTCCTCCGGCCGATTCTTAGTTACATTGGACTTATGTTTATCTTGTTTATGCTACATATACACTATTTCATCTTTTGAACGGATATTTAGTCTTCGGTTTGGATAATTTGTATTTGTCGAATCTCTATTGTTAATTAATACAATTTAATTATTTCGGGTATATTATCTACAATTATATTGTGTGAAAAACAGGTGAAATGTGAAACAGGAATTAAAATTAAAAAAAAAAAAAACAGGTTTTTTAGCGACGAATAGGAATTCGTCGCTAAAAATGCCGACTTTGGGCGAATTAGGGCTGGGACTTTTAGAGACATGTTAGGAATCTGTCTCTAACAGTCCCAGCCAGTTAGGGACGGATAGTAATCCGTCCCTAAATCGCGATGGAAGGTCAACGGATTTATCCGTCGTGAATTAGGGACGGATTCCTTATCCGTCCCTAATTCGTTTGAGACGCCCGTTTTTAAGACGGACCTCTCATCCGTCGCCCGATACGTCGCTAAAGGATTAGCGACGAATCGGGTGGGCTTTAGCGACGGATAAATCCTCGCTAAAGCTCGATTTTTTTGTAGTGATCAGAGTTCGATAACACAGGGGAACAACGAATATGAAAGCTTCGAGACTAGAGAAATAGAAACCAGAACCATCAAATAATAACCCGCCGGTTGTCTGGAATAAATCTAGAGCACGAGAAGCTTCCAGCCAAGCAGACAAAAGGAAGAAATTCGATCATAAAATAGCTTTCATTGCTAGACTTTTGAACAGAAAATTCAGATTTATGTTGAATTTGTTTTGGCTATGAACCTAGATTTCTGTCAAATTCGTTTGATTGGATCTTGGTTAAGTTTGATTGTTGTTTGAATTCTTTTCATTGTTGCAAGGACTCAAATAAAAGTTATGGAAACTAGAAGTTGAGAATTTGACAGACCTAATTGCAAAATTAAAAACGTTATAGGGACTGAATTGAACTTTTATAAAGTTGAAGGGTGATATTCTGAAAACCAGAAAATTGAAGGGTTTGCCTTTTGAAAATTATGTTTTGTTCACGGACTTAAGTTGTAAATACATTGTTTGGCTATTTGCAAAAGCTGATAATTGAACAAGGGCAAAAAAAGACTTTTCCTGGATTTAATTCGCCAAAAGTCAAATTCGTGGACTTAGATGTAATTGATTTTTATCGCTCTGGACTTACATGTTATTCTTTGACTAACGGGTACCCATCTGTAATAATAAAATCTAAGAGGGGGTGTGGATGTAATTTGCCCTAAATTTAGTTTTGGGTGTGCAAAGATCTTTTGCCAGTTCCTAGAACCTGAGTTTACAGTTGTTGGGAATTCACACATGTTTCACCCTAGCTACCTAAATCCTAGTGGACTAATCCCGTAACCCAACTTAACCACTAAACGGTCCAACTAACCGAGCATTCTAGAAATTATACATTTCCTAGCCGCCCTTTACTGGTCTAACTGTCTAAGTACTTCGGGTTGGATTTTTTTTGTTGTGCGATAGGGTACGAAGACATATCATATACGTACGTCAAACAATTTATTACTTGTTTAAATTATCTCTTATAAATTTTTTGAGAAATTAGCATTGTGAAAACACAATGACTTTTTGACATTCGACATTAACATGTTGAACTTTAACATGCCTTTAGCAGATGAATAGTAACTTAACTTTAATTACATTGTGAAAAATTATATTTGGGGTAAAGTTAAAATTTTATATGATTCACATGGTTGTTATATAAGGTGTGTATAAGTGAAGTGACGTTTGTACGAATTTTTAGGTTATTAATATTTAATTGGTTTTAAGGTTGTTGTAACAAATGAAAAGATAAAGTGAGAGAAATGAGTAGATATAGAAACAAATTTTAATTGAGTTGTGAATAGTAGGTGGATAGAAATGGATATTGTTCATTTCGATTAAAGTCATATATCAAAGAGGATGGAGTATGTAACTCTATTAAAATTGAGGTTTAGTTAGATTCCAACAGAGGCGGAGATAAGTTAATTTTGAGGGCAGGAACTTGGAATTTTTGACATGTGAGGCAAATGAGCAATACCGTGGGTACAAAATGTCAAACCTGAAATCTGTGCATGCTAGCTAGTTGGCCAAGCAAAGGTGTTAATTTTGTTTTTACATTAACAAATGTGACACTTAGACAATTGAACACGGTGACAGTTAATGTTTTGCTAAGTGAAGTTTTTCGCAAAGATTGGGCTATGGCTATAATCTTTTTCTCTAATGGCTACAATGTTTGGCCATTATATTATTAATTCACGTAACGTGATGTGGTATAAAAACGAGTAAGTTAAATAGTTCTTGAAATGTCAATCTAAAAACTTAGGTAATGTGAGTAGTATAGTTTGTGTCTTGAGTGAAATCAACCAGCAAAGAAGAGTCAAGTGGTTAGACCATTTTGGGCCGGTTATCCTTGAACAAACCTGTTAGGAATATCTTTTTGTATTTTGATCAGCAACCTAATGACTTATCTTAGCTCAGAAAGGTAGTTAGTACTCTTGGTTCACTTAAACACTGTAAAAGAGGAAAATCACTAAGCATGTTAGTCTAGCAAATCCTGTATAGGATGATAGGTCTCTGAATGTAATTTTTATATCTTTGAAGAAGACCAAGAAGAAGGCATCCAGCAGGAGAGTTCAACAAATTTTGAAGATTTGAAGACTGCACAAGATTGCTGAAGACGAAGGTCATCAGATACATATGTTCAGATATCTTGAATGAACAAGTGTTTTTCAATGAACAAGTTTTGCAAAAGATATCTGAGAATACAAGGTTTCTAAACGAGGAAAAGTGCCCACAGATATCTGCACTCAGATACCCTGGATAAAACTATGTTTCTGGGAAACAATGTTTCAACAAGTATCTCGAGATGTGAAGGTCTCTGGAAAGGGACATGCAATGCTTCAAAAAGCGTGCATAGTTTCGTTGGCACTACAGGACAAAAAATAGTATAATGCAATAAATGCACGGACAGAGACATCTGAACAAAAGAGGAAATCTATGAAAAGAGACAATGTCTTTTGCAGTACTATTTACAAATATCAATAGTTTGAATTTCATTAAGCCTAACGGATACTATTCAAACGGCATGATTCTCAACTATAAATATCACCACTTAGAATGCTTGAAACACAAAGAAAAAACTTACACATAGAACGAACTTATTCATTCAAGCATACAAGCCTTCAACCTACTTACTCTTTAGCTTACAGTTGCGACTAAGCTCTTGATTTTAAGTAGCACGAAAGTTCTAAGTGTCCTGATCCTTAACAAGCATTGCTATTTGTGAAGGAGTTGAATCAAAAGATCAAGTATCTAAGTTTCATTCTCCAGAACATTTAACATAGACTTGGGTCAGTAAAGAACATATCACCACACATTGTGAAGTATGTTAAGTGATTCTTGTTCTATAGAGTATTCCTACATAACTGAGAAAGTTATTAAGACTACTCACCTGATAAACTACCTTAACCAACACCTTAAACGGCGTGGAGTATAGGAAGTACTTAGTTTGGGAAACTAAGGAATAATTCCAAGGTTACTGAGCAAAGGAAGTACTTAGTTTGGGACACTAAGGAATAGCTCAAAGGTTTCTGAGCACAGGAAGTACTTGGCTGAGAAAGCCGGGGAATAACTCAGGGGGAACACTTGGTTGGGAACCTAGTGTAAAAGGAAATCAAGGGATATGTTTATTGTAAGGAGAACTCAATATATATCTTAGTGAATT
This sequence comes from Plantago major, assembly GCA_026545765.1. Taxonomy (NCBI): domain Eukaryota; kingdom Viridiplantae; phylum Streptophyta; class Magnoliopsida; order Lamiales; family Plantaginaceae; genus Plantago; species Plantago major. The sequence continues at coordinate 71,969,975 of CM048843.1, forward strand.
TCAAGTCTTGAGAAAGGGCGAGTGGATTAGTTGAGGGATTACGCCACCCTTAGATACCACTTTAAAGATCTGTGTTATTTACTTTCTGCAACTTATTACTTGCTTTATTTACCTTGCTGAGTATTTACACACTTTTATCTTGCTGAGCACGTGCACTTATCACAGAAAAGTCTTCCGCTCTCTGAAATTAAGTATCAGATATCTTCACAGATATCTGAGAAATTGTGTTTATCGACAAAAGTTGTAAAAGACTATTCACCTCCTCCCTAGTCTTTTCCTTTGCCGTTATCTGGACCAACAAAACCAGGCTAAGAATTAACTAGTTAATTTGTTGGGCTCTAGACTTACAAACTTAGAGAGTGGAATATTGCCAATTAGGTGATCACTATTATGAGGAGTAAATACAATCATATTCATAGGTGAAAGCCCATGAGACACGACCCCAGTTAATAGGAGGTTGGTCGGCCCTGTCAGATTGTGACACTTGTTGTTCGAGCATGGCGGCGCGTTTATACAATGCGGATCGACTTTGTGTTAGACATGGCCCATTGAATACGAGAAGCTCGGGCCTATCAAGGTTTGACTCCAGAGGTCGGTCCCGAGCTAAATGTATAACCAACTCACACTACAAAAAATTCACTATTCGTCGCTAAACAGTGAGCGATCCGTCGCTAAATCTGTAGCGGCGGATAATAAGCCCGTCTCTATTTTGATCGTCTCTAGCCATTTAGCGACCAAGGCGTTGTAAATTAGCGACGGATAGTTTATCCGTCGCTAATTAGGTGTTTTTTTCATTTTTTTTATTTTTATTTTTAATTTGCAGATTTGGAGACGCATCGGATAAACTGACAATGATACAATAATACAATATTCAATACGGATATACAATAAATCGACAATTTTATACAATGTTCAATAATACAATATTCAATCTCCAATATTCAATAATATAATACACGATATTCAATAATACTCCCTCCATTCCAAAGATTTCTTTCCATTTTGACTTTGACTAGTCAACTGTCTTCGACTTTGACCACGAATCACTCATAGTAAATAATGTAATAAAATCATACACTACAAAAAATTTGGCCTGTAGCGACGGATAGATCCGTCGCTACAGGCCATCTATCCGTCGCCCCAGCTCTGGCGACGGATAGAAAATCCGTCGCCGGAGGCATGGCGACGGATAACAATCCGTCAATTCGCTGACGGGACGATTGATTGACCAATTTTTTTTTTTTAAATTGATAATGGGGCGACGGATAGATTCTATCCGTCGCCCCACAGATCTATCCGTCGCCCCATTTCTATTTTTTTTAAAAAAAATAAAATCCGTATTCGAATTTTTATATTCGTATACGGATTAATTAAATATCAATTTGTATTCATTATCTGAGATATTGATTTGTATTCAGATATCGGATTAATTTGTATTAATTTTTATATTCGTATCAATTTGTATTAAATGCAGTGCGGTGGTGGTGGGAGGAGAAAGGTGGTGCGGTGGTGGCAGTGGTGGTGCGGTGGTGGCAGTGGTGGTGGCAGGGTGGTGGTGGTGGGAGGAGGAAAGGTGGTGGTGGTGGCAGGGTGGTGGTGGTGGTGGAGGAGATGGTGGTGGTGGCAGGGTGGTGGTGGAGATGGTGAGGTGCGGTGGTGGTGGGAGGAGAGAGGTGGTGGTGGTGGTGGTGGTGGTGGAGATGGTGGTGGTGCGGTGGTGGTGGGAGGAGAGAGGTGGTGGTGGAGACGGTGGTGGTGGGAGGAGAGAGGTGGTGGTGGTGGTGGTGGAGATGGTGGTGGTGGGAGGAGAGAGGTGGTGGTGGTGGTGGTGGAGATGGTGGTGGTGCGGTGGTGGTGGTGATGGAGGAGGTGGTGGTGGAGGATGGTGGTGGATGGTGGTGGTGGAGGAGAAAGGTGGTGGTGGGAGGAGGAGGAGAGGAGAAATGGAGGAGAAGTGGTGGAGGAAAGGAGGTGGTGGAGGAGATATATGGTTTTTTTTTTTAGGCTTTTAGCGACGGATAGATCTAGATCTATCCGTCGCTAACTTTTTTTTTTTTACGACTATAGCGACGGATAGATCTATCCGTCGCTATTTTTAGCGACGGATAGATCTATCCGTCGCTAAATTTTTTTTTTTTTTTTAATCTTGGTCAACGCTCTGTAGCGACGGATAAGTTTTATCCATGCGAAGCGACGGATAGAAATCCGCCTGCTTAGCAATCCGTCCTTCTGAGGCGACGGATTTTCCGTCCCGTTACAGCAGAATTCTTGTAGTGATATATTCAAAATTTAATTCTTAAATTTTCATTATATGATTTTATTAAATCATTAACTATTACAGTTTAAGAGTAATTTGTGGTCAAAGTTGAAGACAGTTGACTAGTCAAAGTCAAAATGGAAAGAAATCTTTGGAATGGAAGTAGTACAAAGAAGAAATTATACAAAATTAATAAGAAAAAATGAAAAAAAAAATATAGATCTTCACTGCTCTTGATCTTCACGAATTTCAACGGATCTTGACGAATCGGACGAGATCTTGGACGGTGTGAGGGAGGGAGTGGTGGATAGACGAGATCTGGACTGTGGTGAACGGAGGCAGTGGTGGTGGATGGGAGGTGGAGTTGGGTGGTGGTGGCATGGTGGCAGTGCAGTGGATGGGAGGTGGAGTACGGTGCTGTGGTGGTGGAGGCAGTGGTGGAAGGGTGGTGGCGTGGTGGTGGAAGGGAGCTGGTGGTGTGAGGTGGTGAAGGGTGGTGTGAGGTGGTGGAAGGGTGGTGGGAGGTGGGAGGAAGGGGAGAAGATGGAGTAGAGATGGAATGTGTGAGTGATGGAAGGAAGGAAGGAGGTGTGGTGATAATTTATTCGTCGCTAAATTTTCATTTTTTTCCTCCTTTGGGTCAACGTAATTAGTGACAGATATATTTAGAGATGGATAGATTTATACGTCTCTAAATTTAGAGACGAATAAATTATCCATCTCTAACAGAGACCGATTCGTCACTAATTAGCGACGGATATTTTCCGTCGGTAATTAGCGAATTTCTTGTAGTGTCATATGATCCAGATGACCGCGCAGAGTCACCAGGGGTCGGACCTCCTGATGTTCTTGTCGAATCCCTTGTGTTCTGGTTCCTGTTCAATGAGAGCTGGGGATCGTCCCTTCCTGATGTGGGGATCGAACTACCAACTAGGGAGACTTTAGATCTTACCTAAGCCGCCATTATTCGCCAATCCTTAGGTCGGATTTATTAGTACATATCATAATTCCCCCAATTTTCAAGTATCTCAATAGAAGATAGTTGTGAGATTATTTAGTCAGATTTTTTCCATAGCCTCCCGATCCGTCACTAGTCCAACCTTGAAATTTTTGAAGGTGGGCTTTCACTTGGATTGGGCCTCATTCAAGCCCAAATCATTAAGCCCAGGCCCAAGCCCACATACACATGTGATCGTCTATGTGTTACTTGCTGATTGGACCTCATTCTCTACATTATACTCTCTCCGTTCATAATTCGTTCATTTGCTCATTCTTGATTCTCAGTGGAAGTTGATAGATCGGTCTTCTATGTCATGGGCTGATCTCTCATTTCTGCTGCGCACCGGGTTGAGTTAGGGTCTCTGTATTGTGAGGCTCCCATATGGAGGAATTCTTGTAGTGAAACTGAAAGGATTCACTAAAAGGAAGTAGCTATTTATAAAAATTCAAAATGGATCAGCTCCGTCGGCCTTCGAATGGGTCGCTTCAGTGAAGCCCATAATTAAATTCCAACTTGTGCATTAAAACGGGTTAAATACAAAATACCAAGATATTGTAAATGTGCGCAAAATCCCATTGAGTTAACAAATTAGTACCAAACCCCTTTGAGTTATTAAAAAATGTGTGCAAAACCCCCCTGAGTTAATAAATTAGTCCCTGAGTTATGAAAAATGTGCGCGAAACCCCGTTGAGTTATTAAAACATGTGCGTTGAACCCCTTCATCCTTTTTTTTTTTTTACGGCGTGCTCGTATTAGGTGCGACAATGGATGTTCTTTTAGGTTTTCTTACTCCAAATTAACACGACTAGGTGGACTGGATTTCATAGTTTCAGTTTATTATCTTTTGCCTTCACTTTTTTCCGTTACATGACTATTAATGGAATTGGTATATGTTGTTGATATATAATGACAATTTTAATTAGTGTTCTCTATGGTTGTTATTTATATATTTCAATGCTATATAACCAGTAGTGTATGATCGATTTTTGTTGTTCATTTAACCAGGAAAAAAAAGTAGAGTTTTACTATTTTTAATAGCTCAAATTTAAGTCATTTTAATATTTTCGTAAATTTGGACTAACGAGTCAAACTGCACACAATACGAATCATCATGTATATTTAGTATTCATGTAAAAGGGGTATTGCAATGGCTTCATAAGAATTCAATGAGATTTCGCACATATTTTTAATAAACTATTTTTTTTTTTTTTTTTTTTTGCATTGATTTGGTGGAAGATAACAGAAACAAACATCTATGGTCGCACCTAATGAGAGTGTACCCCAGACACTTAAAAAATAAAGGGTGGGAGATTTTATGCCCATTTTTAATAAGTCAATGAGTTTGGTACTAATTCGTTAACTTAGGGAGATTTCGTGCACATTATTAATAACTCAGGGGTGTTATGCATTTAACTCACATTAAAACCGAGGAGTGTGAAGTACAGATTTTCTCAACACTAGCAAATACAGTGTGCCATCTCTGAGTTTCTCTTCCCAAGCATTGTTTATAAGAAATCATGATCAAATTTTTGAGTGTGAAGTATATGCATCAATGCATGTGTAAATAATCATCATATATATATATATATATATATATATATATATATATATATATATATATATATATATACAATAATATTTCAGGGCATCACCCATTTGTCTTGGTGTTTTTTTTCATTCTTCTCCTAAATATGGTTTATGCATTCATGATCGATCACATTTAACCCTTATTATTACATCATCAAAAGAATGTTAAGCACTAAGATCGTCTTATATCGTGTACCAAAAGTTATCGACATTGTCTCTTACTTCGGCTTTGAGTAGCGACCAGTTTTTTTAGAAGAACTTTCAATCTCCGCGAACCTGCTCCAGGCCTTAAAACACCATACTTTTCACCTTGTAATTCCGAGCATTTATCTTTACCTTCCAAGCACCAACCTCCCAACGTGAACTGTTTCGCACCCCTCTTTAAAAGGTCACGGTCAATCTTGCTGAGGACGGGATCATTTTTCTTGAATTTTCGCCCAAAAGGGCGGTTACTCAGTACCATTTTCCTATAGTCCTTCAGTCCGAGTGACCTAGGATGTTGCTTTGGGGGAGTGTCCCATGTAATGTAGTGAAGGTCATGGTTGACTATCGTGTTCTTGTACTCATTGGAGTTGCATAACAATGTCTGGAAGTATCCTTCTGGCGATGAGACGAAATTCGTGTAGTAGAGGAGGAGTGTTCTTGGGAGGTTGTCCCAACCTACTATGGTGTATTCCGAGAAGGATCTTGATAGAAATGTCCATGCTGAACCTGCATTTTTGTAGAAGGTACAAAATATCATTCTTTTCACTTATGATGTAAATTTATTTATTATATGTTGGGTGGTGAACATCATTTTTTAATAATAATATAATAATGTCATATGAGACAGCTAAAAATTGTAAATGTATGAAGTTTATGAGATGAAGTAATACTAGAAGTGATAAATACATGAACAAGCGGAGACCAATATAGAATTGGACAGCTTCTTACTGTTTATTATTTAGCCCAATTCGTATATAAAAGCCAACAAGTCCCATAGAATATAAATACGCTAATTTCAAGACATAAATCTGAGGAATGGGTTATTAAAAAGGCCCTTCAACCAATGAAAAACACGTGGAATTGCACATGGACTGAAATCCAGAAGCCATTAAACAAACATGTGCATTATCTGTGGATCAGCCCAATTTCATTCTGTTTTCCATAACATTCTTGTGATTAATTACTCTCATATATTTTTTTTCATGTGATTAATTACTCTCATATTCCATCACCAATTCAAGTTTTTTGGAAGTTTCTATGCACGTAGCCTCAAATTAGATTTTAGTTGGAACTTTCTGGGATAAGTGCTGGTTGGTGACTTTTCCGAACCAGATATGCAAAAAAGACCTATCATTTTTACTGTAATTCGTCTAGATATACAGTTAATATTGTATTTCTTCACACTACATATACAGTTTGACTTTATTTTTACATTATACTATATATTTTCAATTCAAAAATACAGATTTTCTCCATTTTTTTCATTTTAAGTTGCTTTACAGAGACTTGATTCCTAATTTTGAGGTAAAAAAGTTCTTTGGAACCAATTTTCCCAAACTATCTACATACTGTATTAGACCAGCTGCATTGGATGACGCCTCATGACGCGCCTTCGGCTGTTGACGACGCACCGTGAGGTGCTTCTGCTGCATTGCTGACGCGTCGTCACGCCATCATGGAATTATTTTTTTTAAAAAATATTTTTGCATGTTTACCACATTATAAGAATGTTTAGATGTTGAAATTAATGAAATTGCATTTATAGAACTATTTTACAATGTATTAAGGTTCAATCATAATTTAGATAAGTAAAACTTCATTCAAACCACGAATATATTAGAACGGACCGCAGGGAATTTAAATCAAACTAACACACAAATAGAAATGCATCAAACACACAACACACAAATGGAAATGCAACAAACACACAATACACGATTGGGCAAGCTCCACAGTCAACGCATCTTCCAAATATGTTTCATCAAGTCTGCAGTGAGTTCGTCATGCTTGACCAAACCATGCATTCGCCGTGAATTGTTCATTGTAGATTGCATCCGTCGGATACGAACTCCGTCAATCACATCCGGTACATGCTCACGGGTATCTTGTTCGAACTCTTCGATTTCTTTGTCATAGTTTAGGTATGTGTGGCGCTCATCCTGAACTATCATGTTGTGGAGTGTGATGCAGCAATCCATAATCTTTCTAGGTATGGCTATGTCGTGTGAAAGGGCCGAATTCCGTATTATTGCAAATCTTGCTTGCATAACTCCAAAATCACGTTCCACATCTTTCCGGCAAGACTCCTGATGCTCAGAGAACTTGGCTTCTTTGAAAGTTACTGGATTCGGGATGGCACTATGTAGCCAAAGCTGGGTAGATGCCATCGGTTAGGTAGTAAGGCATGTCGTACTGATGGCCATTGTCCTCAAAGTTGACCTGAGGTACCGTGTCATTCAGGAGATCGTCAAACACCGGTGAACGCTGCACGATTGACAAGTCATTGTATTTTCTGAAAATCGCAAAGAATGAATGTCATAACCAAGTATCTTGGGATGCTACTGCTTCTAAAATAAGGGTAGACTTTTTGCTTCTACCTTGGAATTGACCGTGCCACACCTTGGGACAGTTCTTCCATGTCCAGTGCATACAGTCGATACTCCCAAGCACGCCCGGAAAGCCTCTTGCACCGTTGATTGACAGAAGCCTTCGTAGATCGGCTTCATTGGCCCTCTGCATGTATGTTGGACCAAACTCAGCAACCACGACGTCACAAAAAAGCGAAAGACACTTGAGAGCCGTACTTTCACCAAGCCGGTAGTACTCATCAACCGAGTCGGCAGAAGCCCCATAAACTAGCATGCGATTGGCTGCGGTACATTTTTGGAGTGTGGTTAACCCCTGTCGGCCAAGAGCATCTTGCTTGCACACAAAGTAATCATTTTGATGCACCATACCTGCAACCACCCGTTCGAACAACGGCTTCGTCATTCTGAATCTTCGTCGAAATTTATGTGCATATGGTCATTTATCCATGTAGTCTTCCTCGAATTGTTTGCCACGCTCTTCTCTTGACCTGTTAATGTAAGAACGCTTCTTTTTAGGCCTTCGTGTTCGTCTTGCTGTTGATGTTGATGTTGGAAGTGTTGGATCATATTTGGTACATTTTGTATTATCATGCTTTGCATTTGTACGAAAGGATTGGATGAAGAAGAACCACGCAAACTTTCATCAGATGATGAATCAGTCTCTAAAGAAGTATCGTGCGTTGGTAGTGTGTTGGACATAAGTATTTTTAGAAGGGATGAATGGAAGTAGGTTGGTATGTCTGAACATGAGTTCTATGGTTGCATTATGTAGACAAGTTGTGACACATGGGTGACTCATTTCTTAGTCATAGCTGAGTCACAATGCATTGGATGCCTGACAAAGTGAAGATAAGATGTATGACAAACTAACAAAGAGAAACCAAGGAACGTACTCTACAACCTGAATGAGGATTTGGCTCTCATCTCTTGCTCTACATGTTTGTTAGCCAAAATCCGATCGTTGGAACGGATCAGAAGTACGCAACTTTGTTCCGTAAAGTTGAGGAGAAGTTCGAGGATGCCCGCAAGGATGGGAGGATGTCCGGGCTGGAACAATGCCTGGCTCATGATTCACTTCGTGGAAGATTTAGTCGAATCAGAGATGAGATTAATGATTGGCCGATTTGTGTGGAACGTGCTACTAGGGTTGTCGGTGACCGGAGTGGCTACAATGAAGCCGATGTAACTAAAACAGCCCAGGAATTCTACCAAGAGAAATCAAAGTACCACATCAAATTCAGCATGTTCAAACAGTGGGATGTCATAAAACAGTTTCCAGAGTGGAAAATGAAGATGAACTTGGAGGGTCATATGAAGAAGTTTAATGATGCAAAAGCTGCAGGGGTTGAGGTCCCGGGTGATGATGCTGATGTGGGTGATGAATCAATGGAAACAACAGGTGGCAGTAGTGGGAGCATGCGGATCAGGTTGAGTGACGATAGTGTAACGAGTATCAAACGGCCTATGTGTCGTGACAAGGCAAAGAAGATGGCTAAAGGTGCTAGTTCTGGTAACTCCTCAATGGATACAATGAGCGAGGGATTCACTATCTTTAATGAAAGTTATCCCCAATACATTGACTTGGTAGACGGAAGATCGAGTTTGCCCGCGAAAGGGAGGAACGTAAGATGAAGGTGAAGAAGATGGACTACTTGATGCAGCTTTTGGGGAACTACAACAACTTGGCCCCCGAACATCGTGCACTAGCTGATGCACTACATAGAGAATTGTTTATGTCCGTCGTAGTAATGGGTGAAGTTTGGAGCTTGTTTTAGTTTTTTTGTATTCCAAATTATGTGAAGTGTGATTTGTTTGTTTTTTACTTTTCGAAGTGTGGCTTGTTTGTATGTAATAAAATCAGTGTGCCTTGAAATTGAAATAAAATTTGAATTACGAAAAGTAAGGATTGTGATCTTATCTTTACTTTGTCAGACATCTTATCTTTGCTTTGTCAGGCATCTTATCTGTACTTTGTCAGACATCTTATCTTTGCTTTGTCAGGCATCTTATAATCGCTTTGTCAGGCATCCAATGCATTGTGACTCAGCTATGACTAAGAAATGAGTTACCCATCTCTCACAACGTGTCTCTATAATGCAACCATAGACCTCATGTTCAGACACACCAACGTACTTGCATTCATCCCTTCTTCCATTATCTTAACTAAACATAAAACACTCTCTCCACTTCAAGTTTATAAAGATAATTGTGTCCGATCCACTACCAACGCACAATAATTCTTCAGAGACCAATTCATCATCTGGTGAAAGTTTGTGTGGTTCTTATTCATCCAATCCTTTCGTACAAATGCAAAGCATGATAATACAAAACATACCAAATATGATCCAACAATTCCAACATCAACATCAACAGCAAGATGAACCACGAAGGCCTAAGAAGAAGCGTTCTTACATCAACAGATTAAGAGAAGAGTGTGACAAACAATTGGAGGAAGACTACTTCATGGATAAATCACCATAGGCAGACAAATTTTGACGGAGATTCTGAATGACGAGGCCGTTGTTCGAACGGGTGGTTGCAGGTGTGGTGCATCAAAATGATTACTTTGTGTGCAAGCCAGATGCTCTTGGCCGACAGAGGTTAACCACACTCCAAAAATGTACCGCAGCCATTCGCATGCTAGCTTATGGGGCTTCTGCCGACTCAGTTGATGAGTACTGCCGGCTTGGTGAAAGTACGGCTCTCAAGTGTCATTCACGTTTTTGTGATGCCGTGGTTGCTGTGTTTGGTCCAACATACATGCGGAGGGCCAATGAAGCCGATCTTCGAAGGCTTCTGTCAATCAACGGTGCAAGAGGCTTTCCGGGCATGCTTGGGAGTATCGATTGTATGCACTTGACATGGAAGAATGGTCCCAAGGCGTGACACAGTCAATTCCAAGGCAGGAGCAAAAAGTCTACCCTTGTTTTAGAAGCAGTAACATCCCAAGATACTTGGATATGGCATTCATTCTTTGCAATTTCCAGAAAATACAATAACTTGTCAATCGTGCAGCGTTCACCGGTGTTCGACGATCTCCTGAACGACATATCACCTCAGGTCAACTTTGAGGTCAATGGCCATCAGTACGACATGTCTTACTACATAACCGATGGCATCTACCCAGCTTGGGCTACATTTGTGAGTGCCATCCCGAATCTGGTAACTTTCAAAGAAGCTAAGTTCTCTGAGCGTCAGGAGTCTTGCCAGAAAGATGTGGAACGTGATTTTGGAGTTATGCAAGCAAGATTTGCAATAATACGGATTCCGGCCCTTGTACAAGCTAGAGCCATACTCAGAAAGATTATGGATTGCTGCATCACACTCCACAACATGATGGTTGAGGATGAGCGCCACACATATCTAAACTATGACAAAGAAATCGAAGAGTTCGAACAAGATACCCGTGAGCATGTACCGGACGTGATTGACGGAGTTCGTATCGACGGATGCAATCTACAATAAATTCTATCCCGGATTACATGAACAATTCACGGCGAATGCATAGTTTGGTCAAGGATGACGAACTCACTGCAGACTTGATGAAACATATTTGGAGGATGCGTTGATTGTGGAGCTTGTCCAATCGTGTATTGTGTGTTTGTTGCATTTCCATTTGTTTGTTGTGTGTTTGGTGCATTTATATTTGTGTGTTAGTTTGATTTAAATTCTCTGCAGTTTGTTGTAATATATTTGTGGTTTGAATGGAGTTTCACTCATATAAATTATGATTAAACCTTAATAAATTGTAAAACGAATTATATAAATGCAATTTCATTAATTTCAACTTCTAAACACTCTTATAATATTGTAAATATGTAAAAAAAATATTTAAAAAATAATTAATTCAATGACGACGTGACGACGCATCACCAATGCAGCAAAAACACGTCACGGCGCGCCGTTAACAGCCGACGGTGCGTCATGAGGCGTCACCTGGTCTTATGTGCCAGTTTGACAAAATGATAGGACTCGGCAAGGTGTCTCGTAGCCGATTGGTGACCCTATATAATGGAACTTTAACGGTAGTAGCTTTTTAAATGATTCACAAAATTAATACTCACCAAATGGATTTCTTAGGTGATAGATCTATGTTGCACCAAATAGCCTGCCTGCAGAATGATTTGCCTAATGGACTAATTGAAGGTGACTTTCTATAAATAATATAAAATGCATAGAAAGTGACTTGTAAACAATGTATGTCCGGTACCAAATTAAACTTGCCTAATGCCAACAGCTAGTCACAATCACACAACTAATTCGCCCGTCACATTTTTCCGAGTTATACACTCATTAAAATGGCGCAATCGCAATAGCAACCACTATTAGTTGTCGATTTGTGTAAACACACAAATATTAACAACTGATCCAATAACTACTCAAATGAACAATTAATTTTTATTTATTCACATATCCAACTTTCCATACAACCCAATCACAACAATAAAATATAGTTTATCCATGACCATCCAGAGCCTAACCAATTTAATTAATATAATTATGTGTTTACTATTATTATAAGATAATTATATATGCTAAATGAATATAATAATTAAATATAATTAACTAAACACTAAAATTATATTAAAAAAAGTATTAGTTGGGTGGTGAATGGTCATGGATCAACTACATTTTGTTTTTGCGATTTGGTTTGATTTGGCAGAAGGTTGAGTATGTGGATGAGAGATAAATTAATTATTTATGTAAAGAGCCCGTCGAGGGTGGAGTTGAGTTGGTGCTAACGGATATTTGTGGTTGTAGTGGTGCAAACTCTCTTAATTTGCTTGAATATTAATCTAATCGCAAACATTCTAGGGATATTTTAGCTAGATTGATTTATACGATCATATACCTTCTCCTAATGCACTCACCACTCACATTAACTATAATGTTCAAATGTGTAACATCATAATTAATATAAGTAGTGAGTGCACTAGAAGAAATTATAGCATCTCATAAACCGTTGCATCCCTGCTTCCGTAAAAATGATGTTGATTAACCGATTTCATCCGGTAAATTCTATGTCAAGGGAAATAACCACGCAACTAAATATATAAAGTGTGATCCATATGGATCACTACGTGATATGTCAAGTTAGTGGGTGCATATGGTCTGGCCCCTAGGGTATAGAAGCCATTTCTCATGGCTGTGACTTCTTTGTGCCTATGGAACGTAGTGATGAATTCTAGATAGTGGACCATCTATTTTGGGACCCTATACTACATGATGCCCTATTCAGATTCTCACATGTTATGTATGTCCCTTGATAGAATAGAACATCTAGAATCATATGAGCCACTAATTAACTATACACTTTTAAAGAAAGTAAAGAAAACTAACAAGAACAGTTTGAAAAAGGTGAAATAAAAATTAAAACCTGTATAAAGCTTGAAGGCAGTCGGCAAGCTTCTTTGCTTAATTACCCACCAGATCTCTGACTTATTAGCACTGTACAATCCCGGGTCTATCATTATTGGCTTCGCTCTCTTATTCCTACAATAATAAAAACAATTATATTTTCCTTTTTTTAATCAGAAATTATATTTAATTTTGATACCAACATATGAAATCTTACATTTTCCATCCCAAGTTGCTAGTGTGCTGTACAAAGTTGAGATCTTTTGGCAAGTCAGAGAAGGCATGGATCAGATCTGCAATTTAAAAATGAATCAACAAGACTTTCTATGTTGATAATACCAAGAACTATACAAATTTGAGTTCACATTGGACTTGTTATGTTGATCAAACCAAGAACTATACAAGTTTGAGTTCAGATTGGACTTGATATGTTGATCAAACCAAGAACTATAAAAATTTGAGTTTAGATTGGACTTGTTATGCTGATCAAACCAAGCACTATACAAATTTGATCAGCATAGTGTACTTGCTGTCACGATCCGCTGAGATTCAACAAAATAAGAAGATAAGAAACAATTAGTACTCACCATACCATCTTGAGTGACTAATGGATAATCCGAAGCACTGAGATTAACAAACCAATCCCATTTAGCAACTCTCAACAAAATGGCCATGGCATGTAAAGTAGTGGCAAGCATGGTTGGACCTCTATAAGTGACAATATTGCCCTTCTCCACAATCCAAACATTCCCAACTTGACGAAAAACACCATTGCTAGACACAAATCTTGCAATCTCTTGTTGATCACTTTGCGGGGCACCAGCATCGATATGGATGAGGTAGTAGTTTCCGGGGTGGTACAGTGCTAGCATTAGACGCTTGAGTTTCATTGTGTCACCAGTTGATGCAGAGATGAGGTAGGCAAATGTGACATTGTAGAGTGGTTTGGTGTCTTTTGGGATGATTAGTTTCTTGGGTGTGTTGAAGATGGTGGTTATGGTGTTGGTTTGCTTTGAGGACATATAGAAGAGGTAGAATAGGGATGAAGTGAGGATGAAGGAGATTGTGAAGATTTTGATCTCCATCTTGGAAACGGTAGTGGTGTAAATGCAGAGCTCTGAAAGTTGCAGACTTTGGTTTTTAATAGAGGAAAAATGAGTTTTGGCCTTTATGGAAAATAACACTTCTAGCCCATTGTCTTTGTAATAAGGTATCCTCAAGATGTGTGACTTCAAAATTTGACTCCATAAAGGTTTGCATACTAATTACTTCACTATGGTGAGGAAAACTACTCCATTTGGTACCATATCTATACCAATCTGCACATTTGGTACCGTCAATTTAATGCAGCGTGCGTGGCTAAAGACAAAGAACAATAACTCAAGACTCGTTGATTCAGCAGAATACCGAGAATTGATGGATCAAGATTCGTTGATTTCACAGAAATACCGAAAATTGACATATTTAGAGGAACACCTCTATTTTTTCATTTAAAATATCATCAACTCCCTGACAAAATAAATAGCAAGTGTTTAAATGCTAGAAAATTCTAACTGCTACCAACATACGTAAATAACAAAAAGGTCTTAATAAATAAAGAAAACATCATAAATGTACTGAAAAATAATAAAACATAACTTTGACCCTTCACATTCTACGTATAATTTAACGCCATTCGTTCCACATCATTCTCTTCAGGGCAGGAAAAGATTCGTCCTCGAATCATAAGCGGCATCATCATCAGCCGAAGAATCACATACAACAGCAAACATTGTAGAAACACAGACTGACAATCCACAAGTCTAATCAATTCCCTAGCTGAGTCATTCTTTCCTCTGTCAAACACATGTAGGACGTCGTCAATAAACTCTATTACACATGGGTGTATGTAATGCCGGTAATACTCGTCTTGCATGTAGATTATGTTGATCATGGAAACTCCATTTAGTTTCTCCAATGATGCAAGCCACAAAAGGGTCTTTCTCTAACACTCTATCTTCCAATAAAAAATGTTGATACACTTCTTGATCATCTTCCTTTCAATAAATATATTTAATTTTGAACCAAAAGATCTAGACAGCTCAGGTATGTATCTTCAATTTTACTCCACTATCATGGGTCTCAGATGACAAAGAATAATTATGTGTTGTAGTGAGAACTACATCGCGAGCGATAAATCTTTTACGATCTTTTAGTACTTCCTCATCCCAAATGATAAGAATATCATTATCTTCATCACTACCCTTTCCCTCCGGATAGTCATCCCAGATCGGAGACTCTTTCCAGGTCGTCTTGCAGCAACGTTCCTCATTGGTGAATAATTGCTCAATTCCACCTTGACAATTGACACACAAGAAAGTCATATATGTACCTGTAGACTTTTCAGGATTGTACACTTTGATGTAACAATCAGGTCTATAGCACGAACGGATTTCATCGAACATTTTATTCCATCTTCGAACTGAAACTCAGTTGTCAACATCGACAAATCCCCTACCTGTAGTGTGATATATAGGCTGCCGAACAGGTGTTTTGAAGCATGGGCTCTCTCTTTTCTTATATGCGGAAGCGTGTATGGATAAATCGGATCTTAGTTTCCACACTACAGAAAAAACTGGTTTTAGATCCGTCGCTAAATCTGTGCCTCGTCACAAACTTTTTAGAGACGGATAATTTATCCGTCTCTAATTTAGCGACGGTTAGTGACGGATAAATTCGTTGACCGTCATTGCCCTTTTTTGTGACGGATACGTATTCGTCGCTAATTAGCGATGGATAATTTATTTATTTTTAAATGCATAAATCTGTACATGGTGAGACGGATAATTATCCGTCGCTAAATAGCGACGGATAGTTTCATTTTTTTTAATAAATGAAATCCAGATTTAGAGACGGATAATTTATCCGTCTCTAAATTTGCAGATTATTATTATTATTTATTTTTTAATTTTAATGCCTGTTTTCATATTTCACATGTTTCACAAATATAATCTACAATAATAAATCCAAAATAATTA
The DNA here is from genome assembly GCA_026545765.1 of Plantago major. Classification (NCBI taxonomy): domain Eukaryota; kingdom Viridiplantae; phylum Streptophyta; class Magnoliopsida; order Lamiales; family Plantaginaceae; genus Plantago; species Plantago major. Next base: position 71,985,767 of record CM048843.1, read on the forward strand.
AATTGTATTAATTAACAGGAAGGGTTTGACGAATACAAATCATCCATATTAAATATTCGTACTGAAGATTAAATAAGAAGTCAAGTAGCAGTAAAACATAAGTCCAAACTAACTATCGCGCGGGGGGGGGGGGGGGGGGGTACATGGCGAAAAGTCTCTTGAAATCCTCCATCTGCTGCATTATCAAAGTCTGGGACTCCTGGAGTTGCCGGTAATCTTCCTTGTTTTTAGCTAACTCCTCTTCCAAAGGAGTGGCATTTTCATGCAACAACTCCTGGACCTGGTCCTGTGTGAAAACATGTGCTCTAGAGGGATGGGATGCTGAAGAGCTAGGACCAGCCAGTTCAAGGCCGAAACTCCCCAATCCATATACTCGACCCTTGTCGTCCCTTGGGTTGATAACTAAGAAGATTTTGTTTTCTTCTTCAATCGGCAATCCTCCTCTCCACCTCAGTCTGAAATCGTAAAGTGCATACCATGAGTTACAGTTTTCAAAATCACTTATAATACACAAATATGAACCTTAACAAAATAAACGTACCGCGATAAGCTTGGACCTCCTGTCCACCCGTACGTCGTCCTTCAGCTTAGCTCTTTTAAAGAGCTGTAGCGCGGTCTTCTCCTCCCCAGCATGGAGCTGAAGAACATATATGCAAACAATTAGCTAGTAAGTGGGTAGAAATTAAACACAAAACACATGTACGAATAAACAGACAAATAAGTAACATGTACACTAACCGCTATATGGTGATCCGTAACCACAGCTCGCGACCCATAGTGGTGTCTGGCCACCCCCGTACCATCAGACGGCACAGTTAGCCGGTTCTCTCTGTTATGGGCCACAACCTGAATGACCTCCTTCCTTTTCCAGTACTCCACCCAATGCCCCCCACTCCTCAACTCCTATCCACTCTGGCCTCTTTCCATCGTTTTTAACCTTGTTGATCATCTTCCTATACAAATCTGACTCCAGAGTCTCGAAAATAGTCCACAACCACGGAACCAAGGCGTTGGGAATGAAGTAGTCTTTCTACAACAATTCCACACAACATCCAAATTACATAACGTAAATAAAGACAACAATTTAATAAGATAACACAACAGATTCAATGGTGACTAGCATATCACCCAAGTTGAGTGGCTAACATACCACTCACATATAGTGGCTGAGACTGGCTGCTCTCACCATCATAGTCCCCCCGCCTGGTCAGCACCAGGCAACCCACTCCATGATGGAGGAACGTATGTAGGTTTTCTATGTCGTGGCATCTGCAAAAACATGCAACAAATACAGAAAAAATGTGTTATAATTTCTACAAAATTTTATGAAATACATGCATTTTACGTTTAAAATTAAATTTTATAAATTTTAAATATTGTAGGTTAAAATAGTAGTAACTCTTTCTAAGTTAATACGAGCCAATTATACTAGAACCACGAAAATCACTAAATGGTCTCCAAACACTCAACCAAATCTTCCTAATCCTACTACATGTACACGAAAAATATTAAATTAAATACCCTACATACTTACAAACATCCTAACATGATACTAACAATTCAATTTCACAATAAATCTATCAATTGCACAACCTCAAGCTTAACCCACTACTAATTAATATAAGCTAAACTAGCTAGTAGAGACTTCCCCATAAACATACAATTGTTCAAATTAGTCGAATTACAAAAAATCCCAAATTTAACAAATTAATTGTTTTAGACTAATATACCTTCAATTACGGAATAAATACCCGAAGAAGAATAAAATTGAATGGCCACCTGAGTTCCTTCTTCAACGAGTTTCGAAAAGAGTCCAAGATTGGCCGGAATGGTGGAGTTTTTATCGGAATTTGGTGGAGGCGAAAATGGCGTGAAAGAGGAGAAAAAACGAGAAGCAGAAGTGAAATGGCGAAGAAGATGATTCTGCCCCGTTTATTTCACCTTAGCGACGGATAGGGTTATCCGTCGCTAAATCCTTTTTTTTTAGGTTAACCTAATTAGAGATGGATAGGTCTCTAATTAGAGACGGATAGATTTATCCGTCTCTAATTTTCGTCCCTAAAATCGATATTTCTTGCAGTGCCATGCAATCTGCTTCTTGACAGTGCATGAGATTTGACCTGTCAAACCTGATTAGATTTCGATCTTCGCCATTCAGATTCTGTGTCAATGAGTTGGCTTTATGCTGTCAAATTTTGTGACGATCCAACGGCTGAATCAACGGGAAACTTCGTTTTACTCGGACTGCGCAGTACTGTCAATGTTATACACAAATTGTCTTTTTCTTCACAAAAATCGGCCCGTATCACCTGGAATATGATACCAATTTGATACAGCATACGTGGTTGGATACAATAAAAATAAACTCAACTTGTTGATTCAGCAGCATAACGAGAATTGATGGATCAAGATTTGTTGATTTAACAGAAATACCGAAAATTGACAGATGTGAAAGAACACCTCTATTTTTCATTCAAAATATCATCAACTCCCTGACAAATTAACTAACAAGTGTTTAAATACTAAGTAGAAAACATTAACCGCTACCAACATACGTAAATAACAAAAAGGTCCTAATAAATAAATAAAACATTATAAAAGTACAGAAAAACAATAAAACACAACTTTGATCCTTCACATTCTACATATAATTTAACGCCATTCGTTCCACATCATTTCTCATTACATTGATAAGGGATGTGTGGATTCTCGAGAAGAGATGAGCCATGGTGGTCCCCCTGGACCGCCCGGATCCCACGAGTGAGTTTTGGTAACTTAAGAAATTTTCTACTTTTCCAATGAAATTTCCGGATAGATTTAAATTAACTCAAATTCACCCATAATTTGAGTTTGTTTTTTTTATGAATTAATCACAATACGCCAAAAATTATTTGAAAACAAAAAGAAAAACAAACCGACTACTTTTTTATGGGGCGAATCATATATTGCTCGTCATTTTGTTTGTACTGGGGCGAATATGACTTACTATAGCCGAAGATGTTACAGATGTATTAAAATTAGAATTTTTCTTAACTTACATTATCAAAAGTGGCAATGAAATTCTATGATACAAAATGGGCATGGTCATAACATATGATACCAAATTCAGGATTTTTCCTTCATATGGTGTGAAGGTTAAATTGTAAAGGGTATCAATAAAATAATGTCTAAAATTTGACATTCGAGTGGACAAGTCTCTAATCTCGAGTTCTCAACCTTTAATACACCATCAACCTCACCCATATACAGTACTTTGGTAAATACACATGTCGTGATGAAATGTGAACTCAGGATGTTCGATAATGAAATTAGGGGTCAAAATGTAACGATTAAATTTGGTGAGCGGCAATAAGAGACTTTATCTGATATCAATGTGTAACAGGTTATTATAGTTTTATATGGAATTGTGCAGTTTAAAGAATGGTAGTTTAACGTGAGGGTTTATAACTTGTACTTTGGTCCCATGAAACAGGAGGTGAAGTGAAGAAGGTAGTGTATAAGTTGGTGGTGGTTGTAATGTCAGATGTAGTGAGGAATTGGAAATTGAGAAGGATGGAAGAGTTAATATGAGATCTAATTCCTTCCTTGGAAAGAAAGAAGAGTTAATTTCAATTTTAGTAGTATCACTTTAGTGTCAAATTTGGTGCACAACAATTTACTAGTGAGCTTATCAAGGTACCAATTTGGAACAACCACTTTCATCATGTATTCTATCTGTCGTCTGCTTTTGTAAAGTGACATACAGATTATTAATGCAACACAAATGTAGCAAAGGGAAAATTACACCAAATTCCCCCAATAAACACCCTATTAACAATAAAGTCCCTCACATTTGAACAATAATACCACATGACAAGTTTCATAAATCAATTACGTTTTAGTCCAAAAGTCAACGGTTCTGTCCTACGTGGCAGACAATTAGTGACATGGATTTTTCCAGAAATGATTTTCTTAATTTTACAAATTACAATTAACCCTTCTTACTTATTTAACATTCAATTCATAACTCTTAAAGTTTACTATAATTTCAAACCAACCCAGATTTGTTTTATTCTATTCAGTTTAAATCCAAAACAAATTGCAATAAGGTCTCCTAAAATTCTTTTCTTTCACAAACACCTCAATTTTTTTTTTAAATATTTCTCCATTAATGAAGATTCAAGCTCCATTAATGGAGCTTTCATGGAGCTTGAAAGCACCATTTTCGGAGCTTTGGAGCTCCATTTCTGAGTTTCAAAGCTCCTTTAATGAATGGAGCTTCAATAGCTCCGTCAATGAAGCAAAACAGCTTCATGGAGCTGTTCAAGCTCCATATTTTGGTGCTCGAACAGCTCCGGTAATGGAGCTGTTCTGCGCCATAATGGAGCTCGAACAACTCCTTTTCGAGCTCCATTAATGGAGCTTGAAACTCCATTAAATGGAGTTTCAAGCTCCATTAATGGAGGTCACAAATTGAGCCCGTATTGGGCTCCATTTTTGCCCAATTCGGGCTCCAACTCCACCATGAAGCTCCATCCACTACAAGAAAACAGGGTTTTAGTGACGGAATTATCCGTCGCTAAGCCCCCTGCTGATCGGTCGCTAAGGCCTTAGCGACGGAGAGACGCCCGTCATAATGACGGGCGTCTCTAAGGCGAATTAGCGACGGATTGTTATCCGTCGCTAATAGTTGATGAATTGGCGACGGATGGCGACCTTCCGTCGCCATTAGAGACGGATAATTATCCGTCTCTAATCTAATTAGGGCTAAAACGCCCTAATTCGTTGTTTAGCGACGGATAATTATATGTCTCTAAATAACGAATTAGGGAGTGCTACCCTAATTCGTAGTTAGCGATTATCCGTCGCTAAATTACGAATTAGGACGTTCTTTCCCTAATTCGTAGTTTAGCGACGGATAATTATCTGTCGCTAAACTACTATTTTTTTTTTTAAAAAAATTAATTATTTTATAATTTTCACCTGTTTTTTCAACCCATATAATAGTGATATGTCACAAAGGGGAAATTGCATTAATTAACAACAATGATTCGTCAAAAAAATAAATTATCCAAAATAAAGTCTACATATCCGAATAGAAATCCAAATATCCAACAAAGTAAAAAGTAGCATAGTATTCAAAACATCACAACATCACTTAGACGAGGGGCTGGGGTTATTCTGGCTCATACACAAGCGGCAGAGCTCTTCCATCCTCTGATTCATACGAGCCTGCTCATCCCTGAGATTTCCAATCTCAGTCTGGAGAGGAGTCACTGCTTGATTCACCATATGCTCGACCCACACCTGTGTGTAAACACCACCATGTCCCTGAGATTGCTGTTGGGACACGGAGAAGCTCTCCGCCAGTGTCTCGCCATAACTACCAAGACCATAAACCCGACCCTTGTTGTCGGGTGGGTTGACATGTAGAAAGATCCGGTCTTGTTCTTCCACGGACAACTCCTCACCCTCGGCGACCTCTCCGATGATCCGCTCCACCTCACTCTGTAATAGTCAAGTGTATACGAAATGAGCTACAATTTCATATTTAATTTATAATACACATGCATATACAACTGTTACACTTAGCAAATACACATACCGCAATAAGCTCGGACTTCTGATCCACCCAAACGCCGTTCTTGAACTTCCCCATCTTCATTTGCTCTAGGCAAGTCTTGGGTTTGTTCAGGTTCAGCTAAAGAACATTATATATTGCAACAAGTAGTTAGTAAGTTGGTAGGAATGCAAACAAGTGGTAAATTGGTATAAATGAAAGCAATACACATGTGTACAAATCATGTTGTAATCAGAACACACATGTATATACTTACCGACATCTGGCGATCAGTGACAACAGCTCGTGACCCGTAGTGATGCCTGGCAGAGCCTTTACCATCTCGCGGCTCAGTCAACCGGTTCTGCCTGTTCTTGTAGGACTGATCCTCGACGTGATTAATTCTCCAATACTCATGCCACATAGCCCACTCTTCATCCCCAATATGCCTATACTGTGGCGGCTTTCCTTTGTCTCGGTATTTTTTCATGTCAGCCACCATATGCATATACAGGTCAGAGCCCAAACTCTCGAAAACAGGCCACATCTGGGGAATAAGGCCAGTCGGAATGTAATATTTTTTCTACATTCCAATTCCATTCAAAGTAAAAATTAATGGCCCAAGGTCACAATTTCAAGATAAACAATGGTGCATTTCACCTAAGTGGCTAACATACCATACAAATTGTCCTAGAATTTACTAACACAATGGTGTCTAACATATCACCCAAGTAAGTGGCTAACATAGAATTTACTAACACAATGGTGACTAACATATCACCCAATTAAGTGGCTAACATACCACACAAATTGTCATAGAATTTACTAACACAATGGTGACTAACATATCACCCAAGTAAGTGGCTAACATACCACACAAATTGTCCTAGAATTTACTAACACAATGGTGACTAACATATCACCCAATTAAGTGGCTAACATACCGCACAAATTGTCCTAGAATTTACTAACACAATGGTGACTAACATATCACCCAAGTAAGTGGCTAACATACCACACAAATTGTCCTAGAATTTACTAACACAATGGTGACTAACATATCACCCAATTAAGTGGCTAACATACCACACAAATTAGTAAACTAGTTCATTAATCAATTCTCTCTACAAATAAAGCATTGTAACATTTACCACAACAAATTGTAACATTTAAGCTTACCCGAAGCTCATCAAAGTAGAAGTGCTTCGTCTCAGCCTTGAGTGTGCTCCACTTTTCGCCTCCCTGGCCCGGCAACTCCCTCCTAAGCTTGAATATCTCATGCAGGTCGTCTGAAGATTGCTGAGGACACAACCTGCAGTTATGAATGACATATAGAAGAGTACATATATTTATTAGACAATTCATGTGACATATATATAAACACTTATCTTAAGTTATGTTCTACAAATGTATATATAATACTTACTTCCTCCTTCCATTAGGGAACAACACCAACTTCCCCTCCCACGTAGCACCATCGACGATCTCAGTATATGGACACCCGTCAGGCGGGTACTGTCCTGGTCCATAACCACCACCAGACGTCCCCATGCTCGATCCACTGGCAGTCTGACTAACATGAGAGTAGTTGTCCGATCCACCAGGGCTACTCTCAGCACTCTGTGGTGAACCCTGGGTCCCACTAGACCTGGGAATCTGGTAACTGCACTTTCTTTGCCGGGGCATCTGCAAAAAGCACATGACAAACACAAACAAATTGTATTAGTATAAATTAAGACATGAATTGGCATTTAATGGGAAAAGCAAGCATATAACAATTAAGATACATATAATCTACACTACACACATACTCTGATCCTCGTCACCAATGGTTAAGTCTACATATATGTCTTCGTGCAGGTCAATGTACTCAGCACGAGCGTCTACAGGATTTCTAGCTGTTTCATCAACAACCTCTTCTTGGTACGAGTTGGTAGTTGATTTGTCCTTATGAACGTACTCAACTCTGGAGCGGGCTTGTATGTGTATCGCTGCCAACCAGTCCGCCTTATTGCGTTTTAGGCTTGGATATTCAATGAACATCACTTGGCGTGCCTGAGCTGCCAAGATAAAAGGTTCGTACTTAGTACGGTACCTCCTCCTATGGTTAATCTCAACCATTTGATATTGCTCGTGCACCCTCGTACCATTTTGACCGGGATCATACCAGTCGACATCAAACAAAAGGTTCTTTTCAGAGGCACACCGGCATATTCAAGCCTCACAATTCGTTTAAGTTTTCCATAGAAATCAAACAAATCATCACCTCTATTTTGATCAGCCCCTTTCACACACACCCCACAATTGCTAGTAGACTTGGATGTGTCAGAATCCATTGTGTGAAATCTAAGACCATTTACTATATACGATGGAAAAACGGATACTCGACTGAATGGCCCCTCTGCTAAAGACTCTAAGTAAGGACATGTGACTTGGTTTACAGGATCTCAGACATATAGTCCCCGAACCAATCAGGAAATTCAATTGGCAACTTCTCTTCAAGCAGTTCTTCAAGTGTGTCATCTGCCATATTTGGATCCATCTCCAGACAACGCTTTTTGAAAACGCTGTGGACATGATGACATGATTAGATAGTAGTTAGAAGTTCAAATTTATGTATTATAATAAGTAAGCTGCTCAACTAGCAAAGATCTTCATAAATTTATCAACTTCAGCACAGTTCGAGAGGACATAATAGTGGGCTGCCTTCACCTCCTTATCTGTCAGCCATTCTGTATTCCTTTCGCCCATAGGTCTACCTGACCTAAATATTGAAAGTGTAACTTCATCATTGTTGGTCCAGATAACGGCAAACTAAAAGACTAGGGGGGGGGGGGTGAATAGTCTTTTAAAACTTTTGTCGATAAAAACTATTTCTCAGATATCTGAGTAGATATCTGATACTTATAATCAGAGCGCGGAAGACTTAAGATAGATAAGTGCAGAAACAGTTAAAGTGTGTGTGTGTGTTGCTGAAATGTAATTACAGAAAAGTAAATAACACAGCAAGTATAGTGGTATCTGGAGGTGGCGTAATCCTCCAACTAATCCACTTCGATCTTCCAAAGACCTAGAATTCACTAGAATAGATAATTGAGGTCACCTTACAAAAATCCTATTCTAAGATTCCTTAAACAGATGGTTCCCAACCAAATGTTCCCCCTGAGTTGTTCCCCGGCTTTCACAGCCAAGTACTTCCTGTACTCGAAACCTTTTGAGCTATTCCTAGCTTCCCAAGCTAAGTACTTCACATGCTCAATAACCTTGGAGTTATTCCTTAGTTACCCAAATCAAGTACTTCCTATACTCGTTAACCTTGGAGTTATTCCCGATTTTCAAACTAAGTACTTCAGTACTCACGTCGTTGATGGTGTTGGTTTCGGTTTGAGTTGTCAGATGAGCTTCTTTAATAACTTTTCAGTTAATCAGATAGCTCTGTGAATCAAGTATACTTAATACACTTTGCAATGTATGGTATCTTGTTCTTTTTACTGACCCAAGTCTTAGATAAGTATTCAAGAGAATGAATCTCAGATACTTGATCTTTCGTTTCAACTCTTTCACAGATAGCTGTGCTTGTTTAGGATCAAGACACTTAGAACTTTAGTGCTACTTAAGATCAAGAGCTTTGGTCGCAACAGAAAGCTTTGAGGATAAGTAATTTGCTTTGAGAGAGTAAGATGTTCAGTAAGTTCTGTGTTTCAACGTCGTGTCTTCTCAAGCTGTCTAAGTGTTGATATTTATAGATGAATTTGAGTGCCGTTTGAATAGTATCCGTTAGGCTCAAATTCAAACTATAGATATCTGTGTATAATCTTATGTGGTTTTGTCTTCTTCTTGAGTTTGCCGTTGCTTTTGTTCAGACATCTCTGTCCGTGCATTAAATGCATTGTACTATACTTTTTGTCCTGTAGTGCCAACGGAACTATGCTTTGTATCAGAGACTAGTATTATCTGATTCTTTGCACGTCCTTATCTTTAATCTTCAGATACCACTTTTATTGAAACAACTTTGTTTGCAATATTTATATATTTCTTTTTCAGAAATGTGGTTAAAGCTCAAGGTATCTGAGAATAGATATCTGTGGACACTTTCCTTGTTTTCAGATAGACCTTTCATTTCTCAGATATCTCTTGTGACACAGTTTGTTTAAAACTATTTGTGTCTTTAAGATATCTGGCTAAGGTATCTGAAAAACTGTTTCAGTAATCTTGTGCAGTTTCTTCAAGTATTCAATGTCGTTGAGCTTGTTCTGCTTGGATGTCTTCTTCTTGGTCTTCTCTTCATAAAATAAAAATTACATTTTGAGACCTAACATCCTATACAAGATTAGCTAGACTATCATACTTAGTGGGTTTCCTCTTTTACAATGTTCAAGTGAACCAAGAGTACTAATCACCTTTCTGAGACTAAGACAAGTCATCATGTTGCTGATCAAAATCTAAACAGATATTTCTGACAAAATATCTAACAAATTTCCTAACAAATTTCCCCCTTTTTGATCAGTCAACGATGACTATCTGACCTATTACAAATCTGGATGAGTGAACAATCCAACACTTAATCATTTCTTAAGATTTTTCAAATCATTCAGTTAAGTGCAGAAAGTAGACATCAACCAAATCACAAGGTGTGATCTTTACTGACAAGTTATCTTTTATAGAATACTATCTGAGAGTAAGTTCTTCAGATAAGTTATAAAGAGAGATTACAGATAACTTCAATACATAAACCAAGTTTAGCTCAGTCAGCAAAAATACAAAAAATACATAGTAAATTAGGACAACAGGAGTAACCAAGCTCCAAGTAAACATCCTAATAGACTAGTCTTCAAGTCTTCAACTCTTCAAGTCTTCAACAGTAGTTCTATGGATCAGTCTGCAAATTTCCTATCTCCAAACCTTTTGATGTCATCAGAATAATCATAGAGAAGTGTTCTGACGAGCATCTCAGTGTCTTTGGCAAATCCACAGACCTCTTTGTAGGTTTTGGTAGGATTTTTCTTGACAAAATGTTTGACCCACAGATACTTTCCCCACTTCCAGGCATGCTCTATTCTGATATCTGAAAGCTTGAAGTATTCGTAGATAATCCTCAAATATCTGATGTCACCCTTGTATTGATCTTCAGTTAGATAGAACGACTCATAGGGTTCCACAGCGAGTCTTGCTCTTGTGCCTGTTCCTGTGATATTCAGAATTCTGTGCACATCATCTAGCTTTCCATATGGACATTCATCAGAGAGGTCCTTTCTCATGGCTTCAGTTCTCTTGACAACTTCAAAATCCAACCAGGCTTTAATGTGATTGGTGTTGATCAAGGTTGGCTTATCTTTTCTCCATGCCATAAGTTGTTTATGGATTGGTTCTGGAAATCTTGAATTTACCAGTAGATGCTTAAGTTCCAGAATCCAATAGCCATTTTTCTGATTGATGCACCTGTAGACAGAGGAATCATTGTCATACTTCACATACTCTATTTTGGCTTCTTACGCCCGAGTGGAAGTTGACTTTGTCTTTGCTCTCGATCTGTTCCTTCTTCTCTTGAATTCTCTTTGGGGTTGTTGCTTGAAGAACCACCTGGATAGACTTGGTATTTCAGAGGGTGTTTTAGCGCTAGGGCTTTGCGGCTATGGGCTCGATTAGGCTTTCAATTTTCCTTTTCTTGTGAAGAGGAGCTTCATCTTCATCAGTTTCCTCATCATCATCAAGATTAAATCTTGTGAGAGTTTCTGACCTTCTTCATTGCCCAGGGACTTGATTTTGCCTTCTTTTTCTTCAGAAGATTCATCAATCCCTTTAACTTGTCTTTTCCTTGGAGCCTTGGTACTCCTTGGAGGTTTCTGTGCCATGTCCCTTGTTATCATTGTAGTTCCTTGATGGGTTTCGGGAAGCGACTACTATTTGCAAACTTGGCTTGAGGAGGGTTCATTGATTACAGTGGTGGTGGGAAGTTTTCATGTTTCTTCTTCCTCTCGAGCACTTTGACTCAGATTTCTTCTTGTTTTCTTCTCCTTCTTCCCATTCCCCCTGACTTTGAGGTCTAGATTTGTACACTCTTTCCCCCTTAGTCATTGTTGGCTGACTCAGTCTCATAAAAGAATCTGAGAGAGAGTTAAAATGCCCTTGTAAATAATTATAAGCGGTGACCAACTTCAAGTTCGACTTTGAGCTCTGATTTTGCTTGATAAGTCCATTGTCCTTATCGGTGAGCTCGCTTGATGGGCCTAGGATGGCATCTACTTTTCCAAAGTGTAACTTGCCTCTTGAAAGCTTTTTCACTAAAGACGCATCATCGTCCCTTATCATTCCAGATCTTTACGAGCAATGACTATGCTAGTTGTTCTCAGGTGATGAGCTCGTGAACTTTTTCATTCGAGAGGGACGGAGGCAATTACTTCCTTGTTCTGTGAAGACAACTCCTTGTTCAGATGAGCCAGTACTTGGTATCTGTTCATGTATTCATGGGAGTGGACATTTGGCAGTTTGCTGAATATTGCAGGAGCAATCAGCTTCCTTTTCAAGTGAGAAACCGCTAAATGTTCATTGCGGTGCTCGCCAAAGTCTTGTCTTCTTCATCATCGAGTAATCACCGGTGATCTTCATCCTCTTGGACATTCTCATCGATTGTATCGTGTCCGGAACCATCTCGTAGATTGGTTTATTTCCTTTCTGGGAGGAGGATGGTACTTCTTTTGTAGATGATGCAGCCTTAGCATCATGCTTGACTTCAGATACTTCTTCAGTATCGAGTTCTTTGGTGATAGCATTCACAGCATCCTGTAGCTCTTTAACCTCAGAGTAAGCAATCATTTCTTGTAAGTATTGATCTTGTAGTTGATCAAGCTTGTCTCTGGATCTAGCTATTTGATCTTCGATTGAAGATGGGCTGTTGTCCTTCTTCCAACAGTTGTTTGAGTTAAGATTACGGTTTGAGTGTTTAATATTTTCTGATTGGTTTCTTCAGAAAGCTCAACTACTTGTTCAGTAGTAACTGGGTGTTGGGAAGATGGATGAGTAGATTTCTGAGGAGATGGGGACGGAGATTTCTGTGAAGTCTTCTCAGTGTGCTTTTCAGCAGCTGAGGCATTATTCCTTAGCAAAATTCCTCCGGTCCACAGTGCGGGGCATCATCATCCTTTTGTCTATGTCATCCTTTTGGTGATGGTCAGTGGGAGGTTCATCGAAGTCATTTTCGTTTATCTCTTCCTCCTCATCATCTTCAGATACAAGATTGATCACTTCAGGAATAGTGATCTTCTGCCCATTAACCTCTTCTTGTTCAGAAGGTATAAATTGCAGAGTTTGGGGCAGAACTGGCTTGAATGCCATCTGTAATCTTGTCTGACCATCTGCCTGTTCAAAGGCTTGTATCAAACTGTGCGCCACTTCTCTGGAGAAATCCTTATGCAATAGAGTCGCAACTATGTACTGTTCGGTAGGGAACATTGCATGGATATATGTCTCCAAGTCAAGAGCTCGTGCTCGTCTGTTTGGTTGATCTGTGATTCTCAATATTTCAGAGAGGTCAGAGCACCTTAAACTTTGCCATTTCTTGAAGCATTGAATATGCTTTGGCAGGGTGTGAGCTTTGAAGAAGGGAAGTAGGTCCCTTTTCTCATCATTGGGAGCCTGCTTTGCACTTGTTTGAGCCTGAAAGAAAGAGTTTTGAGTGAGCTTCAAAACTTTTATAGATATCTGAGTAGAAGTGTAGTTTAGTTTCTGAGTTACCTGAGTAAGTACTTCAGGCTCAGAGACTTGTGCTACTGAGACAATTGGTGTCTCAGATATCTTGTTGTGAGGCGGAGACTTGGAAGTCTGGTCCTCATCAACCTTTCTTTCTTGAACCTGAGAATTAAAATTATCGCAATACTTAGGAAATTTTATCAAGAAAACTTTAAGTGACAAGTCAGATATCTGAGAGGTCAATTACCTCCATGGGAGGCTCAGATACTTGTCTCTCAGAGACTTGTGCAGTCTCTGGAATCTTTTCTTGCGATGAAGGCCTTGATGCCTCATCAATTTCCATAGGTGCAGGGGATGTCGCAACTCTGTCCCCTTGCACTTCTACTTCTGAGTGAGCCTTCATACTGGAAGGCTCAATGATCTGTTCTTCAGAAACCTTGTCGGTTTCTGGGTTTTCTTCTGGCATTTCTGCCTTATCTTCCTCTTTCTCAGTTGGAGCCTGTAGGACAGGCTCAGATTTCTTAAGAGGTGAGGTTGATGAGACCTCTTTCTCAGTTTCTGAGGCAAGCTTTCCAGCTTCCTCTTGTCCTTATGTTTCTAACTTAGCCTGATCCATGTCAGGCTGATTGGTCTCTGAAACTTGTGACCTTTCTATACATTGGTCTTCTTGTTCCAGTATTTCTTCTTTGTTTGAAGTTTCAGGTACTTCACACCTTTCCTGAGTATGCAACTCAGTTGCCTCCCCTGGTTGATCATTCTGAGTAGATATCTCAGTTTGATCCCTCTCATTGAGTTGGGGAACCTGCTCTTTTGCAGGATTTTCTTGAAATCTTGCATCATTGGTAATTCGAAATGGAGTTCATTTACCATTTCATCAACCACTTGTGGCTGTTGTGGTTGTGGTTGTTGTGGTTTTCTGGAAGCAGAAGATTGGTCAGTAGAATGTTCTTCCAGATTTTTAGATGTGGCATTTTCATCAGCATCTACCAGCACTAAATTGCCACTCATGAGGGCTTCTTGAAGTTGTGCATAAGAAACGTTCCCTGATGAAGTATTTGTACCAACAACCTTTGCTATAGGTGCTTGTTCAGCAACCTGTGGTGTAGGTTCTTTTTCAAATACATTTTCACCAGTTACTATTTCAGTAACCTTAGCCCTCTTTGCTCTTTCTAGGACTTGAGAGATGACTAGTTCATCATCTTCATCGTCAGAGCTCTCATCAGCATTAGGAACTGATTGGTCCATAACTCCTGCGGTTTCTGCAGATAGGGCTTGGTGTTTTTCACCACTTTTGGCAGCATTTATGAGTTCATCAGCAAGGCATTCTGCATTGGTCGCAACATTTCTGAACGCACTTTCTCTTGCTGAGTCTACTTGTGCAGTAGTTGATGATTCTTTTGCAGCATTGATGAGTTGATCTGCCTTTATCAGTTCATCGGCAAGGCCTGTAGATATCTGAGAATCGACAACCTCTTTGGGTGTGTCTTCTGATTTGCCAGCAGACTTCTTTCTTGAAGTTCTGGGCTTCTTGGTCGCATCGCAACCTTTTCTTCAGATAACTTTTCAGACTTTCGCTTCTTAGAACCTTTCTGAGACCCATTAACCTTTTTCATCAAGTTTGTATACTCATATTTGTAGAGTAGGTTACTGTTGGCTATTTCAGCCGTCTCTCTGAGCTTAATGCCAAGCTTCTCCAGCAAGTAGCATATCTTCAGACCATAGCCTACTGTGGCCTTTGGCTCAGCTAGTCCTTTGGCAATCTTAGGCTCGAAGCCTTGAATCTTCTTCACAAACTTCATGAAGGCGTACTTTCCCCAGTTAAAAGGGTTTTCCAGCCTTTTGTCTTGTTGATTCAGCAAGAACATCATGATCCATCGTTCTTGGCTTATCCGTCAAGACCTCCTTGTAGACCATCAAAGCATCTGTGAAGAATGCAAGCCAATACATCCCAGTGAACCATCAGATGTCTGGTTCGGATGTCAGCAAGCTTGAACTCAGTGGGTGTATCTGATTTTTCAAGATCACACACATCACTGTACAAATTGTTAACACCTTCAAGGAGATCATCATCCTTGGTGTTTATTTCAAAATCCTTTCCAAGATTTTGAAACTCAAACAACTTACAGAAAGTTGTTAAGTCCAGAAGGATTTCCTTTCCTTGGACTGAGGTTTTAACAGACACTATTTCAGTGCCTTCAGATACACGAAATTATCCTGGAGTTGTTGTAGAATTCCAACACATCGAGTGATGAAATTCACTAGGGCGAGCAGATAGAAAACCCTTGATTTGTGCCTTTTCAAACATGTCAAGAATTAGCTTTCTGTCAGCTTGGTTTTCTATTGCAGCCGTGAGGTATTCCTCAACCATGGCACCACCCAAATCATTCTGTGATTTGAAGTCCAGTGGTCAGGATTAAAATCTCCTACCAGTCGGTTGTTCACAATAACCAACTCTGGTGCTTGCTTTTCAACAGTACCAGTGGAGGATTGAGATTTCAGTGTGGTTAACTTTTAGGGGTCATCTCTTTATATAGTGTAAGGATTTGAAATTGGTGTTTGAAAGAGATTTGATTCAGTAATTCTTTGCAGAAAAACTTAATCTTGATTTGCAGAGAATCAAGAGAAGGTTTTGCTATTTTTGTGCAAGTCTGAATGTTGGATTAGGCGAAAGTGATCTCTTTTGCCAAAATCCTATATATATAGCAACGTAATTCTAACAAACATATACACACAAATTGGTTTTGTATGTATGTATCTGTGAATTGCAGTGAGGCGTGGGTAAAAGTTTGTTCGGCATTAAATGCATAGTGGGCCACGTCTGAATTTCAACAGTCCACTATTTACAGAGAATTAATTTCGTCCGTTAAGATTAAACGCTTAATTTCATCAAGGGTCACCATTGCTTCTTCAGCAATGATCACAATCAGCAATTGTGATTGTGCCCAATTAATGAATTTTGGCGATTTGCTATCTGAATCACAATTCTGTGTGACTAAGAACACTGTTTGTATCTGAGTCTATCTCATACTCAATATTTGTCCAAGTTTTACACAAAGATAGAAATAATACAAATTTCAAGAGAGTAGTTATCGCACGGTTTGTACTATTCTCTTTTGTGTTCCCCTCCGAGTGAACTAGATATCCGAGTTCCTCTCGAGATCAGATCTTAAGTCTTTGCTCTTTAGCCTTTTGACTTACGGATACATTCTCTTTTCTCTTCTCTGGATGCCCGTTCAGATACCTCTTCTCTGGATGCCCGTTCGGATACGAACTTTTCGGTTCATTGGTAGTTCCATTAGTCCAAGACTATGTCTTAAGGCTAAGAATCTACTTTCTTGTAGTGGCTTAGTGAAGATATCGCAAGTTGGTCTTGATGCCAATCTTGAGTATCTCTATATTGCCTTTTTAACATGGTCTCGATGAAGTGATGTCTAACATCAATATGCTTTGTTCGGCATAAAATTTAGGATTACGTGTAATAGCACTTGTGTTGTCACGAGAAAATGGGAGTTTTCTTCTCATCGAGTCCATAGTCTTTAAGTTGTTGTTGTATCCACAATTTGTGTTGCACAACAACCGAAGCAATATATTCAGCTCCGTGGTAGAAGTTGCAATTGAGTTTTGCTTCTTGCTAAACCACGAGATAAGTCTAGTACCTTAAACCGAAGTTCCCGAGGTGCTTTTCCTATCAGCGATGATCGGATAATCGGCGTCCGAGTACCCAACTAAACTCAATCCGCTTTCTTTGGGATACCACAATCCTACATCTCGTACCTTTTACATACCTTAATATTTTCATAGCAACGTTGTAGTGTGTTTGCATCGGATTTGTTTGAAATCTAGCACACACTCCAACGACGTATTGAATATCAGGTCTACTTGCAGTGAGGTAAAGTAGTGAACCTATCAATTTCCTATACTTATGTTCTTCCACACTCTTATCTGATTCAGTATAGGTCATTTTGGTTCCAATGCTCATAGGTATCTTAGCATTCTTTTCAGAAGGCTTAAGATTGAATTTGTGAGCATATCTTTTGCATACTTTGTTTGACTAATGAATATTCCATCATTGAGTTTGACTTGCAATCCTAGAAAATAATTCATTTCTCCCATCATGCTCATCTCAAACTTGCTTTTCATGAGATTTGCAAAGTCATTACAAAGTTGCTTGTCCTTAGATCCAAATATGATGTCATCAACATATACTTGAACTAAGAGTAGTTTCCCGTCATGATTTAAGGTAAATAAAGTTTTATCAACTTTACCTTTCTTGAAACCACTTTCCAGAAGGTATTTGGCCAAAGTGTCATACCATGCTCTTGGAGCCTGTTTCAGTCCATACAGAGCTTTCTGTAATTTATAGACCATTCTACTTTCTGAGGAAACTTCAAAGCCCGGTGGTTGCTCAACATAAACTTCTTCTGCAAGTTCACCGTTCAAGAATGCACTTTTGACATCCATCTGATAAACTTTAAAATCTTTATGAGCTGCAAAGGCTAGAAAGAGTCTTATTGCATCCAATCTGACAACTGGTGCATATGACTCATCAAAGTCTAAGCCTTCAGTCTGGGTAAATCCCTTGGCAACCAATCTTGCTTTGTTTCTGGTTATTTCACCAGATTCATTCATTTTGTTTCTGAAAACCCATTTAGTTCCAATCACAGATATTCCTTCTACAAATGGAACTAGTTTCGAGACTTTGTTTCTCTCAAATTGATCCAACTCTTCTTGCATTGCAGAGATCCAGTCTTGGTCTCCTAATGCTTCTTCTATATTTTTAGGTTCAATATTTGAGATGAAACATCCAAAGAGAGAATTAGCATTTTCAGCTATTGCTCTCCTAGTCCTAACACCCTGATTAATTGGTCCAATTATATCCTTTGTAGGATGATCTTTGATCCATTTCATCAAAGGTTTAGTGCTAGTAGGATCAATATCCAAGTGATCTGAATGTGAATCACTAAGATTTTGATTTGATACTTTTTCAGTATCTGAGACATTTTGCTCCTCAGAAGGGCAATTAATGTCTGACACTTGCTCAGTGTTTGAGCTATCTGGAACATGTCTTTCAGGGAGATTGTTTCCAGAGATAGCTTCATGATGAACATCTTCAGTTTCCATTTCTGGAAGTTTCATAGGAAATTCTTCATCATGTTTGTGAGTCATCCTGTTGTTACTAGGCTCTTCATGCTTTTCTACGTCAGAGTCATCCTCACTTTCCATAATGATATTTCTCCTTTCTGAGGATTCTTCTTCAGAATCCCTTATCAATAGTTCTTTGAACCTTTCTGAGAGTTCATCAATAGGAGGTGTTTTCTTACTTCCTTCATAGAATACAACATGAACTGATTCTTCAATTTTCTTTGTTCTTTTGTTGTAAATTCTGTAGGCTTTGCTATTCGTGGAATAACCAAGAAATACACCTTCATCTGCCTTTGGTTGAAATGTTCTCAGATAATCTTTTCCATTGTTTAGAACAAAACATTTACAACCAAATACTCTCAGATGTTTGATATTAAGGGGTCTGCCAACCAAGATTTCATAAGGGGTCTTATCATGGTGTTTGTTTATCAAGCATCTGTTCTGAGTGTAGCAAGCTGTGTTTACAGCTTCAACCCAATAAATTTCACTTATTTCAGTGTCATCTAGCATCGTCCTTGCAGCTTCTTTAAGGGTTCTGTTTTTCCTTTCTGCAACACCATTTTGTTGAGGTGTTCTCACAGAGGAAAGTTGGTGTTGTATACCTTTGCAGGTACAAAACTCTTTTATGTACTGGTTGACAAACTCAGTACCATGGACTGTTCTGATTGCAGATACCTTGTCATTTTTCATGACTTCAAGCTTTTTCAGCAAGTTTGGTATCTCCACCCTGGCATCAGATTTGTGTTTCAGAAAGACAACCCAAGTGAATCTTGAGAAGTCATCTACAACAACTAGACCATACTTCTTTCCTGCATAACTAGTTACAGATGATTCAAAAAGATCAATGTGTAATAGTTGCAGTGGTCTAACACTAGAGTGTCTGATTTTGGACTTGAAAGAGATCTTAGATTGTTTCTCCATCTGACGAGCAATGATACCATCCTTTACGAAGATGTTCGGAAGGCCAACCACTAACTCTTTCTTGGCAAGTGCATTCGAGTTTTGAAGTTCAAGTGACTCATTCTTTTGTGCCATAACCAGTGCTCTTCTGTGTGACCAGATTGACTCACCATGAGACATTCTTCAGTTGTGGCAGATGCCCAATCGGCAACATAAAGACTACCTTTCCGCCGAGCAACCAAGACTGTCTGCTTTGACTCATTGTCAATTAGTTTGCAGTATTTTGCTTTGAATTTTATAGTAAAACCCTTGTCTGCAAACTGGCTCATGCTAAATAGATTATATTTCAAATCCTTAACATGTAATACGTCAGTGATTGTTAATGTTCCCAATTTGACGTTGCCAAATTCCAGAGAGGGATTTAATTCTCCTCCAGCAAATCTGATATCTGGTCCTGTGTTGCAAGCTTTGTAATCGACCAGATTTGCTTTGTCTCCTGTCATGTGCTTTCTGCATCCACTATCAAATAGCCATTGTGCTTTAGTCCAGGAAGCATTCTGCACACAACAGGAAACAGGAGATTAGGTTCTCAATTTACAATTGGAACCATCAGGACTAAACAATCTTCCAGTAGGAATCCATTTTTGGATGAATTTCCTTGGAACATTCTTTTGTCTGATAGGAACATAAGGAGGAATTCTAATTGAATGATTATCATTATTGAGAATTATTTTCTTCCTTGGTGTGTTCCTAGGTGCTCCATTTGGTGCTTTCAGATACCTGTCAGGTTTCTGAGTTTGCTTTTCAGCAAACTTAGCTTTCCTTTCCAGATTTCTTCTAGCCCTGGCATTCAGATTTTCAGTGGCTTGATTTAACTTCCATTTCTAATAATTGCTTTGAGCAATTCTAGCCTTTAGCCATCGTTCTTGCTCCTGTTTGTATTCATAAGCAAGTCGTTTCCCGATGCCTTTATAGCCAATACCGTTTCGAGCACTTGAAGCTATCTGAGATCTTTTCTCGTGACTTTGCTAGTCTCTGGTTGGTCCAATTTCTTTCCAGAAAAAGTGACATGGGAGAATTTGCCAGCTCCTGCAATTCTACCCTTTTGAGAGACATAGCACTGTGGGTGTTTACACTTTTCAGTGTTGTGTTTCTTTTCAGAGACGTGCCCAACAGTTTTGTTTGTGACTTGTTTTTCCCACAAAGGTTTAGTCGCAACTGCCTTTCCTTTGTCAACAATCTTCGTCTTCTCACCGATACTATAGATTGCATGGGAACCATCTTGCTGAGTACTTACAAATGTTCTTCTTTCCTTACTCTTATTCAGAGTGATAGAACAATCTGTCATGTATTCAAATTGAGTCCTTTCTTTTACGAAGGATCTCTTAGGTAAGATTGTACTTGAAGAAGTGTCACTAGCTTTGGCATAAGATTGAAAAGATAATTCTTTCTTCTTGAGTTCCTTGTTCTCGGAAAGAAGATCTTCATATTTCTTTAATTCAGCCATTGCTTCTTTATGTGACTTTTCAGTCTCAGATATCTGAGCTTTGAGAAATGCATTTTCAGCATCCTTTTTCTCAGATACCTTAACTAATTGAGAATTTTCCTTTGAAAGAGAATTCTTTTCTTCTTCAAGATTTTCGGCTCTAGCTCGGATCATTAGAAATTCTCTTTTATAGATGTCAAGTTCTTTCCTGAGATTTTCTAGATCTTTTATTTCTTCTTCATCACTTTCATAAGTATAACAAGAAGTATGTGTTACCTCATCACCATAAGATGATTTCTATGTTAGAGATGTCCGGATCAATTTCAAAGAACTCCACAGATTTCATTCTTCTTGAGGCCGAAGTCGATTATATCATGAGTAACTCCACATAATTCTGGTGATGGTAAGGTTGAGTCATCTGAATTGTCATCTTCAGAATCTGTCTCAACGTCTAGAGCATCCAGTTGAATTTGGATTTTCTTTCTTTCTTCAGTTAACAAAGCTTTTTGGCTTCTTCTAAAGATTCTTCTATCTTTCTTGTCACCTGTCCTTAGTTTGTTGAAGGCAGGACAATCCTTCTTGAAGTGGCCAGGTTTCTGACAATAGAAACAGATATCGTTTCCAATTTCTGCTTCCTCAGTACATGATGCTTTCTGAGCTGGCTTATTCAGCGAGCTTTGCATATTTTTGTACTGGTGATAGTTTGAGCCTAGATGCTTTTTCAGCTTCTCTTTGGATTTTCTTCTCTCAATTTCTCGACTGACATATTTGATCATTTGCTTTGCAGCAAGAGCATCCTCAGTCTCTTCCTTGCTTTTCTTCTTTTCAGAAGTTCCTTGAGCAACTAGAGCAACATTCTGCAACTTTTCAGTTGTTTGTTCTCTTTGTGTTGTCTCATAATCTACCGTAGCAAGATGTGAGAAGAGTTCCACTGGAGTGATATTTGGCATTCCTTGGTTAAAATAAAAGAATTTGGTATGCTCCCAGTTGTGGTTAAGACTTCTGACAATAGTCTTAATCTTTTCTGACTGGGAGTATCTGTTGCTTTCCCCAAGTGCTGCCATATCACTCATGAGAGTGGTAAATCTGAAATCAAGTTCTTCCAGAGTTTCAGTGGGTCCTTGTTTGAAATTTTGAAATTTCAACTTGAGAACTTCGAACTTGTTTTCTTTGGTTTTCTCAGTTCCGGCACAGATTTCTTCAATTAGTTGCCAGGCAACTTTCGCCGTTTTAGCACCCCCACAGTTTACACTGTATGTGCTCAGGTGTCGATCTGATGATGATATTACGAGCTTGACCATCCAGACGATTCCTCTTGGCATCTTCCGATGTCCAAAGATCTCTGGGCTTTGGTTCGTAAATAACTTGACTAGTAGATCTCCCACTTGTTGATGCATCGGTTTGTGAAGATCCTTCGCTTTGATCTGTGTCTCTACCATTAGAAACCTCCATGACTTGTTTGAGTTGTTGAATGACTATTGGGCCATTCTTTATCACTTCGATCATTTCGTCACTTATGGCTTCAAGGTGGAGCATCATGTTATTTTTCCATTTCTCGTAATTCTCTGGTTTGAGAACGGGTGCATCACTCAGAGACATTCCTGCACACTTAACACACAAATTAAATAGTCCTCGAAAATGGACAAAGTTCCTTCACCTATCTGGGGATCTAGGTTCAGTGCAGAAGGCTTGTGAACCTCCTGTTCTGATACCACTTGTTGGTCCAGATAACGGCAAAGTAAAAGACTAGAGGGGGGGGGGGTGAATAGTCTGTTAAAACTTTGGTCGATAAAACTATTTCTCGAGATATCCGAGTAGATCCGATACTTATAATCGAGCGGAAGACTTAAGATAGATAAGTGCAGAAACAGTTAAAGTGTGTGTGTGTTGCTGAAATATAAGTACAGAAGAGTAAATAACACAGCAAGTATAGTGGTATCTGGAGGTGGCGTAATCCTCCAACTAATCCACTTCGGTCTTCCAAAGACCTAGAATTCACTAGAATAGATAATTGAGGTCACCTTACAAAAATCCTATTCTAAGATTCCTTAAACAGATGGTTCCCAACCAAATGTTCCCCCTGAGTTGTTCCCCGGCTTTCACAGCCAAGTACTTCCTGTACTCAGAAACCTTTTTGAGCTATTCTCTAGCTTCCCAAGCTAAGTACTTCCTGTGCTCAATAACCTTGGAGTTATTCCTTAGTTACCCAAATTAAGTACTTCCTATACTCCGTTAACCTTGGAGTTATTCCCTGATTTTTCAAACTAAGTACTTCTTGTACTCCACGCCAGTGATGGTGTTGGTTTCGGTTTGAGTTGTCAGATGAGCTTCTTTAATAACTTTTCAGTTAATCAGATAGCTCTGTGAATCAAGTATACTTAATACACTTTGCAATGTATGGTATCTTGTTCTTTTTACTGACCCAAGTCTTAGATAAGTGTTCAAGAGAATGAATCTCAGATACTTGATCTTTCGTTTCAACTCTTTCACAGATAGCTGTGCTTGTTTAGGATCAAGACACTTAGAACTTTAGTGCTACTTAAGATCAAGAGCTTTGGTCGCAACAGAAAGCTTTGAGGATATGTAATTTGCTTTGAGAGAGTAAGATGTTCAGTAAGTTCTGTGTTTCAGCGTCGTGTCTTCTCAAGCTGTCTAAGTGTTGATATTTATAGATGAATTTGAGTGCCGTTTGAATAGTATCCGTTAGGCTCAAATTCAAATTATAGATATCTGTGTATAGTATCTTTATGTGAGTTTTTTTCTTCTTGGCTGCCGTTGCTTTTGTTCAGACATCTCTGTCCGTGCATTAAATGCATTGTACTATACTTTTTGTCCTGTAGTGCCAACGGAACTATGCTTTGTATCAGAGACTAGTATTATCTGATTCTTTGCACGTCCTTATCTTTAATCTTCAGATACCACTTTTATTGAAACAACTTTGTTTGCAATATTTATATATTTCTTTTTCAGAAATGTGGTTAAAGCTCAAGGTATCTGAGAATAGATATCTGTGGACATTTTCCTTGTTTTCAGATAGACCTTTCATTTCTCAGATATCTCTTGTGACACAGTTTGTTTAAAACTATTTGTGTCTTTAAGATATCTGGCTAAGGTATCGAAAACTGCTTTCGAATCTTGTGCAGTTTCTTCAAGCCTTCAATGTCGTTGAGCTTGTTCTGCTTGGATGTCTTCTTCTTGGTCTTCTCTTCATAAAATAAAAATTACATTTTGAGACCTAACATCCTATACAAGATTAGCTAGACTATCATACTTAGTGGGTTTCCTCTTTTACAATGTTCAAGTGAACCAAGAGTACTAATCACCTTTCTGAGACTAAGATAAGTCATTATGTTGCTGATCAAAATCTAAACAGATATTTCTGACAAAATATCTAACAAATTTCCTAACAATCATCCTCTTGAACTTCATACGTGTATGCATTTCTGGCCGGCCTAGATGCCTTAGTGGGCACGTGGTATCCAAAGTAATAGTTGCAGAAGATGTCAGCTTCCTGTCTCACGTATGCATTGGCCATCGACCCCTCAGGCTTACCTTTGTTGCTGACGTACTTCTTCAATTTTCCCAAATACCTGTAAGTTGTATATATATTTAGGTAAGATAATGTTCGTTCGGAAAAAAGAACATTTTAAGTAAATGGATGCCTTTATTACACACTTCTCGAATGGATACATCCATCGATACTGAACCGGTCCAGCAAGTCTCGCTTCATGTGGGAGGTGAACCGGCAAGTGCTCCATAGAATCAAAGAAGCTCGGTGGAAAGATACGCTCGAGCTTGCACAGAATCAATGGTATGTTGCTTTCAAGATTTGCTAACACTTCATCCTCAAGCACCCTTGAGCATAAATTCTTGAAACATAAGCTCAGATCGGCGAGAGAGCTCCATATAGGTTTAGGTAGTAGTTCTCGAAATGCAACAGGGAGAAGCCTCTCCATGAACACATGGCAATCGTGGCTCTTCATCCCATACATCTTTGTCTTCTTCAAATCCACACACCCTCCCAAGTTCGATGCATAATCGTCGGGAAACTTCAATCCCCTCACCTAATCAAACAGCTTATTCCTAGCTTCAATGTCAATTATGTAGGCTGCCTTGGGCCACACTCCCTTATCATTCCGCTTTGTCAACTCAGGCCTATTACAAAATGCATCCAACTCAGATCTAGATTTAACTGTATCCTTTGTTTTCCCTTTAATGTTGCAAATAGTGTTGAAGCAGTTTTCGAACACGTTCTTCCCAATGTGCATGAAATCCAAGTTGTGACGGATAAGAAGAGTGCTCCAATAAGGCAAGTCCCAGAAGATGCTTCTCTTCTTCCATCCACAATTTTTGCTAATTTTATCGTTATGCTTCTCCGACCCAAGTTCAGTTACTTTCATAAGACCCAGCCTTTCTATCTCTGCAAGTATATGTGCACCAGTAAGTTTTGTCGGGGGCCCTTTCATTTCTACTCGACCCTTCAAGAATTGAGTCTTGTTCTTCCTGAACGGATGATCTTTTGGTAGAAACCTACGATGATCAAACCAACATTCCTTTCCGCTCTCCTTCAGTCTAAATACACTACTGTCGTCCAAACAATGTGGACAAGCATTAAAGCCCGCGGTTTTCCTTCCAGATAGCATGGAGTAAGCTGAAAAATCACTCACGGTCCACAGTAGTGCTGCTCTCAAGTTGAAGTTCTTCTTCGTTGACACATCATATGCTGGGATACCTTTTTCCCACAACTCGATCAGCTCCTTGATTAGGGGCTGCAAGAACACATCCACCTTCTGTCCTGGATCATATGGACCGGGCATCAAAGCAGTCAAGAACATGAACGATTCCTTCATGCACTCACCGGGGGGCAGGTTGTACGGTGTCAGCATAACTGGCCAACAAGAGTACTTCCGGTCACTTCCAAAGGGGTTAAAACCATCCGTAAAAAGGCCCAATCGTACATTTCTAGGCTCCGCTGCAAACTCCGGATAGCTCTCGTCGAAGTGTTTCCATGCAGGTGAGTCTGATGGATGCTCTATTCTACCCTCTACCAGGATTACTCTCTCCTTGTGCCACCGCATTTTATCAGCACAAGCACTTGAAGCGTACAACCTCTTCAAACGAGGTGCTAGAGGGAAATACCACATTTTCTTAAGTGGGAGATTTTTCTTCTGACGTTTCTTTGAGGCGCCCTCCTTGTAACGCTTGTACCGGTCCTTACCACAGAACTTGCACTTCAGTAGATCTTTATCCTCCTCCCAATAAATCATGCACATAACCTCACAACAATCTATGGTTTCCATGGGAAACCCCATCCCTCGCATCTTTTTCTTCGCCTGGTAAAAGTTGGTGGGAACTAGGTTTGGTTCTGGACAAAGCTCCGACATTACTTGTACCCATTCATTGAAACTCGATTTAGATTGTTGGCCATTAGCCTTACAATTCATTAGCCGAGCCAACAATGACAATTCGGTGTGCTTACACCCCGGATAAACCGGCTTCTTTGCGGATTCCATCAAGTCGAAGAAGACCTGATCCTTAGGATTCGGAGGCTCCTCCGCATCCCCCTCGGTTACTGGCTCCCTGGTTTCCATGAACTCTGGACCCGCAATATCATATACCATTTGCTCAACCCGTTCATGATCATTATTAGCATCAGATGTAGAAGTATTTTGAGAACTTCCCATCGATCACAGTTTCCTGTTTTCTTTTACGCTTCCCCAAATTCTCATAATCCATGAACGGCTTGTATGTCTCACCATGAGAAGTCCATACCTCATACTCAGCTACAAACCCCTTACGTTTCAAGTGTTCCACTACCGTTTCTGGAGGTAAAAATTGCTTATTCCTACATTTATACTGGGTGCAAAGGCACTTCATCATCCCCCCCACTCAAACAATTAGTCTGTGTCAGTGCAAATGTAACGAAGGCATCAACCCCTTCCACAAAACTAGGTAAAACTCTGCCATTAACTATCCTTTGGTACATCCATGAACGATCGGTGTTCATTGGATGATTATATAACCTGACACGTTTGAATTGATTAGATCGTATTTTTTCAACTCGATTCCCATTTCCCCATTTCTTGCATGTTATAAAGTTTTTGTCTCTTACCAAAATTCCCATTACAAATAAAGCATTACAACCCTTTAATACGAATTTATAAATTATAAATTACATGCATTTTACGAATGTAATCACCAAATTATATCAACACACTTCATTAATTAAATTCTCATAATTTATAATCTAGTACATGTATAAATTTATCAAATGAAACAATTGCACATCTTAATTAACATACTTAACATACTTAAATCAAAACTACGACATACTTAACATTATACTAATTAACAATTCAAACAATTGCACATCTCAAAGTTAATTAACTAGCTAGTAAACATACAATTGCTTAAATTAGTCTAAATTAACTAAATTTTTCAAATATGTCAAAAAGTTAGGGTTTCAAAACGAGGTACTAAATCTTCATAATTTTACTAAATATACACCAATATCAAATTAATTAAAAGCCCTACATACTTACAAACATCCTAACATTATACTAAAAATTCAAATTCACAATCAATATATATCAATTGCACATCTCAAAGGTAAAACATTACCTAATTACAACTAAACTAAGTACTATATACTTTCCATTTACATTCAATTGCTCAAATTAGTCCAAAGTAACAAAATCCCCAAATATAAAAAAATTAGGGTTTACCTTCGAATCCGGAGAGATGAGCGGATGAAATTTGAGATTGACGGCAGAATTGACCTCCTTGATTCACGAGCTTCGAATGTACATGAAGAATGGCCGAAATGGTTGAGATTTGGACGGGATTTGCTTTGGCCGAAATGGGGAGAAGAAATGAAGAAGAATGAGGAAGAAGAAAAATGGGGAGGGGAGCATTCTGCTTCCCGTAAAAACCTGAAAGTCTAACGACGAATAGTCCTATCCGTCGCTAGCCGTCGCTAGATTTTCATTTTTCGATTATTTTTTTTAAAAAAATTCTTTTTTTCATTTTTTAATTTCTTTTTCAATTTTGGTCAACGAATCTAGCGACGGATAGATTATCCGTCGCTAGATTTAACGACGGATAAGACTATCCGTCGTTACATAACGACGGATAAGCCTATCCGTCGTTAAATATAACGACGGAAATGCTTATCAGTCGTTAGAACTAGCGACGGATTTTATCCGTCGCTAGAGCTAGCGATTCGTCGCTAATTTGGCGTGGCTAGGAACAGGATTTCTTGTAGTGATCAATGGTGAAATAAAAATAATAATTTTTTTTAAAATGATGATTTAGGGTTAAAGAGGAAGAAGAATTAGGGAACCTAATAAATATGTTATGATGAAGAAGAAATCAACTAATTTCTTGTTCATGTGTTAGAATAAGAAAAGAATATGTTTTGTGGAAGAAGAAGATGAAGAATAGTTTAGGATAAAAGGTTGATGAAGAAGAAGATGAAAATGAAAGAGTAAAATTAGTTTGGGTCAATTTTGAAATTTTATAAACTTTACTGGGGTTAATGTGCAAAATTTGAAATGAAATTCCACGTGGAAATGTAATTTTTGGCCGGTCAACGCAAAAAATTGATTTTGGACTAAAATGTTTTTGTTCAAATGTGAGGGACTAATATGTTATTACGAACTTTATTAGGGGGGGCAGAAGAAATTCACCCGTAGCACAATTGTGCAAGTAAGATTTATGTACACCAGGTAGTTCTTGTACGATTAATGGAAAAAATAAATACAGTAGTTGAGTTCAGGATATAGGCATACATGATCGTTCTCACCACCATATGTCGATTCAGACGTTATTCATGTCCTACGACAAAAATCAAGGGTTTAACCTTTCATTTTTTTAGTATTTCATATTAGCAAAATTATCCAATTGTCATACAAATATTTTTTAACGAAAACGATTTGAAAATTTTAGACTACAAAACCTATAAATTATCGTATAGGAAGATTTTGAACTAAATTAACCCGTGTGAATTGAATCCATAGCAACGTACCCTAACATAAAATAACCTTACTTCACTACCGCATTTAGGGGTGAACATATGGTCCGAAATCCGAAAAATCCTGTCCGAAAATCCGATCGGATATGATCTGTTGTGTTCGGATCGGATTAGCATATTTGAGATTTTCAAGTTTCGAATCCGATCAGATTAAATCCGTCGATTTTCGGATTAATCCGATTCAATCCGGAATATTTTTTAAAAAATACCCTAAAAACGTTTTTACTTCTCTAACAATTTATCCCGAATCCTACCATATAAAAACAAAAAAACCGCAAACCCTAGTCCTCTCTAACTGATTTACTCGTCTTCCAGATGGACTAGATCCAGCCCTCATCTTTTTCATTTGACCTTAAGGTGGTTCGAAACTTCAGATCAATCCGAACTTCGGATCGGATTGATCCGAATGTGCACCCCTAACCGCATTCATACTGGAATTAACTGCTCAATGACATGATAAAAGCATGCAAATTCATTGTTAGAAGAATACTCATAAGACTTATGGAAAACGAATAGCAAAGCACAAACAATCAATCAACATGTCAATTCGAAAGAGCTAAAGAATCTGCTGCATGTACAAAGTTGAGAACTTTGGGTTAAAAGGGTTTACCTAAGGATATTTTGTAACGGAATCTCAAAGTATCGTCGTAAATTCCAATCCTTGAAAGATATGACGAAGTAGAATAGTTGAAGAATTACTCCACCTTCAGATACCACTATAAACACTGAATACATTTATATTTCTGCATGTTATTATATGTTTGCACTGCTTATTTCATATATTTGTACACAAGATTTATATGTAAGGATAAAATATTTATAAAGGTTCACTATGAATTTGATAAAACATACATTAACATTTCTGTATAATAACATGAATTTGTGTTTCATGTGTCAGGGAGTTTTATGATTCACCATTTTCTCCATAAGATTTTTTTGAATGGTTCAATTACCCTTTAACACCTCATCACATAAACCTTAACCATTACAAATTAAAACTTAACCTTTTCTAATTAAAAACCATAACCATTTATCATGCACATAAACATTAAGAAGTATTAATTAAAATCTTAACTATTGATTATATAAACCTTAACCAGTACTTTAATTATTTTCATATAAACTTTACAACTTGCATAACACTAAAGAACATAAAATCCTTAACAATAATACACAATACCTATAATATCACATAACCTTAACCATTACTAATTAAAACATGTACGGATTATCACATAAACCTTAACCATCACTCAATTAAACCTTTATCTATTTATAATTCTATAAAAATGTAAATTCACCCCTACTTTTTGTCAAAATTTTCAATTACATACTTTGTACTTTTATAATTAACAAAATTGACCCAAAAATTAATTTAGGGTTTGATAATAACTAAAATAGACCTCAAATGGATCTCAATAGAAGCTCTAACACTAATTTAAACAATTACAATTAATGAGTAATCAAATACGCCTTCAGAAAAACTTAACTTCAGAACTTTTTGTTTACATCTTAGAACTTCCATTGTCGTTCATGGACGGAGAGCGCTGCTTTTATAGGGTCACGGTTCCGTAAAATGTACAACTTTTTTTTGTGTAGTTTATATTCTTTTGAGTTTTTTTTTTTTTTTTTTTTATCTTCACGGTAGCATCTGAGACGTTCTCTACACCATCGCACAACTATCCGAGTATGCTAATTGCTAGGATGGCCTTTTTACTTTCTATAGTTTTTTTTTTTTTTTAAAATATCACTATTACAATCATAATACATCAAATCTACTAATATATCATTCATATCTCAATCTCATTATAAAGTTTTCACTCAATCTATCACAAGCTAGCATACACCAAAACACAATCCCGCTCTCGACGGAAATCATATCCATAACCTCTGGGGGTTATGGCACCTCAGCCTAACTTAAACCTCTTTTTACTTTATATAGTGGTTACCCAATTCTAGACATTTTATTAACTACTTCTTTACTTTATCAAAAGGATTTCAAAGATCAAAAAGGCGCATCACTTTATGTGTTTTAATTAGTAAGTACACCAACAAGATTACAAATTGATTTACTAGTAATAGATATCCTTTCTTTTAGCACATTAATTAAAAGATAAATGGGATCATCTTTTCATTCCAAATAAATTATGATGAAACTTATTCTGATCCATCGGGTCTAAATTGCTCAAAAATTAATCTGAAGTTGTAATGGTAACATGTTCAGTTACATTTTGAGATATTCTACAATTACAGTCTCCAATTTATTTGTGGCAGTTAAAGTTCGTTACCCGGAAAAAGTTAAAACATACAACTTCTCAATAAAGTAGAAAGTTAATATTAGTGAAATAATTGTAATGTATGTTAAAATCCTAAACCCCTGTGTTTACAAAGTGAGTAGTAGACTCGAGTAAGATGTTAGCAATTAGTATTAAGACTGATTAAGATTTGCGCACAATACATGGTCATGGTTTCCTTTGTATGCAACACAAGAAAATACTTGTTAATTGGATTCGTCTTGTCCCTAATATTTCAAACAATATCGATAATCAAGAATATTACCATCTTCTTCTTATTCGCTTTTGATTAGTTCTAAAAAAATCACTCCATTATCTCTAGTCTCTAGATAGTTCCAAGTCTCCAACAAAAAATGACAATCTTTACCCTGTTTAGGAACGACAAATTTTCCAAGGTGCCAGGTGGTCCATCTTCATAAGATTTGGGACATTAAAAGCAAAAAAAAAAGAATACAAGAACTGAATCAACACTTGGACCAAAAAGCATGAACCACCAGCCCTTTAACAAAAGCATCTCCAATTACTACTTTATGTTAGACCAAGCCCAAACGCAATTCAATAAAAACAAAACACAATTACACTGACACCACTAAGGTTTGGTTTATAACAAATACGCCCCATAACCTTTCATTTATGCAAACGCCTCCTTGACCCCTCAAACGTAGCACATATGACCTTGTCAGAGCCAGGACGGGAAATGATACAGTTGATGTATAAGTAATATTTAAAGACATTTGAATGGAGTAGGATATGAAAGTTTTGAAAACACCTGAAAAAAATTGTAACTTGTTGAAATTGGCGGCTCGACCTACCACCTCCTTACCAATTCCACATCAAAGATATTGAGTACATGGCTTTCTTGATAGTAGTTTTATTTCAGATTCAAAATTGTAAAATAAATATGTGAAAAGTTTTATAATCGCCCACCTCTATGTCACACTCATCTTAAATAGGATGACTTCAAATTAGAGTTGCTATTCAGGCTAGCCGGCTCGAGTAGTCGCCTCGGCTCGAACTCAATTTGGTCAATAAGGTCATCAAGCTCAGTGTATTCATGGGGCAAATTGGGCTCGACTGAATGTACTCATTAAGAATCCGATCGAGTTAATAGCATAATTTCCAATATACTACTCTGGTCATATTTTATTTTTTGTTTACTTCTGTGTTTTAAGAGTTTGAGTTCAAATATTTTTGTTGTCCATACCGTAAAGAAATGGCATATCATTGGTAAAGGTAGAAAATTGTAGTAAATTAACGACTCGTCATCAACTGATTCCCCTTATACACGTATAAAGTCAATTTACCTTCAAAATCCTAAAGTAAAGAATTAGTATCTTTTAGTTCATGAATTAAGGAAGATGCGTAGTAGAGCGAAAACTGCACTCTCAAAATATGATTTGAAAGCAATTCGATGAACTTGGTTTGGTTATGTATATCCCCCGTCCCTTAGAAGCTGTGCAGTTTACTGCTTGTGCACAAAATTTAAGGAGAGTAACATTATAGCACTATATAGTAGTAGTAAATGTGATGTTTACTTTATACTTCTATACTTTTAGGGCCTGATTGGTTCTGAGGTGTATTTGGCCTTGGTCAAATCGCACATTTAGGCCCGATTTCAATTTTGTGTTTTAAAAGATGCAGTTTGACCACGAATCGCAATGATTGGTACCACTTTGACACGATGCATTTCGACTGTGTTTGGGACCTCCGAAACGCACATTTCAATTACATTTGTAGATTGGTTTAGGTTCATTTTTGTATTGGAGAAACCCCAGAAGATGACGAATTGGGGGCAATTTGGCGCCCAGACAAATATAGTACACTAATTACTGTGACAAAAGATGTACGTATAGTCGATAATCATTTTGACATATAATTGATGTATTTTGACACTGACCACTACTTTTGGCATCGTTCTGGATGTGAACATAAAGTTCGAAATCCAATTCAGTTATCCGAACGCGCTTAATCGTAATGGCGTTGGACATAAAATCTTGGCCACAAAAGACTGGTTATATAAGACAAATAGTCGATATAGTTGGATGTTTATTGACGTTATTGGTGGACATTCAATAATCGATGATTGATGTTATTGACACTGGAGACTACTTTATTTATCGTTACGGATATGAGAATATCCGCCCAAAGCAAATGCTCGTTATATAGGAGATAGCGATTGATTCGTTATATAGGAGATAGTGATTGATGTTAGTTTATATATCGTTACAGATATTTTATTTTTTAACATGTTTACCATATTATAAGAGTGTTTAAAATTTGAAATTAATGAAATTGCATTTATAATTTTTTAATTTAAGATTATAAAAGTCGTAAAATTTAGAATGATCGGAATATACCAAGAGAGTGATCTCTATTTGTAGAAAAAAACATGAAAATCGGTATAAATTTTATATATTATGAATTACGACGAAAACAAAATAACAAAAATTCATAGCAATTGGTGAAGATAATTTAAACGCAAATCTCAAATACATGAGGATCCCAATGTATTTCAAATGCCACGTCCAAAGCATTTGAAAACGCAAGCCCGTAAAAATGCACGGGCTTCATGGAACGCATTTGGGCCGAAACGCTACACAATACATCGTACCAATCATCAGTTGCGTTGCGGTCAACCGTTAAAACGCTACGAAACGCATCAAACCAATCATGCCCTTTATTATTAGTTGGTTTGGTAATTTGAGTTACTTTTTTAACTTTATTAAGAGTAGTGGAGGATATAAAATTAAATTGTTTTTAAAATGACAACTAAATGAAAGTGGACAGTTTTAATGGGACGTCTAAATTAGCAAAAGTGGACAACTTCTATGAAACGGAATGGAGTATATCTTGAGGGAGTTAAGTGCAATTATCCGTAACAAGGGTATTCAAGTTAGTCACGAGAGCCATGAGAGGGAAAGGCGGAGAGCCCTCAAATTTACGTCACCGTTGCTGACTTGATGCAGTGCAGTTACTTCATTGGAGCAGGTTAACTGTTTTGTCAATGGTGTATATAACAGTATATAACTTCAATTATTAATCAACAATTCTTGCATCCAAAATAACCACAATTCAACCAAGCAGATAGCCCTTTAATAATCAATTCTTCAAAAAGACTTCACTGTAAACTCCAATAATTCTTGGTTAACTGTTTTCAATTGCAGTTGAAATTTCTCCTCTCCTCTCAGATCAAATCAAATCGTAGCTACCAAGAAATCGAATGAAGAACCATTCAACATCACTTTCAGTGGCTGTAGAAACTCAGGTAAACAAACTACTTTCTGTTAAACAAACTCATAAAACAATGCACATCTCTGTTTTCTGTTATTAAAATCCTCAAGATCATTCAGAATTGCAGAGAAACTTCGTTCATTTATAGCCATTTTGAATTCTTGTTCAAACCTTCAAGCCCTGTTTCTCAAAGTCAACTGACTCACCGTTACAGTAATCTTGAATGCAGATACTGGAAACCAACGTGACCAATGCAGAGGCGCAACCAAAACCGAAAGGGAGCTTCGTCAACAAGCTCTATCGTTACGTCTTCTGGATACACTTTGTTCTGATTGCCCTCCTCGTGATTGTCCTCACTGTTCGTGGCTTCTTGTCATCTGGCACCCACCATTTCCACTGGAAAAGATGGTACCTCCCGGTCCTCTCTTCGACAGCTTGTGCCGGAATAATAGGATTCACGTGGCAAGAATTTGCTCGACTTGGTCCTTCCAAAGCGATCAAGACTGCATTCTGGCTTAGCCCTCTGCTCACCTGTGGATTCGGGATAGCACTGGTTTTAACCGGCACTCCAGGGAGCTTGGCAATGTCTGTAATTGCATTACTTTCGTCGGTTATCCAGTCGCTATACGCCTGCTGGGTAAGTCCACGATTCGAGCCTGCTATTAAAGTGATTACAGTTTCTATCACATATCATCCACCAAAGGTTGTAGCCACAGTGATTATATCGATAATCGTCGCTACTCTCTATTTGGCTTTCTTGGTGGCCGGTATTGGTGGAGCCACTGTCACTAAAACAGAAATCGACATTCTGTTTATCACCTTAATCCTAGGAAGCTTAGCATGGACAATGCAGATTGTGAAGAATATGATACAAGTTACAGTGTCACACATAATGTATATGCAATTCACATCTGGGATAGAAGTCGATTTCAAAACTGTATTGAAAAATACAGTGAGATACTCAATGGGGAGTATTTGCATTGGGTCGGTTCTTATACCAATACTGAGTCTCATTCGGGGTGTGGCTAGAGCTGTTAGTTTGGTTTCTGGAGACGTGGACGAATTCATGTTCTCATGTGCAAACTGCTGTTCAGGACTGGATTCAAGCATTGTAACGTATGGTAATAGATGGGGATTCTTACATGTAGGTGTGTACAATAAGGGCATCGTGCAGGCATCGATGGATACGTGGGAGATTTTCAGAACTGCCGGGATGGAAAAGTTGATCAATTCTGATCTCACAAGTTCGTTCTGCTTCCTATGTGGGGTTGCAGCAGGATCGGTATGTGGACTAGTTGGAGCTAGTTGGGCACTTATTGTTCAGAAGACCTATGCAACAGAAATATCGATATATACTTTCCTAATTGGCTATTTCATGGTAAGTATGCAAGTCTGTTTTTGTTTTGTTTTTTTTTTTTTTAAAGAAATAAGTATGCAAGTCTAGAAGGGTGTAATCCTCAACATCTGCAAAGTTGAAACTAACTGTAAGCTAACTATGATTTTTCACAAATTGCAGAGCAGGGTGGCTATGGCATGGGTACAAGCCAGCGTTACAGCGTATTATGTCTCTTATGCTGAAAATCCAGAAGGCCAGCAATTCGACACCACTATCCCAGCATTTAGACGGGCATTAGAACGGTTATCAGCATAAATATCATAATGGCAAATCTCTACTGGTCAAGTACAATCCATATTCTGAAGCAGACGCACTCTTGATTTCTTGTTGTACATATATTCATGTGTAGTTACATAGGAACGGTATTCTAATCGTACAAGAACAATCTTTAATCTGTTTTTCCAGTTTTCAAGCTAGGAAAGAAAAAACCATACAGGCTCTGATTTACCAATTTTAGTGAGTGCAGTGAGTGATGTGTAAGAGTTTACATATACTCGAAGAAACTGAGTTGGATTCATACAAACTAGTTTCAGTTGGAAAGGTTATGGTCATTTCACAAAGTTGCAATGTTGAATATCTTACTACCTTTCTTATTCTTATTATTCCTATCATATATCATGTGTAACAGATTTTGCAGCAGGAAGCAATAACTGGAAAAAAAACTGAAACAGTAGCAATGGAATGCTAGTAGTCAGTTTTTCATACATAGCAAACTCAAACTTGAAGCTATCGTTGTGCTGTTCCAGTAAGTAAATGAAAATGCCCATGTATAGTAATTATAGATCACACAATATTCTTTATCCTATTAGTTATTATTAACCATTGCTAAATTATGGCAAAAACTAGTAATACATGTAGAAGAGGTCTGATCAAGAAGAAACATAGTATATTATGTTGCTTATGCAGAAAATCTACGAGGCTAGAAATTCAACACAACTATCCCAGCATTTAGACAGGCACAAGAAAATTTATCACTTATCAGGGTAGCAATCACAAAGGAGAATCTCTAATGTGTATGTTCATTCCGTATTCTAAAGTTGTACAGATATTCATGTGTTGTAACAGAGGAAACAAAATAACATACTAATCGTAGAAGAAAAACTGTATTTTTCCACTTTTCAAGTTAGGCAAGAAAATTATAGAGGCTCATCTAACACTTTTAGTGAGTGGAATGATGCGGAAGGGTCCTCATTTACTCTGAATCTAATTGGATTTATCATTTATGCAATCTAGTTACGTTTATTAGATGAAAAGGTTTATGGTTATTTCACGAAGTGATATAGCATCTCCTATACCTTCTTGCTCTCCCTCAGTATTTCTATCATATGATTCACAATATGTCTAGCACATTTTTTTCAGTGCAAAGCAATACGTGGGAAAAATGAAACATAACAGTGGACTGCAGTAGAAGTAAGTTTTTGTTACATAGCAATCTCAAAGTTGAACCTAGCACACAGTAATCTTTATAGTGGTGTTAGTATATATTAACCGGTGCTGGAAAAATGGCATGCACTAAACATACAAGTATCAACTGTTTGCTGAAGAAACAAGTTATACTCAATAAATTTATCTCCAATACAAACACATGATAACCAAAATTTGACACACGACCTATATTGTGAAGAATTACTATAGAATACAAACAAATGCACCAGTAGGCAAGTAGCTGACTGACCGTGGAAAGGATGAAATACAGCAAAACGCAAACCTTGTACGTCGACCATGTCAAATGTGACCACGTCCACCACATTCAGAGCACATGGTATTCCCAGTTCCACCACAACCTGCATGGTGAGAAGAGCACCATCATCAATTGTACCATAAAAAATTCAAAATAAATTCTACCCAATATTTCACTGCACAATTAACTCAAATAGTCTAGCTTCTGTATTTGAGTGTCACTGACTTGTCATACGTGAATCAATTGCAAGCTAGAGATCATTCCCCTTGCATCACTAAATGTAGCACAAATTTGAAAGAAGCTTTTCTCAAGATAGTAACGAACATTACCGAGACACTTGACTTTTACAATGATTCCTTGGCTCTCTAAGATAGAATCTACATATAAGCCTGATCCAGCACAAGTGGTGCAAAGATTAGCCCCTTTAGCTAGACAACTTGGACAACGGGGATGATCTCCAACAAATTTCTCAGCCAATGCTAATCCAATGGGCTTCTCAATTACTTCCTCGCGTATGGACTTGTCATAACAAAAAAGTGATTCCAGACTACTCCGCCTTTGTACGTCACCAATGGTACATGTCACAGCCTGCATTGTCAGGCTCCACACCCTTAGCGCTTTATATTAATAGTACTAAACCAATGTTAATTAACTGAGTTCCAAAAACACAAAATTGTGATGCAAAGACAGAAATGTCACCAAATCATGTAAAATGCGGAACCCATGTGGGTGAAATTTAGCAATAGGCATCCATATAAGCAGAGAAACAGTACTAGGCACGAAATGCTGGTAAATTTTTACCTTCCTCGGCTAAGCTCACATATTCAGAAACATGAAACAACAAATAAGGAACACTAATATAAGTGACAAAATAAACAGAGATGAGTATCGTACTACAATTATTCGACTTAATTTATTATGCACATGATTGCCCAAACGCAACAAATTCAAGAACATGCAAATTAAGCCGTAGAATTCACCTATAATTTGCTCAAACAAACTTACTTCACAGTTAATAATAGTTGGACTATTCCTGCCAATATGACCACTCTTTAGCCCAAATTTCCAACATTTAACCGACTAGATTCATATGATGCTTACAAAATAGTGTAGATGCCCACAAGTCTAATCAAACCAGACTTTAAAAAAGACAGAGACTTTTTGGTTTTGTTGATTCAATTTATTCACTTCACTGCTTCAGCATCACAAATGCAATTCAGTGAGAAAAGATTGAAACTTTATTGAGCTAGCTAAGTCCCTTTTGATACATTAATCTGATGATATGAATCAATTAATGGGAAACGAATTGTAACTCCAATAGCAATAGAGCACTAACCCAAGTGTCTTTGCAGGAAGAAGAGCGGGAAACGGCGGCGTTTGGTCGACACCCATGACTAGCTTTTGTGGAAAGAAACCGAGAATTTTGATGATATATGGAAGGGCAATTCTTGGGCAACGAGCAGACAGAAGAAGGCGACATTTTCAGAGAACATTCCATGATTCTGTGAAACTGAGTTCTAAGCTAACGAATCAATCTCATTTTTCAGTAATTTCAACTTCTGTTTTTGTTTCCTCGTAGTTACCGGACTGATTTGTGGAAAAAGTACATGTATCAAAATGCCAATCTTCAAAAAGAAAATATTCCGAATAAAAACCAGCAGGCACAAAAGTGCGGAATTCAAAAAATGATTCCGTACAGTTGCTCTCAGTAGTGTGTGCGATTTTCACATATTGCGCGTAAAAATCTCTTTCATGACGCGTGGTCGACGTAAACCCAAGACAAAGGTTGCGACGCCGGCGATGATGGAGGTTCGAGCACCGAGGATTAGCACGTGTTCACAGTATGTGGGAAGTGGTCTACTCCGATTGGCTCGCCGACCAATTTTGGGGGGTTTTCGAATCAGGGTGTACGATCGTTTCAGTAGACGCCGATAACTCCGCCTTGGAGACCGGAGGATGTAGCTGACGCTGAGGTTAGTCACCAGGTGTATGAGGGTGATGCTGAGGGAGTGTTGCCTGTTGTTGAGGAGGAGTACTTGCAGGATATATCGGCGAAACCTTGGGTGGATGTCATCCGCGCCTAATAAAGACCAGGTATTAAAGTTTTCAGCTCCTACTATGGTAGATGGTGTTATTGAGGTTGATATTACTGCTGATGATGTTGAGTCCGAGATGATATTCTGGAAAATTGGTCTGGTTCTGTTTGCTTTAGGCCAAGAGTTATCTATGCATGGAGTAAAACTATTTATGGAGAAGGTATGGAATTCTATTTCATTACCTGATCTTTACTATCAAGAAAAGGGGTATGTCATTGTTAGATGTAAATCTGAGGCTGATAGAGATGAGGCGATGAAAGGGCCTTACACTATTTACAATATGCCTTTGTTTGTGAAACAGTGGTCTCCCGATTTTGTGATTAAGGAAGATTTGTTGAGAATGATGCCAGTTTGGGTTACTTTCCCTCGACTTCCTTTGTATTTGTGGGGTGAGAGCCTAAGTAAAATTGCTAGTGTTGTGGGTAAGCCATTGATGAATGATGAATGCACTGCTAAAAAACTAAGAGTTTCTTATGCTAGAGTGCTTATTGAGGTTGATGTTACCGTACATCTGAGAGA
Organism: Plantago major; assembly: GCA_026545765.1. Lineage (NCBI taxonomy): Eukaryota > Viridiplantae > Streptophyta > Magnoliopsida > Lamiales > Plantaginaceae > Plantago > Plantago major. The sequence continues at coordinate 72,025,769 of CM048843.1, forward strand.
AATGATTGTGATTAAGGATGCTGATGAGAGGAGGTATGAACAGAGGGTGGATTATGAATGGAGGCCTTTGTATTGTGGTGCTTGTCAGAAAATTGGGCATAATTGTGCTTTGACAAAGCAGAGGCCAAATCCTGCTAAGGGTAATGGTAAGCAAAACTTGCAATGGAAGGAAGGGAGGATGAAGTACCACCTGCCAGGAACATACAGGTTGCTACCACTACTAGTTTTGGTATGCTCAGACAAGAGGGGGACATGTGGTTGCTGGTAATGCTAGACAGCATGCTCAGGAGATTCAGAGATTATTATGCTTCATTTGGTTTGAGGGAAAATGAGGAAAAATAAGGAAAAAAATAGGGAAAAATATTGTTTTCCACTATTTGGTGAACCTGAGAAAATCCTGGAAAAATTATGAAAATCTATATCAAACATGTATATCTACACTAAATAAGGAAAGTTGTTTTTCCCTTACATTTTCCGGAAAATCTTATTTTCCCCTATTTTTTTTCTTTTCCCCAATTTTCCCTCAATCCAAATGAAGCCTAAAGGAAAGGAGCCCATGGTGGATAGTGGACATGCTACACCAGTGAGGATTGGGACCATGGACTATACTAATACTTATCAAACTCTTCAAGTTGGGAATGGCTTGAATGGAGCTTATGATAAAGTTCCATGATACTAAGTTGGGGGCTCAATAAAGCTACTAGGCACAAAGAGGTTGGCTCCCACCTCAAGAAATTGAATTGTGCTCTGGTAGCTTTGTTAGAAACTAGAGTGAAACAGGTGAATGCAGCTAGGATTAAAAATAAATTGGTCTATAATCTTACATCAATCCATCACTAATGAAAAGGTCTCAAGGGTTTCGGAGACGGCATTCTACTTGGTTGTAAATGCCCCACAGACTCTCTTGATGCAGCACGTCTATAATCTTTGTTGAAAATCTCTTCACTTCAGCCTAACAACACTGAAAGAGTGAAATTTTAATTCACAAAGGAAAAAAACATGAACAACCTAGACCAGAAACACAGGTCCAACTCCCTGTCTTTATTTCTAGGCCAAGGCCAAGCCCATAACTACCTTATCATATACAATAACGGGTATCAAGATTCATACACATGATCCATGATTTGTTTTTCAGAAAACAAATGTACAATGCAGTTATGGGCTTTATATTCTTTAGGTTCAATACATACATAGTTATACATTCCCTGCTGTTGTTCAAATATAAAGCCGTCAAGTACATCATATTTCCTTCACCATATAGTACAAGTCTTTGGGTATCATCCAACATACTTTGAGTATTTTCAACCCAAAGTTTACAAGATAACCAAGTAGCAAATAAATACTCTGAACTGGAAAGTTAAAAATGCAGAGTGGCACTTGCAATTAATTTGTCAATCCAACTAAAATATAAGGTGAAGCCAGTCAAATCCAAACTGTTTTATGGGCTTTGGTGTTTTTTTTTTCGGGGGGAGGGGGGGGGGGGGGAGGATGGTGGTTGTGCCCCCGAGCTCTCTTTCACATATGCTTCCGCTCGTCCTGCTCAATTTTTCAAGTCAGAAGCAAACTAAATTGGGACCAGTGAGATGATAGTTACGTAAGGAATGTAAAACGAAAATCACATCTTAGACCTGTTATACGTCAAAGTAAATGGGCACCGTAGCAAGTAAAAAAGACAACAATAAATGGAGAAAAACACTCACCATTTGGTTGATGCTGCACCCCAGGAATACACTTCCCCATCTGGGTAACTAATATTTCGTCTCTTGATGTAGAACGAAGTAACATTTGGACTTTATGCTGAATAATAATTTATGTTTGCTGATATGTACACATAAATAACTAAAACCGGACTTGATGTTCCTTTTAACTCTAAAATATCTCATCCAGATCTTCCCAGTTCCAATAGCAAGGATAAGCAAACAATAATGATCAAATGTACCCACATCTACAGTATTAAGACCAAACTTCACCTACAAATGCGCTTAATCAACTACAAAATCATTAAAAACAAATATATCTACGAGAAAACATCCTGAGACATAGCAATAGCGGGATTCAAATCGCAAAATAAGTTCAAAACAGTTGTCTGCTAATTTCTGTCAACATTCATGATTCTTTGGTTGTTTGATGAACATAGAAATAGATAGTTGTTTGCATTTTCTCAGAGTTGGGCATTTTGTAGGTGTTTGATAGATATGATACCAATTATAAACATTAAAAGAACTGTTCATGATGTTCTCAAGTAAATATACCAAACGGGTGAATCAGATATACATCTCCAGTAAAATTGTGCGAAATATTAAGGGGAAGAATACGTACTAAAGGAACAAAGTAAGATCAGAGTCCACGGGACAAACTTCCGCTCCCTCCACTGGATCATTTTCATTCATCACCAAGTACTTTGCTCTACCCCGTGCATACAATTAATTCAAAACTACGACACCTTACTCTGTTCGACGGTGAAATATCAGAAGCTTCCTCATATTAATCATACAAAAATCCATCTAATGCCACTCAGACAATAAATCGAGCACTTGGCGTGAGTTCTCCTCCAACAACTGTAACAATCACCAGCGCGAAGCCGAGACTATTATCATCATCATAATAGTAACATAATAAAAATCCACGAAATTAGCTAAAACACGAATTGAAAACCTGGAGTTTTGAAACTGTACCAAATCGCCTCGATCCGTAAAGAGGAACTCGGAGTTTTAAACTGATGAAACGAATAGGCACCAAATAATATATTAATTTGATGCGGTAACGTCTTTTGGGTTCTTGCCGCTGTGAAGAAGATAGGGGGTTTATTTTTTTTTTTCTATTTTGGGAATTGGACGTATAAAAAAGGAATAGTTACATTTTTTAGCGAGACCGAGTAGTAATTTTTAAGGAGTATAACAACAAAACTTATAAATGAAAATATAGCAATAAAGCTTGACTTTTGGCTTTATTATTATTATTTTTTTTTTTTGTTTATATGATTGCATTTGTTATATTAATGTTATGATCTGGGTGTTCAGCTAGGTTAATTAAACAAGTTAAGTATTGACATTTTATGTAGCTAATAGGTGTTTGTATATAAAAAGTGGGCCCCAACGTGCAGATGGACTCCTTGCATCAGTTTAGATCCGGTCATGTATGTACAAAGACATCATGAACAACAAAATAAACACCAGAAGAAAAAAAATCAAGAAACCTAATGATGTTGGTTGCAATGTAATGTTGCCATACCAGCTGGCTACTACGCCTACAACATGTATTTGATTTTGTTGTCCTGTATTAACTGCGTTTTGGTAAGGAAATGCATTCACTACAAGGAAAAGGTAATCCCCTGTTGTTTCTTAACAACATTTATCCCAAACGCTGGGAATAAAAGACGGTTGCCTGATTGACATTTGGTATGAGAAACGATGACGACCAGTAGATAAATGCAAGTATTTTTTGGTAGTGTTTTAGCATGCTTGCATTGGTTGTTCCTCGTGTAATTCTATGAATTCATTTGTTTTATTAGTTTTCTCGTGGTGTATCATGTATATAGGAATGTCATCTTACTTGATGATACTGGCACATTTAATGCTCTTCCTAACCATTTTATCATGTTTTAGACTAGAGATTTTTACATTTACGGCTCTGATTCTAAACCGAAGTTCCCATCTAATTCTAAACATTTCATTGGAAACGATTTTATTTTGTGTATTTTCACTTTTTTATGCCATCTCCCCTGTTCTATTTGATTTGTTCCTGGATTTCTTTGCTCATTTGCCTGTGAATTGGTGTATGTTTAGGCCACAGGTTAGGATATTGTTGGTTGTTGAGTCTTGAGGCACGATTGATTATTGATTTATTTCTTTTGCTTATCTGCTAAGTTCCTATCACCCTCTACTAATTATCTCGAGTTCTATATTTGTCTGAAATGTTTTCATGATTTAGCTAACCTGGATCTGGTGTTTTTACTTTGTTGTGGAGTGTATGATTGTCTGTATAGGTTCATGTCAGCTGATTGTCTGATTTTGCTTCTTTGGTTCTGGTCGAGGTAGCTTGTTCTCTCTTTTGCTGCCATTGAAGCTTGATCTGTCCAGGCTAAAGTTCCCTATGCACTTGATAGTTGGTTCTTGGTCATTTTGCTTTAGTTATTAATCGATATTCATTACAAGCTTCTAATAGGTCAGTCATATCCACAGGATCTTTTGCTGCCAGCAGCCAACATTTCGGATTAGCTAAAAGGTTCTGCGGAAATAGACCTCAGAGTAACAAAAAAAAATTGGATATGACTTGATTAAGAATCAGAATCAATCACCCATATTTCAATTGATTTTTATTGATACTAGAGGGGACTGATTCCGTCGTTATACATAGTATGATACTGCAGGTAACGAAGTAACTAGCTCAGTAGTTATGATTCATGAGTTGGATAGAATAGTAGTAGTAGTAGTAGTAGTAGTAGTAGTAGTAGTACAAGAGTAATTTTGGCAATATATAGAGTGCGTATGGAATACAATACACCCTTGAATAAACAGCCAAGTCACAAAGAAACAAGCAATTTGGTGTTGAGCTCATACATAAACCAAAAAGAAACAAGCAATTTGGTGTTGAGCTCATACAGAAACAAAAAAAAACAAGCAATTTAGTGGGGCAGTTAGCCACTCTTCATTTAAATTATCTGATTGACAGAACAAAGAAATACAAGGACAGTTTCTAAACATCCAAAATTTCGAAAATACTACATTTTTACCAATCTATGATATGATAATCCCTTCTCCTAAATATAATCTACCATTCTACTATATTTCGTTGTAGGCTGAAGCTAGTACTAATCAACCAAGTAGCCCTCACTTTGATTACTGATCAGCTTCAAGATATCCTCTCCTACTTTAACACATGAGACCCACAGACCAACAACAAATTGATAGTTTATTGGTCGTCCTAAAAACTATGCCAAAAGTAACTAGTGACATTAACTGGACGAAGGGAATACTTACTTACTAGTATCATGACTATTTTCATTTTAGTTAACAATAATGATAATGAGGGAAACCCAAACTAGATTTTGTTGGCATACAAAGACAAAAATCAACAAGACAGGACAAATAAAACTAGAAAAGAGCTAAGGTTATCTTGAAGACAGACAAATACAAGTAAAATACAACACAATAAGGAAACAACTAAGACCATCTCCAGTAGTTGCAACTCTCTGCAACCCACTCTCTCTGCCACGTCAGCATTTCACTCACTGCAACCCTATTTACAACTCTCATCAATTCTCTACTCCAACAGTTGAGATCCAAATTTATTTTCATTTATCATTTCTTATAAACTTTAATTTTCATTTCATTTTCTTTTTTAATTTTGTTTTAAAATTCATTCTTCATTTCATTTTAAATGTCGTTAATTAATTATAATATCACATTAGTTTTAAAAAAATATGTTAATTGAAAATAAAAATTATATTACTTCAAAATAAAAGTTACAATATTTTAAATTAAAAATTGTAAAGTTTACATTTTTCAAGTATGTTTTACGTTTTTTTATGCAAGTGCAACTTTAATTTTAAATAATTTGCATTTCAAATTTTACAAGTAATGGTGTGCCTCAATTGTTCCAAATATTATTGTTACATTTGATATATTCAACTTAAATAGGAAAAGAAAAGAAAAAGAAAACAAAATAAAATATAAAACAAAACAAATAAATAAACAAATGAAAGAAACAATTGGACAAAGAAATGCAAAGAAAAGAACCAATCTAGCAATAAAGCAAACAAAGAAGGGAAACAATTTAGAGAGAGAGAGAGAGAGAGAGAGAGAGAGAGAGAGAGAGAGAGAGAGAGAGAGAGAGAGAGAGAGAATTGGGGCGTAGCCCAGCGCCCCAACTTTCCAACTCGTGTTGAGACTCTGCACGAGTCTCAACAGAGTTGCAACCCGAGTTTGCAACTCTGATGGAGTTGGTCTAAGGTTATCTTGAATCACTGAAACTATTTGAAGGTAAGGTACATTATTACATAATATAGGGCAGAACAGAACCATTCATCCAGGAACACATAAATCACATTGATATTGAATTGATAGAGAAAATTCATGACTGCAGAGTTACCTTTGGAAAAAATTGAATTGACATTAAGGATTATTAAATTTAAACTTGTCCATAGGTTAAAGTAGTTGGGTTAAAATGACACGTGTCAACAATCTAAACCATGGCATATATGTTTGGAATAGATTCGGTCTTGAGAGAGTTGAAAGAGCCCTTAGTTGAAAGGTTATATACATGTGCCCTTTCGCAAGGCATTTCTTTAGACAAAGACGCCGTTTTTTCCTCTTTTTGCATGGTAAATCTTTCTCAGGACATGGAGTGGGAATCAAACCCATGTTTGAATTGAGATACTGATGCAAGTTCTTCTCTTCTGAATCCGATAGATTCCTAGCTGAAAGAGGTTGACAACAAGTTCTTTCAAAATGCACTCTTTGTCCCTCTGTTAGGGGTGTTCCAGAAATGTCTGCGATCGAGAAACTAGTTCTACGGACGAAGGGATCGTATCGACTTGGAAAATGGAAAGATTTGTACAAGTTATACGTTTCGTCACCACTTTGTGGAAAATCGTTAGGTATGAATATGTTAGATACATGTGACTCGATTGGTGAAATAGTCTCTCTCCCCCCAAAAGCATATTCGACGGGCAAAGAAAATATTTTGTTGCGAATGAACAAGATATTGAGGAATTGTCCATATGTCAAATCAAATTTTATATGGATATGGACCTTTTCCACAGAAAAGGGGAATCTTGTGTTAGAATAGAAGCATAAGTGATGTGGATTGTTCAAGAATCGAAGTCGATTTGCTTTATAAAAAGAAGATATCAATGAACTTCGATGAAATATTTTCACGGAATTTAGCCAATTGTCTTGATTGTGGAATATCATTGAGAAATAGGAATCCGCCCTATCAAAGGATTTCCCGCGATTTTTTCTTGGGTCAATCATCCACTTTGGTATCTTATTGAACAAAAAGGGTGCTATTTTTCCTCCATTGACCAAGAATTTCGATTTTCAGGAAGTATCATGATCGTCCAATAAAAATGGTTTCCATTTTTTCAAATGAACAATTGGAAGACCTATTGATTCTAACAACTGATTGCCGAGTTGATCATGCGGACCTTTCCACCCACATAGATCGATCTCGGACCTATGAATGGGGATATGCCTGAAACTCACACAGAAAAAATTAGGAAGTGAGTTAGACAAAAAGAAAAGAAACTTGGACAAAAAAGAATTGACTTGGACAGAAAGAAACGAAGTGTCTTAGCCAAATCTTTTTCGCCGATAACATCAGACCAATCAATCGAATATGGATCAATACGTAAGCGATCGAAAACTATTTGAAAATGGCTATTTTGCTCAGAAACGAAATCTTCCAAATGTTGAAAATTCTTGCACCATTTGTGTCTATATGCATCAGGATCCCGATTCATCGATGTCTCGGTTCGAGAAATCAAAATAAGAGGATCGAACCATTTCTTCTGACTTTTTTTTCAAATTTGTTAAGTGTTGGTTGATCCTATATTTCATTCGAGTTCTATGATTCAGAGTATCCTTTCTTATTTGTCCTATTTGATGCCTTTGAATTCCATATTCGAAATTGTGGTCGGATCGATTCATTAAAAAGAATCGATTCAATCCTTTTTTTATGGACCCATAGGAACTATATTGGATTTGAATCTCAGATTGCGGATCAATCTATATTGATTCACTGCCTCCATTATTTTCTTCCTAGAAAATAGCACTTTTTTTTATTTTGGATCCAAATCATTCCCGCAGGAGATCCAGACACCTTTTTTTCTGATCCTTCGAGAAAAAGATTGATTCTCTTCAGAAAAAATAGGAGGTAGAACCAATAAAGATTTCTTTTTCGATTCATCCCTGGCCTCATTCAAGAATGGTTTTTGATCCAATCCGCAGGAATCAATAGAAAAAGCAAATCCCTTATGATACACCAGATCCGGCTCGGTTATTGATAGAGTGAGATGGAGGAGAAGATGTTGTACAAAAGGGGGAGAGGATCCGGGACATTATACCACCTGAGGAGCATTAGTATATGACATTGAACCACTTATCTATATATTATATATTATAAAGCCCAGTTTTTATTCTAAAGGATTTGTATAGCACTTTTGTCAAGATTGAATCACATCATTTATTTCAATTTTTTGTATTTTTTGCCCCACAAAAATCAAAACAATTACATACATGGTAAGAAATCTGTTTTGATGTCAGCCTCCATATATTACGCCTACTACCAACATCATACATTAATGATGTATATTCCCTGATCCTCTTTCCATTTTCTCTGCTATGAAGTGTTGTATTGTGGTAGATGCTCCAAAGGCTAACAATTTTGTTATAAAAGATCACTTGCAATTATCTAAAATATTCCAGAGAGTCCATGGCGACAATATTGAGTAATTGATGACCTCATCACTTACATATCAAGCATGGTTGAAGACTTCAGAATGAATGAATTTAGTGGCCAAGAATTGAGATAAGTAGCTACACCATTTGTGTAGTAAGGCAGTGGATTAGTGTTTTTAGTATAAAATTAATTTTATCAATAAGTAGTCTCATATAAGCAACAAATTATGAATATAAATAATTAAATGGGGTATATCATAATGTAATTCCGAAAGTCCAATATTATAGTGCGTATATATAGGAATTCCGAGAAATGTGTAGCCATCGTGATAATGTTCTGTAATAGAAAAGCAAATGTACTATGTCCAAAAATGCATCCACACCTCCCAGATTTTACATTCATTTAGTGCGTTTATTTAAGTTACATAAAATTTGATATTGATATATTTAACTAAATCTTTTGAAAATCTTTTCAAATTTAGTGTCGTCAGGTTTTTAGTAATAAGTGATGTGGGAGACCGTCAAGCTAAGAAAAAAAATCAATATTTTTAATCAAAATGACTACTCTTTATTAAACTGTATTTTTTCGTTCATAGAAAACATCAGTGTTATTAACTAAACATCCTAAGTTCTCAATAAGAACCCTAATGACATTTGGCGGATAGAAGGAGGATGTGCTAAATTAATGGTCCAAACTACGAACATGTAAATTGAATGTTGAATTTTGGTGAAATTGATTTGGTAACCTATACTTTATTTCTGACTCATATTTTGACATTTAAATGATTCCGATCAAGATTTTTGTGGTTAATTATTGAGTTTCCATAAGAAAATGTAAAGTTTTAAAGTAAATGTATAACAAAAAAACTTCTTTTCGACACTGTTTTTTAAGAAAGTCAATGTTTATTTTTTGTTGTAGGAGAGATATAATAAAGAATGGAAATAGTACGAGATATAGGGGAGAGAAATGATAAAGCATGAAAAAAATATTAAAGATAGATAAAAAAAAATTAAATGGGATAGTGAGGTTTACTTTTAAGCTATTTTGAAATTAGACAATATCAATATGACAAAATTAAAGGGAGGGTGAGGCACGTTTAGCGTAAGGGGAGAGTATATATGAAAAGTTACAAAAATGAAGCAAATTAATTATATATTCTTTTTAAGAAAAAAGTTTGAGGGTTAGTAAAACTAAATTTGTGGCTTTATAAAAGGGTTGGAGTGTTCCTCTAATTACACTTTTTTAATGAAAGTTATATAGTAGTTGCATAAATTTTTAAGCAATTCAATAGCGCCTATGTAGAAATATAATGATCTAACTTTCCATAAGATAAATTGTTAATATGTGATTAAATGAATTCATGTTATCACATATAACTTAATTGAAGAGTAAAAGGACAGATAAAAGTGAACACACAAACTAATAAACTGATTAATGGAATGTAATTCAATATCTTCCTATCTTGACATCTTGGTCGTGACAATAGATACGAGTCGGTTTGAAATGATATACTGCAACGTTCAAAAAATCGATCTGAGTGAAGAAGGAGAACATCGTGAAAATGTAAACGAAATTGATAGAGCTTAATAAAAAAAGTATGATCACAACAAACTTCGAAACATGATCAGAACTGTAAACTCAACTCGAAGAATGAGATAATTCCATCTTATGAACTGAATTTGATAATCTACAAAATTCTCGATTGAGTTTGGTAGCCAACTCCAACAGTGAGATACTAATTCCAAACTCGGAACTCAATTCGAATAGTAAACACTTAAAAAAAATGATATAATTCCAATTTTGAAAATTAATTCAATGTGGAAAGTCATAAGGTGGTTGAGTGGTAAGGGAGCTGGAGGTACAAGTATGAAGTGATTGGATCGGTGATTTTCTCGAAAATTATTATTTATTCAAATGGGGTCTTGTGTTTCTCCGAGTTGAGTCATAAATTAGTTTATTTATCATTGATTGTAATATTAATAGAGTAAGTAAACATGTGGTGTATTATCGAGATTTTTTTAATTATATGTATAAAATCAACTCTAAGAGAGAAAAATCTAATTTGGGAGCTCTATTTGAATGGCACATCAACACAACAAAACGGATAATTACAACTTGAAAATTATATTCAAAGGGAAACAACAATATATTAGGAACCATTATATGAACGGGATAATCCCAATTGCAGAACTCAATTCGAAAGGTAAACCAAATAAAAAAATGAGATAATTACAGCTTGGGATTCTATTCGAAGGGTAACACATTACATGAAAAATAATCTAGAAATGGAATAATTTAAATTTGATAACTCAATTTGAATGGTAAGTTAACTCTAAGAATGAGATAATTTCAACAGGAGAACTATCTTCAAATACTAATTACACTATAAGGGATAATTCCAACTTAGTAACTCAATTTGACGGGTTAAGGAGAATTTTAAAATCGTATAGTTCCAAGTTTGGAACTCAATTCTAAGGTTAGAATCAACTCTAAGGATGAGACAATTATATAAATCGAAAACTCAATTAGAATGTCAAACCAACTCTACGAATCATATAATTCCAACGCGGGGACTCTATTTAATGAGTAAAAACCACAGTATATGAATGATGAATTACATAAAGTACCCTTATTGTTTGGTCCAATTACATATTAGTACCTACTAAAAAGTTACAAATGGACCCAACATAATCGATCATTAGTAAAAAAAATTATATGAAAAATAGGTAAAATAAATATTACAACAAAATTTAATGAAAAATTTATTAAAAGTGTTCGGTTTTATTACAATGAAACCCCTCATTTTTTAAACTTAACAAAATAATTTTAAAAATCAAAAAAATATATTTTCAAAGAAAATTATTGGAGCTCCGTCCATGGTGACTGAAGACCTGACCGGAGCTCCTAAAAACATTAAAAAAAAATTTGATGGTGATTCATGTCGGTGGAGTTTTTGGTATGTGAAAATTGAAGAAGTGGTATAGGGGGTTGTGGTGGAAAATTAAAGAAATGGTGGTGGGGAGTTTGGTCGAAGAATGATAAAGTTAGAATTTGAAATGTAAATTAAGTATAAATTATAGGAGAAGACTAATAGAAACATTAAAAATAGAGAAAAATCATTATAAAAATTAGGGAATCTTTGACTTTTTTGGTTTGTTTGTAATTAGTTTCAGACTGCAATACAAATTTGCAATCATTGTAATCTTCGAACTTTGAATACTAATTTAAAAAACGATCATTTAGTAGAGGTCGGTTTTGTAAATATCTTATACTGGAAAAATACTCTAAGTAAGAGATAGTTTAAATTCAGGAACTCAATTTGAAGTGTAAACGAACTTTTAAAATGGGATTACAAATTTGGGAACTCAATTCGAAGAGTAAAACTCAACCCTATGAATGACATAATTCTAAGTGGGAACTCATCCAAGGTCGTCAAACCAACTCTAGGAATGAGATATTGCAACTTGGAACTCTATTTGAAGAATAAACCACATTATATGTGAAAAATACTTTAATAAGAAATGATTCTAGCTCAGGAGTTCAACTCGAACTTCAACTCAACTCGAAAAAAGGGAATAATTCGAAGGTATTTACAAAATTGAATGACAAATCGACTATAAGAATGAGATAATTAAACTTGAAAACTTAATTTGAATGTCAAACCAACTATAAAAATGACATTATTCCAACCTGAAAACTTAGTTCGAATGGTAAACACAAGTTTGAGAATCAGATAATTCCAACTTGGGAACTCAACATGGGGGCAAACAAACTCTCTACGAATGGGAAATTACAATTTGGAAACTCAATTCGAAGGTAAAACCGACTCTAGAAAAGGATAAATACAATTTGAGAACTCTATTTGAATAGTAAACCTACTGTATGAAAAAAAAGTATTGGAAGAAGCATAACTCCCTCAGGAACTCAGAAGAATAGTAAACATACTTTAACAATAGGATAATTTTAACTTGGAAATTCAATTCAAAGTTAAACTCAACTTTAAGAATGAAATGATTCTTAATCGAGAACTCCAGTTGAAGGGTAAACCAACTCTAAGAACAATATAATTCAACTTGGGAACTCTAATGGAATGATAAATCATGCTATTTGGAAAATAATCTAAAAATGAGATAATTTTGGCTTAGGAATTCATTTCGAACGGTAAACATATTATGTGATTGAGATCATTCAAAGTTGGAAACTATATTAGAAACGTAAGCCACTTTATATGGTAAAATACTTTAAGAATGTGATAATTCTAATCAAAAACTCAATTTGAGGGGTAAACAAACTCTAAGATTGAGATAATTACAATTTGTGAACTATATTCAAAGACTAAACCATGATATATGAAGAAATTACTCCAGAAAGGAGTACTTCCAACTAATGAACTCAATTCAAAGTTAAAATTACATATAGTAATCGGATTATTTCGATATGGGAACTCAATTGGTAGTATAAACTCAACTATAAGAATGTGATAATTCTAACTTGGAAACTCAAATTGACGATCAAACCAACTATAAGAATGTGATAATTATAACTTGGAAACTCTACTGAAAGATAAAGCTCATTGTTTGGTAAGTTAGTTTCATATTTAGAACTCAAATCAACTCTGATAATGGGATGATTACAACTTTAGGACTCTATTCAAAGGTTAAACTACACTGTGTGAAAAATACTCTATAAGAATGGCGTACGTAATTTCAACTTGACAATTAAATTCAAAGTATAAACCAACTTAAGAAATGAGATAATTGCAACTTGAAAACTTAATCTTGAAAGTAAACCGCATTTTGTGGAAAAATATACTCTAAGAAAGGAAAATTTCCAAATTGGAACTTAATTTGTGTGTAAACCAACTCCAATAATTTGATATTTGCAACCTTTCAACCCAACTTTAAGAATTGAATAATCCTAACTGATAAAACCTACATAAAGGACCACTAATGTGATTTATAAGTAGGTGTTTAACGATATTTTGGAGGTAGTGTTATGTTTGCGTTATTAAATTATACTTCGTATTGTCTTTCATTTTTTTGTATTCAAAGTATGTCGTGGCATTGCCATGGGATGACACATCCTTGAATAATTATGTTTTGCTTTTTTAGGCTTTTTACCGTAATGTTAGAGACGTAATGAGAGATGCGGATGGGAGTCAATGAGAAACCATTCAGTAGATAAGTGGTAGTATTTGGTGGACACTTAAGACAAATATAGCCGGTCATACCGAAGGGTGGAAGACAAGATATCATGCCTGCATCTCATTAACCATCTAAGATACTATTGAATGTATTTATCTAATATGTAATTATATTTATTTTTACAACTCTGGTTGATCCAAGGTATGGTTGAAATTATGTGAAAATTTGTGGTTATTGCATTTTAGAAGGGGGACTGAAGTCGATTAAACAAATGACGACGAGATAAAAATACTGGGTATCAACCCATTGGGCCATCTGAACGGATGCAGGTCGGGTTGTTCTCAATCCGTTTAAAAGCCTATATACCAGACTCATGCACATAATAAATTTGAAAATCGAGAATATGAAAACGAGCTTATTTTGCCTTATTTTCAGACGGGTTGATTTTAGTAAACCGCTATCCGACATGTACCAATTAATAATTAATGGGTCCAGGCCGTATACATGCAGAGTACCATAACCAACGGGAATTAACCCCTTGGTTTTAAACGAGTTCGATTGGGTTGGATCCTACCTGTTTAAAAGCTATGGAGTAATTCAGGTAATGATAAGATTATGGGATCCCATTAGTTGCGTTGGAGATGCGTTTCTGTTTTAAATCAATGTCAAGAAAGGAATACATATGCTCCTTTAATTTAATTGGGCATTTTCAGCAGATTACACAAACTTGCTACAGACCATAACCAACATATTTTTTACAAAGAAATTTTTAGCAACCTTTAATATATAAATAAATCATCATATTACTAACTTAAGGTTTTTTTTGTTCTCTTATGAGTTTAAATATATGTAACCTTTTTTCTGTTTTACAATCGATGAAATTCTACTCTGGGTATGTATTGTCGTTAGTTTGACTATTGTGATTATCTCGATTAAATTATCTTCCTACGTATATTATTAAAAGTAAATTATGTTGTGGCATCGCAATGGGTTAGTAGTAGTTGAAGATAAATACAAACATTACTACACACTAACAAACACTATTGCCAAGTATAATCACTTTTACCAAATTTAGCATATCATCAGTATCCTTTCATGAATGAAAGACCTATTTTATTTGAAGAAAAACTGAATGAGTATGAAATAAGTGTATATGTTAAAGAGCATAAACAAGATGTCAACTTGGATGTATAACAATACAATCTCAACGTTTTATTCATACGACCAACATATAACATATACACTATTTTCCGTTCATTTATATCTTCTTGTAGAAGCACGTAGAACTAGATTTTCATAGCAACATACACCATATATGGTCCATATATATATCTTGATGATTTAATCATAACATAGCTTCACCGGAAACGCCCTAAGCGGACTCACCCTACGTAATGATAAACCAAACTTGTCTTGAGTATCCAATTCAACTGCTTCCCAGTCAAAGTTATGAACCAAAGTAGCCACCATCAAATGAATCATCCGATGAGCTAAAGGCATTCCAGGGCAAATTCTCCTCCCCGACCCAAATGGAGTAAGCTCAAAATCTTGGCCCTTCACGTCTATCTTTGAATCCAAAAACCTTTCAGGCTCAAATGAATCTGGATTCGACCACACTCTTGGATCTCTACCAATAGCCCATGCATTTATTATCACTCGTGTATTTTTCAAGATAGCGTAGCCGTTCAGTTCCATATCAACTTCCGCCTTGTGTGGTATCAAAAAAGGAGCTGGTGGATGATATCTAAATACCTCTTTAATTACCGCTTGTAAGTATGGCAACTTTGAGATATCTGACTCTTTTACTGTGGTATTGTTCGCGACAATGGACTTTATTTCTTCCTTTAAACATGACATTTTTGTTGGATTGAGCAATAATTCAGTCATAGTCCAGTCCACAGTATTTGAGGTTGTGTCCGTACCTCCGAGAAATAAATCCTACATGTACCCAGAAAAACTATTAATTAGTACAATCATAATCATATAGTTAGTGTGCGCACAATTAATATATATTCTAGCTAGCTAGGGTCCAATGTACGTCAAATGCAGATTTTAAGATGTAAGATTGTTCTCATATTAAGTGCAATTGCTCACCAGAAGCAGATGTTTGATCTCACAAAGGCTCAAGTCACCGTCATTTCTTTGACTAAGGTCAAGGAGTGTTCCAAGTAAGTCAGTTCGCGTTGGAAGATCTGGACCTTCTCTTGATTTCAATCTCTGGTTGATTATATCATCAAACATTTCCAACAATTTTCCAACATAAATATCAGCCCGCCGTTTAATCCCTTGTGGATCAAACACTTTAAGAAACCGAAAACAATCTGAAAGGTTAGGAGCACTTATACTAGTCACTACCCCTTGAACAGTTCTCTTGAGTTCTTGACTACCTTCATATTCAGCGAAATCTGCTGAAAAAAGGGTGTTCGACATAAGGTTCAATGCCGTAACAAAAGCAGCCTCTTCAATATTCAAACATACATGGTTAACACGACATCGTTCCACATGGTCATGCAATTGCTGCAACTTCTCTTCGCGGAGACCACGACAGGCGTCAAGCATAGCTGGGGAGAACATGTGTTCTTTACATATTCGTCGTAACTTTTTCCATCTACTCCCTACGGGAAGAAATGCCACAGAGATTTTGTCGTGGTCGTGTGCCTGTTATTGAACATTAACCATCACTTAATTCATTGTTAAAGTGAAAGCTGGTTGACTGGAAAATTGTAAAACTGAACAACTTCTTCAAAATGAACGGAGCATGCATGCAAAAAGTTCAAATTAAGAAGCTCTTTTGAAGCTACCATAGAATTTCTGGTTTGATGAAGAAGCTCCATCCGATTAATTTTGGAATTTTCCATGGAAGCTTCAATGGATGAACTATATCTAAGCTTAAATTCTTAAGCTTTTAAAAAAAACTCTGTAATAATGAAGATGGATGAAAATATGAAGAAATATAATATTTGGGGTTTGTTTAGATTTTTTTTTTTTTTTTGGGTTAATTATAATTAAATGCAATATGAAATTGAAAATGAATGCAAAAATAAAGGGGCATTTCTGACACTTCAACACGATTGTAATTATCATTTTATTAAATGTCGATGTTTGAATTAGATTTTAGCTACAAAGTGATCGTGATCAAAATGTAAAATCAGTATCTTAAGGGGTGATAGATAAAAGCCCCAATGTAAGAGCAATAGTTGGACTCTTATTTTCAATGTCAAACTCAAATTTGGTATAAAATAGCATAAATAATGCCAAAACACAAAATTATGAGTCCTAAACTAGCTGGGCCCACAACAACTCAACCCCCAAATTTAACACTGCGCAAATAATTCCCCATGTCTTGGCCGGTGTAAAACATTTTGGTGTGAAAGAATAATAATTTCCCTCCATTATGTTGACTTTTCCATGCGGTGTTGATGTATTAAAATATTTTTTATATACAGAATAGGAGTCCTCTACTTATAGTTTTTTGTAGTAATAGGGAGCCTAGAATTTTTACGGGATGAGGATAGGAAGAACTTTTGTAGCAAAATTATAGGAGCCCTGTAAAGAGTGCTCTAACAATTAAAAAAAATTAAAAATAAAAAACAATTCAATGTTTTTTTATTTTTTATTTTTTTTATTGTTGTTATTTTATGTTCAATCGTGCATGTTAATGTTTTCTTGTTTGTATAAACGAGTTATTTCGATTTTGCGTTATGTTTTATTAATTTTTAAAGATTTTTTTATGAGTTAGGGGCATTTTAGTCAAGTAGCAATATTTTGGTGTTGCGTTTAGCAGAAACGGTGTTGCATTTAACATTCTTGGTTAAGGGTCACTTAAGGAGGATGGTATCGGTATAATATATAATTTTATATAAAGAATAAAATAAACTTTTACTCAAGAATAATCCCTCCGTCCAGATTTAACATGGTAAATATAGTACTAGAAATAGGAATAAAATAGAAAAGATAGTGAACAAAGTATGTTAGTATTTTAGATAGATCTAGCTATCAGTTAACTAATCAACCCAAAATTCTTTATACAAGGTGTAACCAGACCAGATATTCTACTAGATAACTCTAGATTTATACGATCACAATGCTACCTATATTTCCAGACGGAGTAGATCAGCCAGTACACAAGAATATGATAACTACCCATCCACGAGACTTCGGTGTCAAGTCCAAAGCTTACTTTCAGCCCAAAGAATGGATATTTAAAAGATTGGAATGGTTTTACTAATAAAATACTCATGCTAGATTTTTCACTTGTATTAAAATAATCCAACTTTTCAATACCGATTTCCAATAGAAAAAAGACTGAAATAACTAACATTCATTCTTGTTGCAAAATGGTATTATATCTGAGTCTGAAAATAAATTTATAATTTAGTATGGTACAATAGAACTCGTGGAAAGAGAAACAAGCTATTTGATGATGAATTAGTACCTAGCTTATGTTACATGTATACAATCTTCTTGTTTACATAGTTAAGACTTCCCTTTATGAAATATTAACCAGGATAAGGCTTTGGGGATTAGGGGACCTACTCACTGTTATTATTTCTTATCAATCTTATTTATTGTGAGACTTTGCTTTGCTGTTTCCTTTTAACTAACTATAATTCCCAATACCAATTCAAGATCTTAAAATGGGTGTGCTTTCCGACAGGTTTCTTCTGCTTAGAAAAGTTTATTTATAATAGAAGAAAAATATGAATGGCATCTTCTTTTGGAAATTTTAGCCATTATAGAGACCCAGAATATAGAATTAGGAAAGGCTGGAAACATATTCAATCTACAAGGCAGAGTTCGTATTAAAAATTTTTAGGTTAAATGGTCCGTCTTCCTTTGAACTCCCGAATGGAAAAAGAGAGATTTTAGGACTTAAGTACTCTGCGGAAGCTGAAAACTAACAGACGCCTACTCTCTAAAATTAACCATGGTACACTTAATTACTCAGAATACCGACTCTAGACATCTGTCAAAGAACACTCTGTTCTACTAAATACTCATTTCATAATATGCATAATAATCAAAAGGATATTGAAGTATTTATAACTCTACAAAGACTAATGGGCTTTAGCCCATAAAGCATATGCTAGAAATATCATTTATTTAGGTTGAAAAACTAATTTCAGTATTTGGTAGACTGTAGAATTTACATGTAAATTTTGGAAAGCTAAATTTCAGAAATTGAAAAATTACCGATTTTAAATGTAGGTATTTAAAGAATTAATTAAAAAAATTTCAGATTTTATAAAATGACATAAAAGTACATTACTCTTATTTTTCTTTTCTTTAACCTTTATTATCGTATCATTAGTCTATAGTTTTTTAAATAATAATATATCATATTTTGTCCAATAATTATAATATATATTCAATGTACTTTACATCGCCACTTTAATAACATTACCAAAATTATCAGAAGTTGAAAGAAATAATCGTTGAGCATTTTAACTTAGTAATGAAAAAAATCAGTAATTGATGTGTACTACATGTATGCATTTTAAAGAGGTGCGGATACATTAATCCTTATGCTAGTTGCAAAAAAAGTACACAAAATGTATAACAAAGTATCCTTATGATTATAACAATGGCTTCAGCACCTAAATTAAAACTAGATGTCATAACTTGTCTTGTCAGATGAATCTCATCTTGATAATGTTGGGTGCATGTATAGATGTAATTCTTGGTAATATGGGTGTTTTACTTCTTATTTTATTTAGTCTAATTTAGGTTAATTTGGTAGGGATATTTTCGTAATAAAAATATAAGTTCTCCTTCTTTTCAAAAAGTTTCGAGGAAGCTTTTTTCCAATTTAAAAAAAAACTGCTCAATGTAACCTTTTTTATTACCAATTAATCGAAAAAAAAGGCATCATGGAAATTTGTAAACAGAATCTTAGCTAGTGAGAGTTATTATAACAATAGACTCATTACTAACTAAGTAGCTTAGCATCTAAGTACATAATCTAACCATATCTATTTACTAAATATACCCATGGGCTACAAAACATGGTCCAACTAACTAACTAAATCGAATACATAAATAAAATATATATATATATGCGTAGACATTTATTCGAAATAAAGTGGAAGATGGATTTTACATCAAAATTTAAGAAGTTGCAATTGGAACATGTGAAAATGAAATGCGATAAAGTGAATTCGGGAATCATGTACTAATAATTGAGCTTCATTATTATGTTTACCTGTGCTGCAATTGGGACAGGTCGATGGATGGATAGAACATTATCGTATTTGGTGAGTGTTTGCTTTGCGATTTCAGGTGAAGATATTATTACAAAGGTTGATATTCCAAGCTTGATAGACATGATTGGGCCATATTTTTGGGAAAGTTTTGCAAGAAGCTTGTGAGGACTTTTGCGGAACTGGAGAATGTTTCCGATAAGTGGAAAAGGACGAGGGCCTGGAGGAAACTTTTCTGAACTCGAGTAGGATATTTTTTGGCACAAGCCACAAAACCACAAACAGGTGCTCAATGTGGATAAACATGCGAGTACTGTTAACAAATCCATTGTGGTATATAGAGATTCTATCTTATGCACCTTTATATAGAGATTCCAGGTCGGTTAGAGTAGCTTAAGGTAGACACCTATTTACCATATCACACTGTAGCGGCGCTTGAATAAGCCCAAACCAGAGTTTTACTTCCTCTATCCCGTCCCGTAAATAGCTATCCGTAATCCGTTTACTTAATTGGTCAACAAAATAAGAAAATGAGATGAGTTGAATAGAAAAACAATAAAGAATGAATAAAAAGTCATAGTGGGAAGTTGAACATTATGTTAATTAAAAATAAAAAAAAATGAATAAAGTAGAGATATTGGATTGGTAAAATTATACATATGAGTGTTTTAATTGGGTATTAGTTGAGTTGGAAAGGAGTTAACATCTTTATCTTTTCTTTATTATTCTAAAAGAGAACTACCTAAAGATAGTTATTACACCAATCAATTTAATTTTGACCAATTGAATTAACTTTGACTCCAAATTTCACCCATAAAAATAAAGTTAAAAAGGAAAAGAAAAAAAGAAGGGAGTTGCACATCATCTCCCACTACTCCCACCTATTATAATCACAAAAATTTATATTTTTATTAATAACTCATATAACGTATATTGTGATTGAATTTATTATTAACTAAGTATAAGTTTAAATATATATATTATAATGTTTATGTTATGCATATTTAATTTTAATATAAGACACTTATTTATTTGGTACGTGAATTTTCACGTGCATAATTTTTCTAGTTACTAAAAATGAAAATGAGAAGATCTTTATGGAAAGATTAAAATGACAAAATGCGAAGTTTATTATGAGACGGAGGAAGTACAATATAAGATAAGAGGGCTGGGAATTAACAAGGCTGGGAATTGAAAGTGCAATCTATTGCACTTTATATTCGAACCTTTTTATTGTTAATTTTGCCATTATTCACTTATTAAATGGTTCAATGTTTTTAGTTGCTCTCGAGTGAGTGAATGTAGATCAATTGATGTACGAGTCAGACCGAACTACACTTATGCCATCTCCAGCAATTGCAACTCTCTGCAACCCACTCACTCCGCCACGTCAGCATTCCACTCACTGCAACTTACTTTGCAACTCTTCACAATTCTCTACTCCAACAGTGAGGCCCAAAATCTATTTTCTTTTAACATTTCTTTCAAACTTAATTATTCATTTCATTTTCTTTTCTCATTTCCTTTCAAACTTTATTCTTAACTTTATTTTAAATGTTGTTAATTAATTATAACAAAATCACACTAATATTTTTTAAATATATTACTTGAAAATAAAAATTACATTACTTAAAAAAAACTACAATACTTAAAATTGAAAATTACAATACTTGAAATTGAAACTTAAATTAATTGAAAATGAAAATTACAACAATTAAAATACTACATTTTACAAGTGTGATTTTAATATGTATTTTAAATTTTAGAAGTAATGTATAAGTATATTTCTATTTCTACATATAATTATTATCATATAGAAATATTCAAAAAAAATGAAAAATAATAAAAAAGATAAAAGTAGAAAAGGAATAGAAATAAAAAAAACAAAAAGAGAAAATAAAAACAAAGAAACAAGAAAAGAAAAAAAAGCAAAAAAAAAAATTAAAAAAAAAGGAAAAGGGGCGCTGGGCTCACGCTCAGACTCCACTCTGCTGGAGTCTGAGCGTGAGTCC
The DNA here is from genome assembly GCA_026545765.1 of Plantago major. Lineage (NCBI taxonomy): Eukaryota > Viridiplantae > Streptophyta > Magnoliopsida > Lamiales > Plantaginaceae > Plantago > Plantago major. Next base: position 72,047,525 of record CM048843.1, read on the forward strand.
TAGCATAGTGTTGCAACTCTCAGTTGCAACACTGCTGGAGTTCCCCTTAATTGGCGGTTGACAGATGATGGCCTTAGAAGAAGGGGGCTAAGCTAGGGATGCTTTTTTAATATTTGTAGAGAAGGAAAGGAGAATCTCGTCAAATATCTACGCTCAAAACCGTCACTATATAGCTCGGCCAACAAATTAGCGACGGATTTGACACTCGCCGTTAAAGTGCTAGTCACTAAATATTGGGGGCAGATATTTTGTCCGTTGATGAAATACCAAAGGAGACTCGGATATTTTGGCGAATGGAAGATTTACCATCGCAATTTAGCCACGCAGTTCACATTTTCTATTTGATTTTACATTTTTATTTATTTTATTATTTAGCACCGGGAAAACCCTAATCTGTCGTTAATTTAGCGATGTAAAATAAATTATCTATTTATTTCCCATATATATTTCGACCTAATTTAATTTACCAAAATATAATAATAATGTTTCCCCAAACTGAACAAATAAAATATAAAATAAGTGTATTCATATATAGTATACAGTAAAGCTGAATTGTTTTATAGTTATTTGAATGTTCATCTAAACTAACCATAATAACAATGAAATTGAGAATGAAAACTAAATTTAAAATTAAGATGTAAATTTTCATCTGGAACTCGTTTTGTAGCGATCCAATATGTCCACATCTACTCCAGCTCGTTAACTTATCCTCCTATTCAACCATTACCGAGTATTCATTCTATAATATCAACAATAACGCAGCAATATATATATAACAAATGAGCATGTATATGCACATGCCTAACACACTGGGTAGGGGTGTTAGGGAATTAAGTCATTCATTTCATTGCCGCGAAACGTGTCATTAACGCCAGATTCGAAATGAGATCGGTCAATGCGCAAGCTCATCTCTTTGTCGAGCTTGAATCGATCACCCTGACAAAATAATCAAAGCTCACGAGCTGCTCGTGAGCGATAATTAATTTAATATATATTTAAATTTATTTATTTATATATACATAAATAAAAAGTAAAAATCCTAGTCACTAACTTAAACTATCTAAAAATTAGAACTGTGTAAAATTTTGGAACAAATGAGTTCATTTTCGAACTCTAACAAGTCGAGCGCTCACGAGCAAAAGCAAATCAAGCTTATCGAGCTGCTCGCGAGCAACTCGGTATTTTAACGAGTCGATCATGAACACGATTATGAAAAACTCGACGATCACGAGCAGACCTTAAATTCTAACGATCACTGATCCATTAAGCCAAAGCTCGGCTCGGCTCGAATCGTTAACAACCCTACAACACACTTAACAACATTGCTGCCAAATAATTAAGCAAGTAAGCATGAACATAGTTATTCAACAAATTTTTTTTCAAAAGTTTAAAGATTTTATTCCACTGAACAAGTGAACCAATGGTGTTCTGAGTTACAGCCAAGAACATTCACAAAGTAACCAGGAAGAGAATAGACTCCACAACCACAACAGGCTAAGATACAGGGGATAGAAGGCCCAAAACCAATAAAACAACCTAAAGGGACACGCCATAATTTGCGGAGTCTCAAGTTTCACCATCTCGGTTGTAGTTATTCAACAATTGATGTGAATCATATTGATTTCTCTAAAGACACATTTATATACAGTATGACATTAAGGGTGATTTATATCTAACTTAGCATTTCCTTCATCATTTCAATAGTATAACAGTAAGGTCATGACATGTCATGGCTTTCCCTTAATATCAATTTTACAACATCAAGTGCTAATAAATTCATAAACTTAAACGAAAAGTTAATCCAATAACATATATCATATAGTAACATATAACATATAATGAGCATCACCAACTCATGCATAATTAGTTTCGGTCCGACAAATAATGGACGTCGCTAAGAGAATTCTTGGGATGGATATCTACAGAAAAAGAGGTAAAAGTGAGTTACATTTGAGACAGATCGACTAAATTAAGATGGTGGTGAAAAAATTCAATATGCATGAAGCTAAAGATGTTACAGTACCTTTAGGAGCTTACTTGAAGCTCTCTGAAAGTCAGCCTCCATCTACAGAAGAAGAGGAGAATTACATGAAGAAAGTACCTTATGCTAATGTGGTTGGTAGCATAATGTACTTAAGGATATGTAGCAAGCCTGACATTGCTCATGCTATAAGTGTAACTAGTAGGCACATGGCAAATCCCGGAATAAGGCATTGGGAAGTTTTGAAATGGATTTCGAGGTATCTAGTAGGGTCTGCGGAGTTGGGACTTTGTTTCTCAAAAGAAGATGTGCAGGGAAAATTGTACTTTTGGTCCTCTAACTCGACGTCCTCTTCATTTACGGTCCTATGAAATGCCAAATTTGCAAAACTAGTCCTAAAACTGTATAAATAGGGCCAAATTAGGTCAAAAATTGGGGATCACTTTTGGTCCTATATATTGACATGGCATCCTACATGGCGATTTATCTGGGCGAACTAACGAATTATTATGACGAACTGACCAAGTCGCTAAGCGAACTAAAGAATTAGCCGAATTTAAATAACTAACTGAAGAATTAGCCGAACTGAACTAACAAACTGATGAACTAAATAACGAATCGGAGAATTACAAATAAAAATCAGCGATTTATGTCTTATGTTTAGGTCGGATAATCAATTGTGATAGCTTATATCCCCAAATTGGATAAACCCTAAATTGAAGAATAAAGATTAGGATTATATATATACTTCCATTAAATAAAATAAAAAAACTTATATTATCTATGGAAACTTGACAAATACAAAATATAATATTAACAAGGGAAAATTACATAGAGCTACCCTCTTAGTGGCTCCTCGCTCATCTGAATCCCCATTAGTGGAACAATTACATATATGTCCAAAAAGTTGGTTTTTTGATTGACCAACTTAAGATTATAAACAAATCAAACATGCCTTAGTTATTTTAAACTATTAACTTCTTCAAAATAATTTAATTATTAAAATTTTAACTCTTCTTCCCCAATCCCCACCACCACCAAAATCACTGCCGGAGCTCCGGTGGAAGCTCCGAACTGTTTTCTTTTTTTTTTTTTTTTTATTGAGCTTCCGCCATCCGGGGCTTCCACCGGAGCTCAATTAAAAAAAAAAAAAAAAACAGACCGGAGCTTCCACCGGAGCTCCGGCAGTCCATGGCGAAAGCTCCGATCAATAAAAGAATATTTATTTTATTATTGGTATTTAATTAAGTACATACTATACTAATAGGATTTTCAAATGCTAATAGGTACATTTGTTTAACAAAATACATGAAAAAGCTATTGTACAAAATGATTTTTAGAAACAATACTTATATATAAAATGTACTACATAGTGCTCGACACTAGGCCAACGTAATATATATTAATATGTATATACTTATAGTGAAATTTTTTGAAATAAAATGATAAAATGACAAGTTTTGGTGTATAAATAGCCTCCAATTAACTTCCAAATGATCAGTTTTTTTTTTTAAATAACGGTCATAATTCAATTACATGTAAGCATATAGAAGTTCATGTTTAATTACATAGAAGTCCACATGTACCATGCACGTGACAGCGTTAAGTTAAGGCTGTTTGGCAATTTCTAAAAGCTGATAATTGAACAGGGGCAAAAATGGACTTTCCAGCTTTTAAATTGCCAAAAGTCAAATTCGTGGACTTATATGTAATTGATTTTTATCTAACTGGATTTGAATGTTATTGTTCCACTAACGGGTACCTATCTGTAATTACGAAATCTAACAGGGGGTCCATATGTAATTTGCCCATTAACAAATCTTATATTTTCTATTTTACAAATTTTTAAATTTTTTTCTTTTTTTTTCGCAAACTTCCATGAAAGCTCCATGGAACTTCCAGGTTCCATGGCTTCCATGGCAGGAAGCTCCGGATGTGGAGCTTCCCAACGGGAAGCTTCAGATCTCAACTGGAGCTTCCTGTTCGGAAGCTCCAGATCCGACGGGAAGCTCTCCAAATCCGGAGCTTCCCATCGGTGTTTCCTGCCATGGTTTTCTTATGTTTTTTTCAGGATTTATTTGAAGAGAATACTTTTTGATCCCACTCTTCAAATTCAAAGGAATTTCTTCCTGCCAAAGAGAAGAAGAAGAAGAAGAGGAGAAAACCCAAAAAAATGAAGAAGCTCCAGGATATCAATTTGTGGAAATATGATCAAACAAAACAATCACCCACAGAGAAGTGGAGGACGGATAGATTAAAACTCTTCCCCCAGCCTTTAGGAGTTCTTACACTTTGTTTGAATTAGACAAGGTTTCCAGGTGAAAAAAAGAGAGGAGCTTCAATTGAAGAAAATAAAAATAAAAAACGAAATGATATAGTAATTCATAATATATAAAGATTGAGAAAGTAATTAAATTGAACAATATAAATTTTTTATTTTTTATTAAGTTTATAAATTTATTTTTTTTAAAATAATATGTTAAAATTATAAGTTTATAAATTTTGTTATCATTTTAAAATTTTGAAAATTTGTTGGAAGTTGTAAGGACTTAATTAATATTTTTATAAAGTCAATGCCCTAGATTTTGAGAATCAGATGTCACTAAGGACTCTATTGTAATTTTCAGAAATGAATTTGGACCTGATTGATAACTTTTAAAAGCTTTAGGGACTTAATTGAATGTTTTAGGTTGTTGGGCGTGTGTTGGCATGTGTTGGCAGTCTACATGTGCTATTTCGTATAAATACGAACGACTTATACGATTTTAGGATTAACTTTGCAAATTTGGTATTTCGTAGGACCAAAATCAAAAAGAACCTCGAGTTAGAGGACCAAAAGTGCAATTCTCCCAAGATGTGCATGACAAGCTATGTCTACATTGTTTTGTTGATTCTGAGTATGCTGCTAATATGGGTGATATGAGATCTCATACTGGGTCTGTGTTCACTTTGTTTGCAAGTTGCAGTGAGTTAGAAGTCTAACTTGCAGTATGTGGTGGCTCTGTCAACTACGCAAGCTGAATGTATGGCAGCAACTGAATCTATAAAGGAAGCTTTATGGACCAAGGGCATTATTTCAGATTTTTGTTTGATGCAAGAATGTTTTCCCATTCATTGTGATAGTGAGAGATCTTGAAGGGATTTAGAACGATACTCATATCAACTAGAAAGGGTTAGGTGTGCTTGTTCTTGAGCAATTTTAGGATAGATGATCAACTGGAAAGTCTCTCGGTTCACCCACTAGTGAGTACAAAGTGTGCGGGAAAGGACGTGTGTTGGTACAATGAACCAACATATCACCCAAAAAGCAGCACATGAGTAACCGTGCTGGCCCATAGGGACGGGGATCGATCAGTGGTTGCATCGTTCTTCATTCATAACATATCACCCGGAGCAGCACACATGAGTAACCGTGCTGGCCCATAGGGTCGGGGCTCAATCGATTAGTGGTCGCATCGTTCTTCATTCATAACATATCAACCGGAGAGCAAAGCAGCCCATAAGTAACCGTGCCGGCCCAAAAAGTCGGCGCTCGATCGATTAGTGGTCGGATCGTCACATTACATGTATTCATTCATAATGCTTGTTTACCACTAAATGATCTTATGTGTTTGAAATGACGTTGTCGGTTGTTTAGTGGTAAACCATACTGATACATTCCTCATTTTAAAATTTCTATCGGCCCAGTGAATTGCTAATGGCTCATTTGTGAAGTATCTATGAAATGATATATCATTTCATACTACGAGTAAAATCTTTCAACTGAACGCAAACGTTACTTTTGACTTACCAGACCCTTGTTGAAACTACTAATGTGTGATGTTTGTTCTGTCTTAATACCGACGCCCCTGTTTTGAGTATTCCAGGACATCCGGGTATAGGTTGTGTTTTTAGGAACCATAAATGGAGTATAATACAGATTTATTGGGGAGATACATAGGGAAGACCATAATAACACGGTGGAAATTACATACATGTGTGGAAATTGTGCAAAGAGAGGGCTTTACAAACTTAATTAGGGTAAAATGCACGGATGTACCTATGTTATTCGAAATATGCACGGATTGTAATTGGATTTCTTTTTCTTGGTTGCAATGTAATGTTGTCATATCAGCTGCTGGCTACACCTACTTACATGTATTTGATTTTGTTGTCCTGTATTAACTATGTTTTGGTAAGGAAATGCATTCACAACAAGGAAAAGGTAATCAATCCCCTGTTGTTTCTTAACAACATTTATACAAAACGAAGGGATTAAAAGACGGTTGCCTAATTCACATGTGGTTTAAATAGGCCCAACTTAATTTTGCTTGCCTTTTTCTTCGTTTATTAGATTCTCTGAATTTCATATTCGAAGGTGAAATTGCTCACTCTTTACTTAAAGTTAGGGTTAATTACACTTTTATCCCCTGTAAAATTCTCATTTTTCAAATCCCCCCTAAAACCCAGGGGTTCCGAAAGATCGTTACAATTTCCCTCCTGAACTTTGCTCAGGGTTTCATGCCGTTAACTTTCGCCGTCAGTCAACGCGGTCAAACTGTTAAAAAAGTCAACCGTCAACTGGGGTTTTAAAGTAAGATTTGTCAAAAAAAAAAAAAAAATTACATAAGCAAATTTTTTTATGACGTCATAAAAATTGATGGTTTCCAACTCTGTCCTCGAGGGTCCCAAAGTAAGATTAGTCAAATTGAAAAAAAAAAACACATAGATTTTTCTGAAAAAGTAACAAGGGAATTTGAATGTAATTTACGGAATAGAAGTAGAAGAAAGTAAGAAAATTGATTGAAAAGGAAGAATTTGAAGTTAATAATATGTGTCTTTTCATTTTGGTGATTTTCTAACTCTGCATACCTCCTCTAACATGTCTTGGAATTGATTTTGGTGTCTTGGAATTAATAATACATGTTAAATTGATAGAAAGAATTGTTAACCTTAATTCTTTTCAACTATAAATACATGTTAATAATATGTGTCTTTTCATTAACATTTTCGTCATTTTCCAGAATTTTCTGTCATTTTCATTTTCCATAAAAAAAGTTTCCGTCATTTTCATTTTCCAGATTTTTTTTTAATTTTCGAGGGGTACCAAAGTAACTTTTTTGTTGACTAATGTTGACTCCGTTAGTCAACTAACGGCAGGGGTGTGCAAAAATGTTTAGGGGAAATTGTAATTTCGAACTCTTACAGGGGTGTTTCTGTAATTAACCCCTTAAAGTTGTACTGTACGACTCAGTTGCCTGTGAGTAGGTGTATGTTTAGGCCACAGGTTTGGATATTGCTGATTGTTGAGTCTGAGCCACGGTTGATTATTGATTTCTTTTGCTAATCTGCTAAGTTCCTCTCTCTACTGATTTTCTGGAGTTCTGTGTTTGTCTGCAAGGTTTTAATGATTTGGCTAACCTGATCTGGTGTTTTTACTTTGTTGTGCAGTGTATGACTGTCTGTATAGGTTCTTGTCAAGCTAATTGTCTGATTTTTCTGCTTTGGTTCTGGTTTAGCTAGTTTGTTCTCTATTTTGCTGCCATTCAAGCCTTGATCTGTCCAGGCTATGCACTTGATAGCTGGTTCTTGGTCATTTTGCTTTAGTTCTTAATCGATATTCATTACAAGTTTATATTGGTGGGTGTTTCCCTATTAATGCCTAAAATTTTGTCTTTTTGGTTTAGTCGTTACCTTGGCTTTTTGGTAGTCGAATTAAATTGTATTGCTTCGAGTCTTCAGAATCAATAAGTCGGTCTTTTATAAGTGTGTGAATTGTGATATAATCTATTAATAGGCAAACACCCCACCAGAATAACTTAGAATCTCATCCTGATTCTACTTTTAAGCACTTAAAAAAAATTTGATCTTTTTTCAAAGAGGTACATAAACAAGTCAGATTAAATTATGCAGAAAATGATACATGCTTGCAATGAATATCAAGCACTGGGCAACCAACTCGTTTAAATCTATACATAGCTACTAAGAAAGCAGGGAGTATCTTCTCCTTAGTGATTTCCAGGTCAATAAACCTGGCAACAATTTGCTTATTGACTAATGGAAAGAAGATAAAGAGACGAAAAGAGTGCTGACTGGTAGGGCGTATGGATTGTAATAAATAGGTCAGTCCTATCCACAGGATCTTTTACTGCCAGCAGCCAACATTTCGGATTAGCTAAAAGGTTCTCCAGAAATAGGCCTCAGAGCAAAAAAAAAAAAAACTGGACATGACTTGCTTAAGAATCAGAATCAATCATCCATATTTATATTGATTTTTATCGATACTAGAGGGGACTAATTCCGTCGTTATACATAGTATGATGTGTTAGCATGGTAAGGCCCTACGATACCTTATGGTAACAAATCTGAACTGTAGGTAACGAAGTAACTAGCTCAGTAGTGATGATTCATGAGTTGGATAGAATAGTAGTAGTAGTAGTACAGGAGTAATTTTGGCAATATATAGAGTGTGTATGGAGTACAGTACACCATTGAATTAACAGCCAAGTAACTAATAAACAAGCAATTTGGTGTTGAGTTCATACCAGAAAACAAAAGAAACAAGCAATTTGGTGCTGAGCTCATACCAGAAATTAAACAAAAGAAACAAGCAATTTAGTGAGGCAGTTAGCTACTCTTCATTTAAATTATCTGATTGACAGAACAAAGAAATACAAGGACAGTTTCTAATCATCCAAAATTTCGAAAATACTACATTTTTACTAATCTATGATATGATAATCCCTTCTCCTAAATACAATCTACCATTCTACTATATTTCGCTGTAGGCTGTAGCAAGTACTAATCAACCGCCCACTTTGATTACTGATCAGCTTCAAAATATCCTTTGTCTTCCAAGTATGACACCACCTGATCAGCCATTTCACCTGGTGTTGCACATATCCCGTCTTTTTGTTGGATCTCAATCTAAAACCCAAGCATACACAGGTTGTTTCAGTTCCAAGAAAAAACAAATTAATATTAAGCAGGCCAGTTTCGATTAGATTCAAATCACTGACCTCACATTTCAGAGGAGGTTCATACGGATCATCTATTCCAGTAAATCCTGAAACATTAAATCACTAGCATTTATAAGCCTCCATGCTATCAAAGCAAGCTGAATTTATAGTATACTCCACAAACACATGGCACATACCTTTGATTTTCCCGGCTCGTGCAAGTTTATAGAGACCTTTGGGATCCCTACCCTCACACACCTCCAGGGGCATGTTCAGAAAGACCTGGAAAGTTCGGTTTATACATATAATATAGACAGTGGCTCAAGCTCAGTGAGTCTGGAGGTAATGTACTGATATTTTAAAACAAGTGAAAACCATAGAAGGACTTGCCTCAATAAAATGTTCATCAAGCATCATGGCACGGCAAGCATCACGGTCTTTCCTGTAAGGCGATATCAGACTAGCTATGCAAATTAACCCAGCATCAGCAAAGAGCTTTGCAACTTCCCCTGAGTTGATCACAAAAGATAGCCGATTAACTTCAAAAACCTTGTTCTTTAACAACAAATATGGAGTATTCAATCGAATTTCTAGGAAGAAAATTACTCCAAGTTTTCAATAAATCTGTATTAAACCATACACTCTTCTAACAAACAGCTTATGCCTCTTGTTGTATAACAAATTAACAATCACAAGAAAATAAAGTAATTCCTCACAATGGACCCGTCATAGTAGGTAAATTCATATTTCTATTGAAGATGCATTACACAAATTTGTAACTTCTGCTCAGATTCCCATAACCGATTATGTAATGATTATATTCTCTCAAGTGTTTTCTATATTTAACTCAAACTGATAACTTGTACTTACAAGTTTACATCGCACTAGCTCGTTTGTTTTCACAGCTCATTTTGTTCAAACAGAATAATCGGTTATGTACTTACCGACCTTACGTATGTTCTCAGTTCGGTCTTCAGGGGAGAAACCTAGATTTTTGTTGAGTCCATGCCTAAGATTGTCACCGTCGAGCACATAGGAAAGTTTTCCTCGGGAGTGCAGCTGTCTACCCAATGAGCATGCAAGTGTACTTTTTCCTGCATAGATTGATTAAAAGCTAGCATCACAAAGCTGTGTTTGGCTCAATGCTCACACCATATATGTTACAGAGATGTATACCATACAATATGTATATCCGTTACAAGTATGATCCAAGTTATACATGGTAGCTAGCTATATGCATATATCAAAGAAATGCATGCAGATAGTATTATTGATACGGTGTCACCTGATCCACTGAGACCGGTGATCCATACGACACAACCTTGCTGATGAAGCAGTTTCTGCCTATCAACCTTGGCAACAGGACATGCATGCCAGAAGATGTTTGTTGAATTCCCCACAGTAGACATTATTATTACAGGAAATAAGAATTAATTGGTTATTGACTACTCCTTTTCCTGTTTAAGAGAGACCGTAAGATTATGAATATTCTGAAAAATAATCAGCACTAGCTAGTAGCTACTAATGACATACAATACAAGTTTCATCTAGTGAAGTATATGCTGAATTAATTGGTAAAAGCACTCCGTTGATATTACTCCCTCCGCCCGGCTAATGTTGTCTTACTTCCTTTTATAGACGTACATTTAATAATGTATCGTAACCAAAATAGCAAAAAAGTAAGCCCTGTTAACCAATACTAGTATTCTTATTTTATTATCTTTCTCTCATATTATCTTCGTTATTTACCATTTCCATCTTCTACTTTAACACATAAGACCCACAAAACAACAACAAACCAATAGTTTATTGGTCGTCCTAAAAACTGTGCCGAAAATAAATAGTAAAACATTAACTGGACGGAGGGAATACTACTATTTTCATTTTAGTGAACAATAATGATAATGAGGGAAAGACCCAAACTAGATTTTGTTGGCAGACAGAGACAAAAACCAACAAGACAGGACAAATAAAACTAGAAAACAGCTGAGGTTATCTTGAAGACAGACGGAAACAAGTAAAATACAACACAATAAGGAAACAGAAATGACATTGGTATTGAGCCTATTGAGATTAAGGATTATTGATAGACAAAATTCAACATATTCATGTGAGCAAGAAATTAAACATAATGTAGAGATAAGTAACCATATCGTGTTAAGAATAACTGGTGTTTAAATTGCATTGTTACCTTTGGAGAGAATAGCTGGTTACCTTTGGAGAAAATTGAATTGAATTGACAAGGAGAGAAGAATTTAATTAGAGGTTGAATCAATGTTTCTTGATATTAATGATATGGAGTTGGAAGAAGAGTAAGAATTGATTTACTAAAATTAATGAGTGAGTGATACTGGCGATACTATATATTAATTAATTAATGGTATGGATTTTCTCTTTTTCTTTTATTTCCCTCTTTTCTCTTGTGTTCTTGTATGTGGACGTGTTTTTCGTAGCAAGGGAGACAGACGAGATATCCAATGTCCAGATTAGTCTTTTTGTGGCATCTACAATTTTGGAAAATTGGAATCCATCGCATACCACTATTTTTGCAAGGTCAAATTCTATGACACCATCACATACTTTTCCTTTATTTTTAGGTAGTGTTTGTTTGGGGTGTTTGTGATATTAAGTGGTGTTCTATGATAGCAGGAAGAACTCCCTCCGTCCTAGTTTCAATTATTCGTGGGGTCGGACATAAGTTTAAAAAAAATGAATAAAGTAGGAGGGATGTTAATAAAGTAGGTTTTCTCTACCGTGCCACATGATGTAGTGCATTCTGATGCTTAAGTGTATTGTATAGTGCAACATATACTGTATACGGTACAATCAGGGTACAACATTTAAAACATCAGGAAGCACTACATTATACGGCACGGTAGCCAAAGACCCTGTTTACCACTAACTTTCCAGCTCCATTAGCTTTTTTTGACCATTGACTAGTAAAAAGCTTGTTACGTGAACGCGCAGCTTTTTAAATCAGCTAGCTGGTTGAAGAAGCTACTAAGGTTAGCTTTTTTTTAAAAAATAAAAACTACTTGTTATCTTTTTATTCCGAAAATATCCTAACCTAAATTAAATAAAGTAAAACCAATCGTTAGTATTATTCTCGTGTTCTATCTTTTACTACGGTCTTGCTCGTTCCATCGCATCTCTCGCTTGCCCGTAATCACATCGCTCTGCTTCTTCTTTAATTACATAATATGAATTTCTCGAGTTGTGAATTCTCGCTTGATTACGTGTTCCTTTGTGAGTTGTTTATTTTCAGCGCTAGTTGTATATTTTTGATTCGTTGAGTGTGTAAGTTCTTGTCTATGCATATATCATGAAGAATGATCCACCAACCGTGAAAATTCAAGAGAAACATCTACTGAGATGAATGTAATCCGTGACAACATTGCAGATTTGATATGGAAAAGTAATGATCTAGCTTAGTTACTTTTCTCAATAGACGACTTATATTTTATATTTGTTGGAACTTTTGTTATACATTTTGTGTACTTGTTTGCAACTTGCATAAGTTACTAATTTTTTTCCGTATTAAGAATGCTCAACGAATATTTATTTTCAACTTCTGATAATTTTCAATGATGTTATTAAAGTGGCGGTGAAAAGTACATTGAATATATATTAAAATAATTAGACAAAAATGTGATGTACTATTATTTAGAAAAATAAGAGTAATGCCATTTTATGTCATTTTATAAAATACCAGCTAGCTTAGACCACTCCCAATGGGAGTGGTCGTTGATGGCCGTAGTGAGGCACGGCTGTCTAATGGGCACCATTACTGAAGACGGGTTACTCAAAATTCGGCCTTAACAAGGCCGAATTTTGGGGTCGGTCGTCCCGACCATTGGGCTGGGCCCCAGCCCAACGGACCGGACGACCGGGTGGGCCCCACCCCTTTTTTATTTTTATTTTTATTTTTTTATTTTTTAAAATTAATTTATAAAGTAATATTAAATAAAAAATATCCCAACGGCTATATTTTTTCGAGATCTATAAATACAACTCATTTCGAGATCTATAAATTACTCATTTCTCATTTTTTTCATTCTGATTTCAATCTCAATAAATTATAAAACGAGTTTTAAGAATCCAATTTGAGTAATTTCAACTTCTAAACACTCTTATAATATGTGAAGCAAGCTAAAAAAAATATAAAAAAAATACGAAAAAAATAATTAAAAAAACACTATTCACGATTCCATCGACCTATTACGATTTTTTTTCTGCAGTGGTTAAATCACCGTCATCAACTATTCACGGTCGTCGCGACGACCTTTTGGGAGTGGTCTTATCAGCTAATTTGCTAAACACCTACATTCAAATCAGCTAGTTTTTCAGCTAGTTAATCAGCTACCTATTCAATTTACCATTAGTTAATCACCATTTTTAGATTAGTTTTAAAGCAGGCCAAAATCAATAAAGTAAGAAAGTGATTGAATAAAGTAGGAGAAATAGTGAATACAGTATGAGAGATAGTGAATAAAGTTGAAGACAGATTTTCTATTAAATGAATGAGTACTTGAATTTCAGACGGACCAAAACGGAATATGGGTAAATAAAACTGGGACGGAGGAGTATCATGAAGTGCTCCGAGCTCGAAAAAACATAGAAATGTAATGGATCCCGCATCAAACCCCTTCTCTAAACTTTTTGCACAATATAGTGGGTGTTGTATCGTTCAATAGATTCTGAAATGGTTTTGTAACCTCTTTTACCCAAAATAAAATGTCCATTATTTTAGTTCATGTAATACATACTCAAATATATTAGAAAACAAAAATGATACAATATAACAAATCTTTGAATCGAGGCATGTGCTTGTACAGTTCCTTAAAATAAATATGTCCTCTCATCTACGGTGTTTGGAGGAAATACTAAACATTTGTTGCCCAAGATACAACAGAGGAACCAAACAACCATTACAAAAGCTAGTTGTTTTTGGCGAACTCAACATAAGCATGAATTATACGAGAGGGAGTAGAGAAGAACAACAAGAGAGGAAGAGAAGGAAATTTCCAACTATGTCTTCTTCTCAAAGTTGAGACCCTTTATATAGGTGAGGAAGGTGGTTCAAATTCATGTGTGTAACCGTTGAATTATTCTCATTCATTACCCAAAGTAATGGGCAGCAATATTGAATTTCGCAACACATGTAATATTCGTCGATTACTCTCACAACAGTTACAAAAATTCAACCAGAGTTCTACATGGGCTCAACAGACCAACCAGCAAAACCATGGCTCGTGCGGGCTATCCGCTTGTGCTTGTTTCGGTCCGGTATCCGTGTACGCAGGCTGCACACATCCACTCGTACCCAAGTCCCACTAGTTTCGATACAAATCTAGCCAGGATTAGCACCCCTGGTGTGCACACGTGGGACGTTTTCCATAACCATACCACAATACTTGAACATCATGTATTGGGATAGTGGGTTATAAACTAGAAATTTGACTTGTAATTGGAACCAATATAGGCTAAATCCACTTTATCTTTCAACTTTGAGCATTGGATACTCACTAACCCAAGGTCCGTTTTGGTTATTCTATCATCTGAAGCTCGTACATAGTAGTTTATTATGAATATATATTTTATTTCTAATATTGTGTCTAATTATGGTGTCTAAGTAAACAATATAAAATGGAGCTTTGAATGGAACAGAACAGCTCCAAAAATGGAGCTACTCGAGCTCCATGTTCAAGCTCCATTAATGGAGCCCCAATTGGGCTCCATATAAGCCCAATTCGGGCTCCAAGCTTTAACATGGAGCTTAAAAACTGTTAGGAATACTCTAGAAGATCTTGACAGAGATCCTATAGATTCTAAATAATCTTGTGTTACATGTCTAATTTAGTGTATATATACATCATACACACAGCACCAGAAGTGTGGTGAATAATATAATTCCTTACATGGTATCAAACGCCAGTTAGGGCTCTCAGCAAAACAACCACATAGCCGCCTCTCTTCTGCTCCATGCCATCTTCCTCCATGGCTGAATCATCATCCTCCTATCTCCCCATCACTACTCTTATTCATCTTCTTGGCAACGCCAAGTTGGACTCGTCCAACTATATCAACTGGCGAGATCAGGTTGAGCCTCTCCTCAAAATCCAAAAGTTCTTCGGCTATATTGATGGAACGAACCCTGCTCCATCTCCAACAATCACTGGTGCCGATAACAAAGTTGAACCGAATCTGTCATATGCTTTGTGGTATGAACAGGACCAGCTTCTTCGCAGTCTACTCCTCTCTACTCTCACCGACGAAGCAAAATCTCATACTGTTGGACAGTCCTCTTCATCCGCGGTATGGAAAGCATTGGAGGCTGCGTTTCAGCACTCTTCCAAAATCCGTGAACTCTCTCTCAAGGATGAAATGCACTTGCTGAAGCGTGGCGCTCGTACGGTGGCTGAATATGGACGACACTTCAAGTCTGTTTGTGATCAATTGGCAGCAATTGGTCGCCCCCTTGATGAGACAGACAAATCTCACCTCTTTCTTTGTGGTTTGGGTGCTGAATATACAAGTTTCATAGCTTCTCAAATGTCGATCAGCCCATTCCCTCGCCTCCATGAATTAGTGCATGCTGCTGAAAGTTTTAGTTTGCTTCGGAAATCAATTGAGACTTCTCCGACTCCTCCTGCTGCCTTTGTGGCGAACTCGTCTCGTCTCGCATGTTGGTTCTACCACACTCTCCAATTCCGTGAAGTTATTAAATGTTCTTCTCTTATTGATGGAGCTTTGACTTCCATTGTTGGAGCTTTTAAGCTCCATTAATGGTGAGGAGAAAAAAATATTTTTTTGTTTAAAATTAGATGGGTTAATTGAATGTAAATTGTGTACTATAATGAAATGGATGACATATAATTTCAAACGAATTGGCTTGATAAGGAAAGGTTTCAAGAATATGTTTAATGAAGAAGAAGATGAAAATAAATGAGTAAAATTTTTTGGGTCAATTCTGAAAAAAATTAAACTTGAGAGGGGTTGGTTTGCAATTTATACTTTTATTATCCACGTAGAAATTAATTAATTAGCTGGTCAATGGATAAAATTAATTTTGGACCAAAATGTTATTGTTAAAATCAGAAGGACTAAAGTATTATTATGATATTTATTGGGGGGCCCTACAATAATTCACCCTATTGGGGGGGGGGGGGGGGGGGGGGGGATATCCGGTCATCTAGTATGACATTCATCTTGCCAAGCCAATATTGAGATGTTGCAAACCAAATCCATCATGCGTGTAATACCTACCAAAAAACAAACATTGAGTGATGTTCCCGTGTAGTTTGCATAAAAGTTTTTAACACCAACGGATCAAAACCAAAGTACCTGCAAACGCTACAACTCAACTAATTCATTACAATTGATTACCTCTACATCTACAAAACAAACAAATGTTCCTAACACCTCCTCAAGTTCAAACACAATAAAGCTCAAGATATTTAAAGTTAGATCACACTGGTCTAACTATTTGAATTTGATTTCATAAGAATTTTAAGAGGTGTCCATAACTATTCCCTAAATAAGGTTGAACCAATCAACAAATTGTAAACTTTATAATAAAATGCTATGTTTTAAAAGTTCTAACCAGGAGGTTGAAATACCACCTTAAAAAAAGGTTCAACCTGGTGACCTGTCATTTGATAAATATATATGTATATATATATATATATATATATATATATATATATATATATATATATATATATATATATATATATATATATATATATATATATATATATATATATATATATATATATATATATATATACCTAAATTATTTTAATAGTTATATATTCAAGTATGTTTGATTTGCATTATAAAGATAAACCCAATAAAAACTCAAAATATACATAACAATTAATAAACTCAACAATAAAATATATTTAATTTATATAGTTCGAGAATAAAATATATGACAAAAAAAAAGGACATCTTTTTTTTTATTCTAATGAGGTCGTAGGCAGAACTTTTATTTTTTTAAATTAAGCTTCAGAAAAAACCTTTTTCCTAAGTTCGCACTGACGTGCTTAAAAAAAAAAAAGCCCAACCGGCCCAACCCGGTTCCGGGTCACCGGTCCAACCCGGTTTGGGGCCGAGTTTGCCGGTTTTGGGGGCAGCGGCTCAATACCGGTTTTTTAGCCCTATTTGGGCCGGTCAAGGCCGGTTTACCGTCCGACCGGCCGGTCGGACCCGAATTTTAAAACATAGATAAAATGTACAATGAATTAGAGAATTTTATAAAATTCACAATGAATTAACTCCTTGAGTTACACATTTGATCTTCGTTCCACACTTGATAAAAATTTAAGAAGTAATCGTAACCACTCCGGCCTCCGCTACACCAAATCAGAATAAACAAAACATAGGCGCTGAAGGTTACCACAGCCCATGCCACCAAAACAATGCAACCGTCCATACACTGATTCCACCATTATGCGCAATTATCGTGCTTTAAATCTTTAAAGCCATGATCACCTGTGGACCTTTAAAAATGGACCTGTCTCTGCGACTGTGCCATACATATTAAAACACGCTTTCCAAAAACAAAACATGAAATCTCACTCGTTAGTTCACATTGATATCAACCACATATTTTTAATTGTTAAACAAATTAGCTCCACAATTTTCTCTTTTCAAATACATATGCACAAAAAATCGGACCCATTATATCATATCCATATATAGAATACTAGGAATAATTCGTATGACTAGACAATAACAATAACAATCCCTTTAATGAAAAATAACATGGCCATTGGCAATTTGGCATCAGATGTCACATGGCCATTGACACGTTTTTCTTACATGATCAAACACTTATGTGTGGATATGAGTAACGTCGTTTTCTTCCTCCCACTCTCATTCTATCGTATCATATCACTATTTTCTTAAAACGACTATATTATTAAGAAACATAAGCATTCGTCACATACAACTCCGCGGATAAGAGATAAGTTAACAGTTAACCTCTCGTATGGCTAATAAAAATATTACTGATGTGGGGTAAAAATGGTGAAGTCAAAGGTCTTGGTCAAAGTCGTAGAGAGTCCGACAGAGCGTAAGTCGATTGCTTCCTAAATCGTCTGGCCTTAGTTCGAAGTCCGTCCACAGGATAGGGTCCGGTAGGGAAAGTGACTGTTAGTACGATCAGTTAATGGTGGAGGGTCCGTCAGATTGGTAAGAGCGTCCCTGAGCGATGGTCCGTCAGATTGATACGAGTGCTTGTCCTATAAAGAAGAAAAGAAGGGGTTAGACCCTTTTGGGCCGGCCTGCCTTAGACAGTTCGGGCTAAAATTCAATTGGTTAAGAGGTGGATCAAGCTGGGGCTCGGACCTCAAAACCTAGAGAGTGGATTAATATGAAGTTGTTGTGTACCTTAATGAGGAGTAAATGCCCTCTATTTATAGTATTGAGCTCTGGGGACAAACACTCTGACATCCCGGAGCATGGTCGGCTTAGTGGTAGATTGACACGTGGTCCCGGAGATAGGTGGCGCGTTGTACACATGCTGATATCTTAGGATGAGACCAGGAGTCGTCCGTCCATGAGCTCCAGACGGACATAATGTGGACTGGCTCATTGTTAAGTTTTGTCTTGATGTGGAAGTTTTTCCCTGAAAAACGAAAATGTCCATGGTGAGGAATGTGGGAGGTAGGACTGTGAGGATTTGGTAACATGGTGTTTCAGTGCCGGACCAGAGCTCTAGCGGACAGACTCTTAGTGATGCACCTGTATAGATCGTATTAAGTCGTCTTGGTTCGGTAAGAGATGTGGGCGGACTCATATGTATATATCAATTACATAAAATTGATTAGTTTGTTTGGCACGGAATTTTAATAGATCGAATATTAATTGAGTTATAATTGATGAATAATAACTAAATTTTAATTGAGTTGTGAAAATTTATATTGGTACAAAGTTAAAATATTATAGGCGTTTCTTAAAGTGGAAAATTTTAATTGCTAAAAACTCAGTTAAATTTTTACTCTTATAATATAGATGGTTTTATTGATAACATAGATCGTCTCTTGATAAGTTATCTATAGACCGTATCTTATGAGATTTTGTGAATAATTTAATGATAGACTAAATTAAAATGTCCGTCCAAACACAAAAGTTCGTTTCACTCTATTAAAATTGAGAGATAATTACTTCACAAACAACCTCGATATCACTAATTGATTTTCTCAATTTTAAATGAGTTTTGGTTTCTTAATGTTTGTTTCTCAATTTTAACTCAACTCAAATTGAATTAGAGCACTTTCTCATCTCTTAACTTCACATGTCTTTCTATCCTCTCACCAATATTAATTTTTTATGATTGAAAGGAAAAAAAAAACTTTACATGTCTTTCTATCCTCTCATCTATGGGATTTTCTGACCATAGAAATAAGGTTGTAATTGATCTAATGTTAGATATTATTGTACTTTCAATCTAGACCATCAATTCAAATACAACTCTATATCACGGTCGGACCGGGTTGGATTTCATAAATTTAAATTAAAATTGTTGATGGCAAGACTTGAACCTAGGACCTATAAAACTGACTATACTAACCAATCAGGCTAGTGATTAACTTACAATTTGATTGTGCAGTCCATATTAATTAGTGATAAGAGTTGAATTCAATTACTATTATTATTATATCGTACATGTAAAAATATCACGGTAAGGACTTCATTTTCCTTAAAAATACTGAGTAATGATAATAGGAATACTTACATCTAACTACCTCTAAAGACGGTCTGTTTTCATTTGGTTCCCAAATGTTTTATAATTTACAGCTAGCTCCAAAATGTTGTTACAAGCTTGACTGTTTTGCAAAAGTCTGATTTACCCTTCCATTTATCTACAATAAATCATTTCTTCCTAATTCTAACAAATCAACCCCAAAATAATTAATTTGTTCATATTTTCAGCCTCATTCTTCCTTTACAGAATCATTCATGCAAGGTAAGTTGGCTAGTCTGTCAGCCAAGTGCCGACTGACTTACTGAGTCAGCTAAGTGAGAGTGTTTGGTTAACCCATCAACCAAAGCCATGACTCGTTAATGGTATATACTCCCTCCATTATTTATAAAACTTGTCATTTTACTATTATGCGGTCAACTATCTCCAAGTTTGACCGTTAATTACTCTCAAACTATAATAGTAAATAATTTAATAAAATCATATAATGGAAATTTAATAATTAGGGTTAGCGCGCAGCTTTATGTGAAAAGTTAAAGTAATGATAAAATATAGAGAAAATGGGAAAATGTGTACCTTTAATGGCAAAAGATGTAATTTGAGTGTAAAGTTTAGATTGTTTATTATTTGTTGGGTGTGGGGTAGCTTCCTTTTTTGGTAATGTATGAAGTTCTGTGGGACGATTAAAAATGTCAAATGTATGAAGTTCTTGGGGACAGAGGGAGTATATAAGTAAAGGAAGAATGAGGCTGAAAATATGAACAAATTAATTATTTTGGGGTTGGTTTATTAGAATTAGGAAGAAATGATTTATTGTAGATACATGGAAGGGTAAATCAGACTTTTGCAAAAGTCAAGCTTGTAACAACATTTTGGACCTAAATGTAAATTATAAAACATTTGGGAACCAAATGAAAACAGGTCGTCTTTAGAGGTAGTCAGATGTAATTATTCCTATTGTCATTACTCAGTATTTTTAAGGAAAATGAAGTCCTTGCCGTGTATTTTTTACATTTAAAATATAATAATAATATTTTTTTGAGAATAATATAATAATAATATTAATAATAATAGTAATTGAATTTAACTCTTAACACTAATTAATATGGACTCCACGCTACAATCAAATTCCAAGTTAATCATTAGCCTGATTGGTTAGTATAGTCTCTTTTATTGAATAGGTCCTAGGTTCAAGTATTGCCATCAATAATTTTAATTTAAATTTATAAAAATCCAATCCGGTCCGACCTTGGTTCGGCCCCGGTTCTGATGACCCGACTGGTTTAACATTTGGGCCGAATTCTCACCTGATCCGGCCCATATGATTAGTGGTATATATGGAGTTGTAAATATTTAAATTGATGGTCCAGATTGAATCATACTAATTTTAATGATTGAGATTTAAAGTACAATGATATCTAATATTATATTATAATTATCTCTCCACGATCTACACACACTCCAGTTTAGATCTTAGAAATTTTGGATTCTAATTTTCCGACGACCTTCCCTGGCCACCATGGTGCACTCAACATCTAACGTGTTATAGTTCAGTAATATAGTGTGTACTTGTATTTGAGCGTGTGAGTTGACCAATGTGTCAAAAAGACGGTTATGCTATGTACTATCAATTAATTGTAATATCCAGTTTCCTTGTAATGTTCTGTTTAGTTCTAGGAGGGTTTTACTGTACCCTAATAGACAAAGTGTTGTAGGTTTGGGTTGTAAGTTATTGGTCTTGTTTTGATGTTACTCAAGAGAAGAGAAGGCAGTCCTGCCCAAAAGGATAAACTCCAATTCATGATGGACCATTGGCTTCAAGTTGAGAAAGCTCATCCTATGCTAATCTGTTTGAAATATTCAGAATCTGACATTGACTCTCAAAGGAAGAAGAATCTCTCAGTTGAAGTTCAGCAACAATGTCATTTATTTACACTTATCTTAGTATTTTGGACTTTAATTTGGTTTGTAATATCTTGCTTAAACTATGGTACTTCCTTTCTAGCTATGTTGTACACGGGTTCTTATAAACCCCTGTGAGTTGTGTTTTTTCAGTAATCAATAAAGTAGAAAATTGCTCCAAAAAAAAAAAAAAATCACTCATTTCATTCATACACCTCTCTAACATAATTTTACACAACATATTCAAACATATTACTTAATTCTAATAAAATTACAATACAATTAAATAAAATACGAAATTTCAAAACTCAGACATTTAAATTGAATTTCAAAATACTTTGCCAAACGTACATTCATATATAGATACAACAAGTTAATAAATAGTTTCAAAATGTAACCATTTTGCGCTTGAGAACAACAAGTATCACAATAGACTTATCATTCTTGGGATTCAAGAAGACTGGCGAGGCAGCAAGTTTCATCTTATACTCTTCAAATAATTCATCTATAATTTCGGTACCAAAATGATCCGTTAGGATTCTCTCATGAACAGCTCTAAAGAACGTAGCACGAGCATCCACAGTTTGCACTGTCTGCTTCCCTGGATGATTGCTCAATGTCTCCATTCTCACAACTGTGAAACTCTTGCGACATGACTTCTGTCGCAATATTTCCTTGAGCTCCTCCGGTGTCGTAAAGTAATAGGGCACGTTAAACGAATCCACTTGAGCTTCCCCTATTTTCCCCTGCATCAAGTTCACGTTATATAACTAATTACTATACAGAAAAAACTTGGGAGAACGTCAATTTTATTCCATCTTTTTTCGCTTATGTGGCGCATACGTAAATGCCAACTGGAATTTTCAGAATGACACCTCAATAATTGCAGAAAGATTGTAGAACAATCATGACTTGACATTTACTTACCTGCCTGGCCAAGTCCACAAGGCAGGAACCCATAAGGTTGATATCGCAGGGTATGGTGTACTCCGTGGCAGTATCCCACGACGTAGGGACAGCCGGAATTAGAAGTGCCATGATTCCTCCACCAACAAGCTCATCAGCTCGAGCCTCCAAGAACGATCCAAAGTCTTTCGAAAATTGATTCAAGTAAGCATTATGGACTTCCTTTCTATCTCTCGTCCAAATAATGGACCCTTTGTTCCATGCTAGTGATGTGGGATCATTCAGCTCTCTTGGCACTTCCGTTAGCCACTGGAGAGACCACGATGAGTAAGCCAAGTAAACGGAACAACTGGGCAATAGGCGCCCGTGGAAGTCCCCGGGCAATGCCACTGCATGGTACTGTCTTTCCGGTGGAAGGGAACTGAAAAGGGTGTTGAAGTCATTGGAGTAGAGATCGTTGAAGAACACGATAAGTTCAGGTTGGCTTTTGTTGAGCTGATCTGCAGCTGGTTCTTTCTGAATTTTTTCCAGGACAGCTTCGGTGATCATTTCCATTGCTGGGAATGAGTTGTGTCCTGTTGCACATCCAAAATCCACTATGCCGACATACTTTGGAAGTTGTTTCAGTTCCAGATTCTTGTCGATTTCTTCTTCGATCTTTAGCTTTGCCAATTCTAATACACCTCTCTGCAAATTAGCAACGAATGATGTGATAAAAACAGCAGACAATTGATTGTGAACAATAGTACAAGACTATATAGTTACATGAAAATTAGAGATTACCTGATAAGAGGAGTTGAGTACATAGCTATTTGGTCCTTCTCCACCAATCATGGCACATACTTCCACTAGTCTTCTATGTTTTTGAGCCATGTGCTTATTTTTCTCCTTATTCAAATGTTTTCTAGATTGCAACATCATAAGCGCCAGTCTTTAAATATATACGACTCCAAATCCACGGCATCTAATTTCTATGATTTATGTATCCTGAGTTTAAGCTTAATATCACAACTTGTTGCGGTTAAATTAGCTTTCTTGGTTTGCAGGCTATTACATGAGCTCGTAAGGTTTACCCAGTACGCATTCAAAGATTAGAGGCTGCGGATTTCCAATGTCATCCAAATGTATACATATATACTCCCTCCGTCCTTTAAAATTTGTCCAGTTTTGACTTCTTGCAGTAAAAAAATCTAATTTTGACAACGAATTAATGTCCAACCGTAATGGTAAAATCTTCAATTCAACTAAATCCAACTTTTGTAACTCAATTTGGGTAATGCAAAATATTTTTTTCCAATATGAAATAGTTATAAAGTTGAGTTTAATTTATATTCCATCGCGAAAACTTCATGCATTTGGGTTGACGTATAGTTTTAGGTTAAAAGTTAAAGTAGTGATAACAAATGAAAAATATGGAAAAAACCCGAAAAAATGTGATTTGAGTGGTAAAATGTATAATTTGTATATTAAGTTGATATTGTCTATTATTTGTTGAGTATGGGATAATTAATTTTTTTGTCAAGATATGAAGTTCTATGCGATAATTTAAAATGCTAAATGTATGATTTTTATAGGAGGGATGGAATACTCATGAAAAATGGAGAGTTAATGATCAAACTCCTGTTTTTAACCTTTTGACCTTCCACGAGTCAAAACATTAAAAAATACTGTATAACTTTTCTTAAACACATGCTTGCATTTTTAAACTACTTGATCACCAGAATTTTTCCCAGAAATCCACATTTATCGAATTAAAAGCAGCTCTGGAGTGAGAATGCGATTGCAATGTAAAGTTCTGAAAAAGGAAATGCTAAGCACAATCAATATTGTCCTTGCGCCTTACAAATACAATGATGCTCACCAACTGCTCGTCAAAAATCCTGAATGAACAGAATGTGGAGCTATTTTCCATCTCCTTTCTCACTTATCCTGCTACATTGCTGGTGATAATTTACGTGCAACCGAATCGCAGTGTAAAATTATGGCCTTATGGTTCATCCTTGAATATTGTGTTCATTCTGTTTCTAGGTATTGGATGATGATTGGAGACTTCAATCAAGTTGCCAACTTCTTGGAAATAAAAGGGAGAGATGAACTCACTCTTATGTGCAGACTTAACATGGTTTAACCTTGTTCTCAAGCATAGGAAAGCTAACACGGTTGCTGACTTGCTGATCGAGACAAACACGAGAGGGCGTGGTCCTGAGGTCCATGCTCTTCCTGCTTCCTTCTGTGAGTTGTAATCTATGATGTCTTCCCTATGACTTGAATTTTTAGATTTTGTGTTCAACCTTAAAGCATTTGTTCTTTCACATATAGAAACACACAAAATCCGAAATTTTATGTATTTGACAAACACTTGTATGAAATGGTCTAACGCGTAAGACAAGTCCAAAGTGACTTGTAGTTTTAGATGGTCTCATGAAAGTCCTACTCATTACATTTACTTTTTATGATACTTAACCTATAAATCTTATACAGGACATTACTTATTTTTTGTGGTCAAGAGTCAATATCCAAGTTTGTAGCAGGCAGAAAAATGTAACAGCAGAGAAACTACCTTTTGAATGATTGAGCTAGTGACCTGGTTGAATATAGAAGTAGACTTCCATATACTGATGGTCATCAATAATAATAACTCAACTTCCTCTGTCCTTGCAAC
The DNA here is from genome assembly GCA_026545765.1 of Plantago major. NCBI lineage: Eukaryota > Viridiplantae > Streptophyta > Magnoliopsida > Lamiales > Plantaginaceae > Plantago > Plantago major. The sequence goes on from CM048843.1 coordinate 72,072,625, forward strand.
AGGAAAACACAAGTACTGAACAAATCTTATCATGCATCAGTGTCTCATTTTTAGTGCTCTATGGATTACAGTACCATGCCTCCTTTTCACATTAGCAGCTGGTGATCAAATGTTCATTAACTGTGGCTTGACTGCAGATTCAGTATCACTGAACGGCATAAGATGGCTCGGAGATACTCATTCAAGCATATCGATAAAGGGTTCGTCGTCCAGGTCAACTGTCACCACAAAACCAACTATTTCTGCTCATCCAGTTCCTTATGCGACAGCTCGAATCTCTCGGTCACAATTTTCCTACGTGTTTAAAGTCAGTTCAGGTCAGAAACTCATCCGTTTTCACTTCCATCCTACTTCATACAATGGCTTTAAAAAATCCAAGGACTTGTTCAATGTTGAAGCTGGTCCTTTTACCTTGTTGAGTAATTTTAGTGCTTCAATCACTGCTGATGCTTTTGCTGTGAATTTTATCACTAAGGAGTACTGTATGGTCGTAGAAGAAACATACCCTTTTTACATAACTTTCTCCCCTGCAACTGTAAATGATCATAAGTCACAAGATACACATGCTTTCGTTAACGGAATTGAGCTTATCTCTCTGCCAGAAACGTATTTGCATTGTCACATTGCAGATAGTGGAGTGCAGGTTATAGGGGAGAAGTTTCTGGTTCATATTGACAATAGTACTGCGTTTGAAACGGTTTATAGGCAAAATGTCAAACGGGATTCTGGTGACGATTTACATGGTATGTGGGCAGGCCTGGCAGCAGCTTTAAGCCAAATTCAAAACAAGGTCAGTACTACTACATGGAGAGTTTCAGTGGACTTAGGATTTAGATACTTGGTCCGGCTATTTTTTTTTGAGCTAGGACTCAAGCTGGCCGAGGACAGAAACACCAGCTTTGTAATAGTCATTAATCAAATGGTTGCATGCACTAGTTCGGACATACTTAGAGAAAGGGGGGATAAACATGTCCTTATTTATAGGGACTACATGGTGATGGCAAAAGGGCGCAAACTAGGAGGTAAAAGAGACATCATTATTTCGCTTCGGTCTAGTCAGGAATTTGTCTATAGTCATGGTCCCCTTAAAGGATTTGAAATTTTCAAGTTAAGCAATCATGAAAATAGTCTTGCTAGTCCAAATCCCCTACCCATACAAGATTCACCATACTGGAGTTTATGGGGTTCGCCTTTTGTTCTTGGTAATAGAAATACTTTAGCAACTGTTGTGATCATGCTTATTTGTTTGGTGAACATCATTGTTCACATGCTGAGGCAAACTTTGGAAGATAATTCAGGAGAGGAGGAAAAGAAGCCGGCTGATAGTATTACACGAAACTGTCGATCTTTTCTTCTACCTGAAATCCAAGCAGCAACTGATAACTTCAATGATGAATTTGTCATTGGAAAGGGAGGATTTGGTAAAGTCTACAAAGGATTCATAGATTACAAGCAAGAAATTGTGGCCATAAAACGGTTGAAGCAAAATTCCAAGCAAGGGAAACGTGAGTTTTGGACAGAAATAGAAACACTTTCTGAGCTTCGACATGTTAATTTAGTCTCCCTGATTGGCTACTGCAACGAACAGCAGGAAATGATTCTGGTTTACGAGTATATGCCCAACGGAACATTAGCTGACCATCTCTACAAACTTACAAGGAAAAACAGTAAATATTCAATTCTCTCTTGGGAAGAGCGCCTTAAAATCTGCATTGGAGCTGGTCGAGGACTGGACTATCTTCACACTGGCAAAGGGGTCATACATCGTGATGTCAAGTCTTCAAATATCCTTCTTGATGAAACTTTTGTGGCGAAAGTTTCAGATTTCGGCCTAGCTAAAACTGAATGTGTAAAAGGATTGCAAATTCAAGATAGCACAAATCTTAAAGGTACTTTTGGATACATTGATCCAGATTATTTTAGAACTCGTAAATTTACAACCAAAAGCGACACGTATGCATTTGGTGTTGTGTTGCTCGAAGCATTGTGTGGAAGACCAGCTGTGGATCCTCATGCTGGGGAGGACGAGCGTAGTCTTACTATGTGGGTCCTTCATGTCATTGGTAGGGGAGAATATGACCGGATCATAGATCCGAGTCTGAGCGGAGAAATTTCAGCAGGTAGCCTCAAGGCATTTTTGGGGATTGCTGAAAGATGCTTGCATGATGAACCAAATAAACGGCCAACTATGACTCATGTTGTTATACACCTTGAGATTGCACTTGAGCAGCAGACTGGTAACTATTTGTTACCAATTGCACTAGCAAGTTTTCCTTATCCATTGCTATCTATCTCATTAAATCTTATCTTGCTATTTGCAGGTTCATATTTGGTACGGAATGAGATAAGACATGTTGCTGCTTTTTTGCAATATTGTGATAAATCTCAACCAGGAACTACAACATCGTTTTTGCCTAATAAGATAACTGATCTTTCTGAGGCCTCGCCGTGTGACGTCGGAACGTCCATGAGCACAATGCAACTAAGTGTTGCCTCACCCCATGTGCAAATTATGACATCTACCCTACAAAAACAAACTACCTCATGTAGAACTGTTAATGAGTTTCCATATGGAAGAAAAGATGGCAGAAAAACTATTAAACACAGACTATCACGACTTTTTCCGTGGGATGGAGTCTGGAAGAAAGCAAAACCATCCAAGAACTCAGTGTTTGCAAGCATCTCGATATCAGGTACTGATTTCCCCACTGAATATCAGACATTTCAGTGTCTTGCCAAACATATTTCTGTCTCACTTATTGCCTATGCTAAATGTTATGCATATTTCAGTCTCCTCTTAGTGATTTGATGCTGGAAGCTGTTCTTGAACTCCAAACAAATTGGTCTGAAAATTTTGATATTATATAAGTAATTGCATTATAAGGCCACATATATGATTCGGGCATCTCCAGACAGAGATTGTGTGTACGTAATAAAAAAGGCCACCATACTAAATCTTATCAAATAATCACAGAGTGTTGTGTTTCAGTTGCACTAGTGATACATGAAAAGTAATAAATTGTGAATAAACTGGACTTTCACAAATATGAACTTAATGATCGTAATCATTCGTGAAATCTGTTTGGAATCATATTTACAGCTCCTGTTGCAAAGCAAGTCAACAACAAGACATCTTCAAGAGGCAGCAGTGCTTATCAAGATGTAAAACTCTCCCCTGAAGGTGAAGGCAAGGATTGGTTCAAGAAATTAAGAATTTTCTCATTATCAGAATTGGCGGTTGCCACAGCAGATTTCGACCCTCGTAAGTGTGTAGGGGAAGGCGGTTTTGGGCCGGTTTACAAAGGTTTTCTTAAAGAGATATCAATGGACAAAAGTGAAAGTGGATCCTTCATTGCTGTCAAGAGGTTAGATCAGGACGGTTATCAGGGCTTAGATGAGTGGCAGGTATTATAAAGTTACTTTGGAAGAAAGTGCAGGTGCACATGCTTTGCTTTTCTGTTTTCTTCATTACATTTTTTCTCTATATGTTTGTCTCATCTTATCTGCTTAGTTATTTTTTCTTTTCCAATCCATTGTGTAATGTGGGAAGATGTCAGAAGTTAAGTTTTCTCATTTCCAATTCAAACTTGGGTTTGGTTTTAGCTTTTTGATGCATTATTCTATCTGCAGCAAGAAATAGCCTTAAGAATCATTTTGGTTTTTTGGTCCTGAGACCATATAAAGTCGTTTTTGCTGTAGAGTGAGCTGGACATCTCTGGTTCTCTGTTTCTAACGTAGATGCACTTTGAAAGATCAGCATGTTGTTGAGGAAACATTAAGAGTCTAGCTCCATGTTCTGCCTGAGACGCTATATTATTCAATTCTACTCACCATTTTCTCAAACTTCTTGGTGTTGACAACATGAGATCAAGGATGGTCGCATAAAACAGTCTAGTTACATATGAAATGCTGTTTCAGATTCAGGGTGAAATCTACTTTCTCATCTGTGAATTTTTTTTAAATTACACTTCTACTAATGAAATTTGCCACTGTGTGCAGTCTGAAGTAAACTTTCTGGGGAAACTTTCCCATCCTAATATTGTTACACTATTGGGCTACTGCTGCGAAGATAAAGAGCTACTGCTTGTTTATGAATTCATGCGACGGGGCAGCTTAGAGAATCATCTTTTTCATAGTAAGGGATTAGATTGATCTCTAAACACCATCAGTGTTGTCTAAGGGTGTTTATACACACAGTAATAGGCCTTTTATCAGATAAACCACCTGGATTTTCGAATCTAGGTTCGTATATGCAAAAGGTCTATAGTATGCATATTGAGCAACATATATGGTAATACTGCATTTTAGTTCTAGCTGCTAATTGTCAATTGTTGCCTGTGAAGGCCACACTGCTGTGACGGGACTTTCATGGAATCTTAGGCTTAAGATATTAATGGGAGCAGCTCGAGGTCTTGCATTCTTGCATACTCAAGATAAACCAATTATCTATAGAGACTTAAAACCTTCTAACATATTGCTTGACGAGGTGAGAACAATCAAGTTAGTTTACACTGTTGCTATTTGATTCCTAAATCCGTTCCACTTCCTGGTGAAGATATTACAGAAACAGAATGCCGTAATTCTGATTTTTTAGTCATTTGTCTGATTAATTTTGGGTGCTCAGTCATACCATGTCAAGCTCAGTGACTTTGGTTTGGCAAAATTGGGCCCATCAGGTGATGAGACTCATTTATCGACTCGGATTATGGGGACATATGGTTATGCTGCTCCTGAATACGTCATGACAGGTATCATATTGATTTTGTTCACCTTTTTTCTGTAACGAAAGTATGGCATCATCCTACTGACATTTTGTATTTCAGGGCACTTGTACGTGCAGAGCGACATCTATAGTTTTGGAGTGATCTTATTGGAAATGCTTACAGGAGTAAGAGCAATGGACAGAAAACGTCCATCTGGACAACATGATCTGGTTAAGTGGATCAGGCCATGTTTTAAAAGCAAGAGGAAGCTAATGAATTTTATGGATTTGCGTTTGAAAGGAAGCTATCCTCCCAAATCTGCATTCCAATTATTTCAGCTTGCTAGAACTTGTGTGAATAAAGATCCAAAAGCCAGATCATCAATCACACAAGTAATTGAGACACTGGAGAGAAGTGATACTGTTTTGGAGAAACCTAGAGACCCTAAAGTACGATTTAGCAGCCAAATCAACAGCCCTTGTAACCAGTAACCTCCTCTGCCCGATATGCCATCAACACAGGTTCTGTTCTGTTATCTCTGTGATTGCAATGAGCTTGCCTTTCACAGTAAACAAAGAACATGTCATACGGAAAAGTGTACGCCAGATACTATTATTCTTACCATATATTGAGATTCATCCTTTTATTACATGACATTTTATATGCAATAAGTTTGGCCAGCTAGTAGCAATAACTTCATGATGTGGTATAAAAATAGATAAGTCAATAGTCAAAGTCAAGATTAAGGAAAGTCCGTCCAGAGTCAAGGAATGATATAATGACTTCTCAATTCGATTGGGAACTCTGGTCAAGTAGTCCGTCTAGAGCAAGAGTCCGTCCAGAGGTAGATAGGTAACGGAAATCTAAGTCTAGTAGTCAGAGAAGTCCGGCTTAAATGAAAATCCGTCTCTGGTGCACTTTGAACGAATAACCTGAAATGAGAGGAAAATGGGTTAGACCCTTTTGGGCCGGTTTGCCTAAGACAAACCGGGCTCGGACTCAACAGGTTTAATTTTCTGATCAAGCTTGAGCTCGGACCTATAAACTTAGAGAGTGGAATATTGAGAAGTAGTTACACACCATTATGAGGAGTAAATGATCTCCTATTTATAGTGGAACGCTCTGGGGGACACACCTCTGATTCATCGGAAGTTGGTCAGCTTGGCGAGATGGTGACATGTAGTCTCGGAGATAGGTGGCGCGTTTAGTTCACGCTGATACTTAGGATGTGGTCAGAGTTAGTCCGCCAGGACGCTCCAGTCGGACTAGTAGAAGGGACGGCCCTAGTTACATTATCTTCATAGGTCAAAGTCCAATTCCCCTGATCACAGATAAGTCTGTGGTGAGAGATGTTGGGGTCGGACCGACCCACAACTTCAACCCGGAATTCTGATCAAATGGATGGAAGGCGAGTCATTTGGTGACGGACCGCGAGAGCTGTAGGCGGACTCATTCTGTACATCTGTATAGATCATAGTAAGTCGCCTTGATCCGGCGTGGTCCGGGGACGGACTCATATGTATATATCACTTCAATATTCACAAGTATTGAGAGTGGGACTTGAACCCGGGTCTCTCGGGTGAGAGCCGAGTATCCTGACCAACTAGACTACAACGGATTGATGTTAATAATGTGATACTGTAATATACCTATCAGAGGTAATAATTTTGTAGATTGTATATACAATAACTCCGAGATACGGGATTAACGTCATATGTTTAGTATAAATATCACTCACTCACCGCATGTGATGTTTGATATGCATGTATTACTAAATATGTAACATTTGTATGATGTTGATCCGTCACGTAAAATTTTGCATCCAAACCTAGGTTAGTTCACTACAATAATTTGATCTAATTCGACATTTAAAAAGAGTCTTATCATGCAAATAAGAGTCATACTTCAAATTTACAACTCTTATTAAGAGACGCAGATTGTAAACGAGTCGTAAAAAGGGTGTGTCATATTTTTGGTTGAAGTACAAATTAAGAGTCATAATTTCAAAATTAGAAGTTGTATTTTTTAACCTTATTTTAGTAAATTCTAAGGTCCTTTTTCAGTTCATTTATACGACTCAGCAGTCGTAAAATTTATGAGTCGCAATAATCATATTGTCGTGTTGGTAAGTTACACCACCAAACAACCCATGTTTCAGAAATCGTCTGAAGTTGTCAAAATGATATCACAAACATTAGTGAAGTCCACCAAACAAATGCAGATATCACTAGTTAGTACAAATACTTTCATTTTCACTTTCACAAATCAACCTACAGCAAGTTTGATATGGAATGTTCTATCCACAAATTATACTAGTACTTCAGAACATAGGCAACACTTCAGAACTGGTTCATCATGAATAGAGTGAGAGGAAACCAAGTGTGCACAATTAGAGCATTTCATAGGTTTCTTGGCATCCCTCTTATAAGCTGCAAATTTATCCAAAAATGCCATGGCTTCATCCTTATCCAACCAGCCAGCATAGCAATTGAGTCATGAGAAGATAAACTTCTTTGACTCTCTTCTTGAAGTAGCAAAGAATAAGCTTTTGACAAAGGTGGAATAGGCTGCATAGATATGATCTGACTACGCAAATGAAAATAACTGTCATTCAGTCCCACAAGAAACTTAACAACTGCATCTCTTTGCTGAGAAGAAGCCAATCCACTAGGCAAATTGGAGGTGCATTTTCCACATTCACAAGTAGGAATCGACTTTTAATTGACATGCTCACAAAGACTCTTGAAACCATTATAGTAAGTGATGAGATTCTGAGAGCCTTGAGAAACTCTAGTCATGTGTTGTTCCAACTGAAAAATGCGTGAACCATCACTCTTAACATATCTCATATGCAGCCAGTGGTGAAGGCAAGTGTGGTTCAGTGGGGTCACTGGACCCCACTCAACTTTTTCCAGCCTTTGATACATATATATGTGTGTGTGTGTGTGGGGTAAAAAAAAAAAATTAATTGTTATGGACCCACCTTAAAAACTAAATAAGTGAAAGAATATGCAATCTTCTTCAATGAGCATTGACTTTAAATTAAACAAGGAAGATTATACTCAGCAGACCACACGCAAGCAGCAAGAAGCAGGCAGCAAGAAGCAAATCGAACTCTTTAATTCCGGCGACGATTAATTCCGGCCTTCGTTGCGGACTGCGAGGTCTCTCCTCCTCCTAATCTTCGGTTCTTCAAGTCCATATCTCTTCCTGGATACTTCCTTGATCTCAATTTTTCTTTATCAGAAAGAAGGTATAATTATAACCCTAACTTTGATTTTTTTGTGAATTTTGTAGTTTCTCTCTTTAATTTATTGGGTTGTTGCTGTAAAGTTTTGCAATTTCAATTTCCATAGGTTTTTTTGTGCTTGATGTGGGATGTAGGCTGTAGCTATATTTTAAAAAAATATCTTATGACTTTGCTTGGGCGAATGCAGCTTGCTGTACTACTACTCTCTCTACTAGAAATCTAGAATTGATTTTGGTGTAGTCAAGTGTTGAAAAACTTGAAAAGAATTGTTGTATGTTTCCAGTTTTTTATATTATGAATAGATGCTCTGTTTCTTGACAAATATCCCCTGCCTCACTGTCTTTTAGTTTTATATGTCAATTCCATCATGCTTTAGCTTCCTGCACTAATAGTTACATATAATGCAGTAATTTAAAATGCTTCAGTCAAGAATGGATAAGTTTATATCAAGAGGAACTTCAAGTGGTGTCGAGGCTTCCACATCCACTCCAATTCCGAATCAACCAACAAAGAAACCATGTGTGGAGTTTAATAAAGACGATATTATTTATGATCCGGGGAAACGGAAATCAATTGATTCATATGATCCAAACATTAGAGATGAAGTGCGTATGGCATACCTATTAAAAGGACCTTGTCAGCCTAAAGAACATGATTTTCCAGATAAAATGTGTATGGGAAAGCTTAAGTCATTTAAAGCTGAGTATTTTTTATGACTACAGTTGGTTGTAATATAGTGTATCAAAGGAAGAAACATTTTGCTTATGGTGTTATCTTTTTAAAAATGTTCATGGTTCTCAAGCTGGTGGTGGTGTATTTGTATCGACGGGATTTAGTAATTGGAGAAAAGTTGTTGAGAGGTTTGGTACGCATGTTGGGTTAACTAATAGTAGTCACAATGGTGCACGGAGGAAGTGTGAGAATTTGCAGAATCAACGTCAAAGTGTGTCTTATTTGCTTTCCAAGCAAAACATTGCATCACAAGATTCTTACCGTGTTAGGTTGACAATTACTTATGGTGTGTTCGGTATCTTTTAGGTCAAGCTTTGCCATTTCGTGGTCATGACGAGTCTGAAGAGTCGGATAATAGAGGTAATTTTCTTGAACTTGTTAGTTGGACTAAATTAATCAATGGAGAAATTGCAAAGCACATGGAATCTAATACTCCTGGAAATAATAAAATGATCTCTCCTGACATTCAGAACGATATGGTGAATTCTTGTGCATCATTATCAACCAATGAAATCATTGAAGATATAGGGGATTCATTCTTTGCCCTTTTGGTTGACGAGTCTCGGGATACCTCCGTGCAAGAACAAATGGTTGTTGTTCTACGATATGTGAACAAACATGGAGAAGTAATGGAGCGATTTGTAGGAATTGAGCATGTAAGTGACACTTCTGCCATATCATTGAAAATTGCTATTGATAATTTATTTTCAAAGCATAAACTATCCATATCTAGATTGAGAGGGCAAGGATACGATGGAGCAAGCAATATGAGTGGTGCATTTAAGGGGTTGAAGTCTATAATATTGGAGGAAAATCCATCTGCATTCTTTGTGCATTGTTTTGCTCATCAACTTCAATTAGCTGTTGTTGCAGTTGCAAAGAACAATCTGGATGTTGGTGACTTTTTTTTAACTATGCTACTATCATTGTCAACATTTCTACAGCTTCTTGTAAGAGGTCAGATGAACTCAAGCGTATCCATCATGAAAAGATACTTAAGATGTTGGAGAGTGGAGATATTTTGAGTGGTACGGGACAAAATCAACAAATTACTCTCAAACGTCCCGGTGATACACGTTGGGGTTCATACCACTCTACAATCATTCGTCTTTTGACTATGTGGGCATCGGTTTCAAAGGTTCTCAAGAATATTGAAAAACATGGTAATCTTGGTGAATAACGTTCAATGGCAAGGAGCATGCGAGAGAAGATGGGACAATATATATTTGTGTTTACAATGCATTTGATGAAAAGAATTATGGGGATTACAAATGAGTTGTCACAGGCATTGCAACGAAAGGAACAAGACATTGTAAATGCGATGAGTTTGGTTGATGCAGTTAAGCACAGATTGTGTTCTTTGAGGGAGAGTGAGTGGGACACATTTTTGAAAGATGTGAATGGATTTTGTTTGATCAATTCCATAGTTGTGCCAGACATGCAGGATTTCTATCCTACTCGTAAGCGCCTACATCCGGGAGAGGTTAGAATCACCTACTTGCATTATTATCGTGTTCAAGTATTTTGCCAAGTTATTGATTTCATTGCTGTGGAAATAAATGGCCGTTTTACTGTTGCAAGTTCGGAGTTACTTTTATGTGTATCATGTCTTTCTCCGAACAACTCTTTTGAGGCATTCGACCATGCTAAGTTGCTCAAGCTTTCTAGACTCTATCCATTTGATTTTTCTGCAATGGATCTTGTCATACTTGAGGATCAACTACATACTTATGCTTATGATGTTAGAAATAATGAAGAGTTCTGTAAACTTCGTGACATTGGAAGTCTTGCAAAAAAAAAATGATTGAGAGTGCCAAGGATCGTGTATTCCCATTGGTTTATCGACTTATTCGTTTGGCATTGACATTACCAGTTGCAACGGCAACAGTTGAAAGAGTGTTTTCGGCCATGAAAATCATCAAGACGGATGCACGCAATAAGATGGGAAATCAATTTATGAATGATTGCATGGTATGTTACGTTGAAAAGGGGATTTTTAAAGCTATTGATGATGAAGACATTTTGCAACGCTTTCAGAAGATGCGACCGCGTCGGATGCAACTGCCACCGGTTAGAAAGTGAATTTCGGATAATATATTTTGTAAACTATATGTAATTATGGATCATATTATATATTATATATTTTTTCTCTTTTAATGTATTCTTTTTTTCTTTTTTACGAATTCATCTAGAATAATTTTGATAAAGTGATAGTTAACTTTGGACCCCAATGAAAATTAAGTCTAGATTCGCCACTGTATGCAACAATTCATCCCAAAAAGCTTTTGCTTCCTTGAAATAGACCAGAGTCTTACGTACATCAGGTGCAACAAAATACATTAACCAAGCCAACAATAGCGCATTTACACGCGTCCAAGCAACAAACAACACCATATTAGTAACAGGAGGAGTAACCACCGTACCATCCAAAAAACCCATCTTACTCTTCATAGTTAACTCCATAACAACAGACTTCGTCCAAGCTTCAAAGTTATCACCTGTAAAAATCTCAAAAATACTTTACAACCAGGGTGATCCGCCGGATGGATGAAGTAAACACAATTCAGATCTTCAATGGGACTGGAAAACGACGTACTATTCCAGGTAAGAGCCATTGCAGGATCAATCGAATCAATAACAAAAAATGGAATTAACCGTCAAGAACCACATGAATCGCAACACAAAACAAAATCAAACGATTAAACTGATCAAGAAATCGAATAGAAACACAACGAAAATCAAAATCAGAATCTTTCAGTGAATGATACCATGTTGAATTACAAAATTCGAATCAAAGAAAGAGTAATTGAGTCAATAGAAAGATGAAATCAATCGAATTACAATTGAATTGAGAGAGAATGAAACTTGAAAGCAAAATTCTGTAAAACAAGAAGTGAGCCATTCTTCCAGCTAACTGTCTATTTAAAAGTTAGTTAGGAAGGTACAACTCTCTAAGCATTATGTACAAACAGACTAAATAAGAAATAGCGGCGTCAGTGATCCTTTCTGTCTTTGTTTCTTCTAATTGAGTCCTTGTAAAATTCCAGACTGTGCAATCAACTTCTGACTAATTGCAATTTGATACAACTTTTTGTTCTTCATAAACTCTGTTAATGAGTGCCAAACTTTTGACGAGATCTCATGGAGCCAATGATAACTAAACACTTTGGGAGTTTATTGCAAGATGGCTTATTTGAGAGGTTATGCAAAATAACGGCACTTCTAAGGTCCGACTACATTTGTACGGCTTAACATACACCCATATCAATTGTATTCATCCACAGCCGTTAGATCGTTTGTAAAAATACTATCTTAACTTGTACTCAATCTTAACCGTTCATCAGATTTTTAATTTTTACAATGACAAATTTCGTAAATTTTATTATACAACCGGGATTATAATGTCATAAAAGTACTTTTATAGTAAACACAAACTAACTAAATTGAAATATAAATTCAATCTTCAAATTAATTAACAATCTGGTCAAACAAAAATGTTAGCTCGTGTTCCAACAAAAACGTTTCTTCCCAATTTACCTCTAAGAACCCTAATCAAGAATCATCCCAATTTTATTCTCACTTTGCAACAAGTTCACTTAAAGTTGCAGAACACAATAACAAATTCAGCAAGAACCTCGATCTATTCATGGGCGCCCTATTATTCCTTCCGCTCGCTTTCGTAAGCGTGAAATTTGTTGAATCAATCTGATTAGGGAAAACAGAAACGCTTCGAATTTATTGATTTTCTCAGAGTTGTTGAACAGTTGCTCATTTCGATAAATAACTTGTCTTTGCCAATCGAAATGATGGGGAAATTAAAAAAAAAAAAACAAAGGGTTCCGTTAGTTTGTTATTTCCCGACTCCCTGCCGTTAAATTTCTTGGTCAACGTTAATTTTTTTTACTAGATACTGTCATGACCTTTATTTTTTGAAATTTAAAAAACAATGGCATCATAATTATATATTTATAACGTCATAATATTGGGCTTTCAAATATAGCTAGCCGTAAGGGGTGTACTAGAAAACTAGTACTAACCCGTGGCGATGCCACGATATAGTTTACTTTTAATAATAAATATAAATGTGAGAATTAAATAAATTAATCGAGAAAATAAGATAGTCAAAATTCATGGTAGACAACGTTGATCGTGATGTCGGTCGGAAGTCATTCTTCATCTAATATTATATCATTGAGTGTTTAATTATGTTAACTATAGAAAATGTAAAAATAGGGTCTTACCGTACCCGACTTGTTAATTAGTAACAGGTACATGTTTTTACAAAAAAAATATATCCCTCAAACGGAACCAAAATAAAATACAAAAGTATACAACACAATCAATAGGGTTGTTACCAACAATCTCGTGGTGATATGTGGTCACCCCACCACACACAAATATTATACAAACATAATTTCACATGTTACGGTTATTTTTTCCAACCCACCGGTTCCCAACAACCCTGCGGTGGTATGCATTACCCCCACCAAAGACACAAAAAGCCCGTCATGGAGATCAAGAAAGTGCAAAGAAGATCAAAGACATTTCCCCCGCCTGGAGAGTACCAGATGATCCCCGCCCTCCCCCGACTCGTTATGTAGATCAGGAAATTAAGTAGAGAGAAGATCTAAGAGAGTTTCCCCACCTAGAAAGTATCAGATCCCTCAGACCCGTTATGTATCAAGAAAGTAGAGAGAAGATCGAAGAGAGTTTCCCCGCCTAGAGAGTATATGCAGAACCACCCCCCCCCCCCCCCCCAACCACCGAAAAAATGTAGTTTATACTAACTTAATCATAAAATATTGCGGTCGGGTCTTGTAACAAAGGTATGGAACGACGGTATATACCAATCGGACCGAACATCATTATTTGAACGGGTTGAAATTCGGTCGATAGAACGGTCCTTCCATCGTAGATCGTAGAGAAGAGAAACCTTATACCTCATCCTACCGATCAAATCTTATACATAAAGAAAAGGAAATTGAAAGTCTTCACATGTAAAATGTTGTTGATAGACATGTAAAGATCAACACACCACCAATTAGCTCACGTGTGTATTTTCTATCTTCTGGAACTGAAAAGAGCACGTCTAGTACATGATTCATAGAACATTCTTAGAAGATCAGTTGAAGGTACTATGTCAAGCATAGATCCACAGGTCCTCCTATATGGATTCATGCCCATTAAGAAAATTAGTGTGTGGGTGGTGATTTTGATGGAATTATGGGATTTAGAAGATTTGATTGATCACATTTATAAATAGTTACAAAGGTTGGATATCATTGGCAGAATTATGTAACCAAAATTATATTAAAATTGTACATGTAACAGAACAAAATACGCATTAACTTGGCATCAAAAATAAATTTACCCTGATTATAATTGTTTTGTAATTTTTTAATCTAAAAAAATGAAAGAATTTCTCACATTGATTTGAGGCCAAAGTACTATAGCTAGAATTGATAATAAAAACTGATCTTTGTAATATATGGATGGATCTCATCTTCACATGCCTAAAAATTGAAAATTAATTGATTACTTTAATATTCTTTACCTTCTCATCTCTTCAACTTTATTCACTATCTCCTACGACTATTCATAATCTTTCATATAAGTATTTAGAGAAAAGTCGAAACCTAAATTCAAAAATAAAAAGAAACGTAGAGTTTTAATACAACTTAAAATGAATTTATTTTTACATTAATTTTATATTAGAAAATGTCCAAGTAATTAGAAAGCGCTCCAAGTATCATTTATGCACATACAGATCATATGTGCTTCAAAGTAAACCATTAACTTTAGAATATAGTAGAAAAATATACGAAAGTGCCCAAAATAACCGTAAGTGCACAGATGGTATGGTCGTATGGATATATATATATGAGGCTAATCAAAATAATCGTATATTTTAGTTTGTCCAGAATGTTTGATGCTAAACTATTTAAAATGAATATCTTTTTGAACGCTTGATGCTACGTTAATTATTTATAATGTGTTTTAATAATAATAATAATCTATTAAAAACATTATTCATGGTCGTGGCCACGACCCATGGACATGATTTTTCCAGATTTTATCGTCGTTTCAGTCGTAGCTCACGGATGCCACTATTCACGGCCATCACCATGACCATTGGGAATGGTGTAAGGTTGTATAAGTTCCATTCTTGTAAGCTTGGATTAGCTAAGTATTGTTCTTAATTAGAGTGTATAATCCACTTCGTCAACGTCTATTTATTAATTATATCGAAATGTTTTAATTTTGTTGAAGATGTACACTCAAAGTTAATTATTCACATGATAACTATGACGACTTAAATAAGTATATTATTTAGTACTTTTCTACTTCTTTTATGTTTGGACCATCCTCCATGATTGGAGAAACACCAATTGAAACGTAAAAAAATAAATCAGAAAAAAAATACGACTAACTGATTTTTCTTTATTAATACAAACATATAATTATCAATATTAGGCATGAAGATGGAGATAAATGATTAATGATTTGTATATAGGTAGGTTTAATAGTGAAAGATGTGGAACAAAATTTTCCATCAAATACCTAATTTCTTTGAAAAGTGAAACAAATGGGCAAAGCTAAAATTTATCGATTTAAGAAATTTAATCACCAAAGAAAAATCCCTATCAATTACTACATGTTGCCACTCAAAATCCCAAACAAATTTAGTTCTTAATTTGGCTGGCAAACCTTCCGCATTTTCAGCAACCATAAGACATAAAATTTTGTCTCCAAGCAATAACATTGCTCACATGATCTTAGCAACAACACTACTGCGTTCCCCTATTCAGACTCTGCTTAACCGTAGAATCAAAATTTTAAGTAGGATGGATGGAATTTGAATGAATCTGGTGGGTTTAGCTCATCAACTTTATATATTATATTATATAAGAACACCCAACTGATAATTTAAGCGCTAAAACATTAGCCTTAGTTCCTCACATTTAACCAGCTGGCAAAACTTTATGCAACAAAATTCTCTCTCCCTATTCGGAATATGCTCAACCGTAGAATCAAAATGTATAATTGAAAATATAAATATCTATTATATATTAATTGAAAATATGAATATCTATTAATATAAACATAAATATTCGGAGTTTTGTAGATAAATTTATATGAGACTTAATTAAAACTATATATGCAGCCAACATACAAAAAATAAACATTGAAATATATACTGGTTGAAAATGCAACTAATTCCACAAAATTCTTCCACGTAGGATTGAATTAATTTAATAAATGCTCTATTTTTTAAATTTAATTATTTCACTTTATCTCTTTTAATAAATTTATATTTTATTTTAATAAATAATATAATTTATTTAATGAATAATAGTATTCAAGATTGTTGTATATGGATTCGTCTTGCCACGGGGAATTCAAATATATGTTCAATATATTTTTCGGATTTTTATAAATAAAGTTATATGAGATTTAATAAAAATTATATATGCAACAAACATACCAAAAATAAACTATGAAATATGGATTATCGCAGAGTAATGTTGTACAATTTTCAACTTGCTTTTCAAATGATAAATTTTCTAGGGATAATCCCCTCGGGCATAACCGTTGTTCTAAATTATCATGCTAATCAAGTAGAACATTGTCCTTCTTCACAATTCTAAACTACATGAATTGTTCCAAAGAGAGAAGCACAAAATCCTGGCCGGTCCAGTGAGATATCAAACAGTATTACATCACTTACAACTTCCGAAAAATTGTACTATTCCTAACCTAACCTAGTTTGGCTGGCAAAATATGGCAAAAGAGGTTAATTTTGATAAATACCATGATTTTTCATAGATACAAAGAGCAGTACATATGTTTCACACTTTCTCTGAATATAAAGTAAAACATGAGTGCACGGAACAAAGAAAAATCTAATGCATATGGATCCGTTTTAAGGTCTTGTTATATAGTGTTTCACTCGCAATACTTACTCAACCTTTTGTCTTTAATATATAATAAAAAATGATGATATATACACTCAAGTTGAGCTAATTAAGGAGAAGCTGTTAAAACAAAATTGACATTCTTAAACTAATTTTTAAGTAGTTTTTACCACCCCATAATCTGAATTTTGCGCCTGCTTGGCAATTCATTGATTGCAGAAGAAACAAACCAGAATGTGCTTTTTTTGATCAAGGGAAATGCACATATAGATCTACAAATTAAAAACAACAATTACACACAAACATAACTACAATTTATGCTTATCAACTTCAGATTTATAACATAAATTTCCAACCACAATGCTCAAATTAGTTCGGACTGCTTTTCCCGCATGGCCAAACTTCATCTCCACACTTTAACTCGCTATGTTAAATCTTATGGTAGTTCATTTTATCTATGTATCCAGTAAGTACTACACCCACGTACAACTAAAATAGGAGTTTGAAGGAAATAGAGATTAAAATTTGAAAGAATAAAATTCATTAAAAAATATACATAATTGAGTCTACAGAAGAATATATATATATATATATATATATATATATATATATATATATATATATATATATATATATATATATATATATATAGACACACACACACACACACACACACACACACACACACACCAAAAGCCGTGAGCCAATGAGTTCTAATGAGTACAACATCCACCACACTACCTACCATATGAAAACAAATGCAATCACATTTTAAATAGAAATGTAATTGAGAGGGTACATTAAAGGACTCTATTTAACTACTTCAATTCCAAACCCGTGGACTGGGAGTCTGGGATCAGTCGTCGGTACGACAGTGGCAACATCTTGACATGAAGAAGAATTCGAGTACTCTTGTTCACAATCTAGGTATAGGCGAAATGCTAGCAGTACAGCAAAATATAAAGGATGGTCATGGATCTTGAGATCATTGAAGGAGATTGTCTCACCCTTATTCGAGCACTAAAATTTGACATCTTCCACTGAGCTAAAGTTTCGAACTGGAAAAATGAAGGATATGATTTTGAAGATGAAGACTACATTTATACTGAAAATTTACTTGATTATGTGAAAAGGTTTGCCTTATGTTTAGATAATCGTTACAATAATTCCAAAAATAGACTATTTAGAATGATTTACAAAGTATTATTTGAAATTTTTTTCGTGTGTTTACAAAACAGCAAAACCGTGTGACTTAACTATTAAAGTGAGATTTATTTTGTTTAGAATCCCTATTTTATAGGGAATAGTTGGGCTTTTTTTTTTTTTTTTTGAGAAAACATAATCTTCTATTATCACCAATAATCAGCCATAGGCGAAGAAACAAGGAGCAGGGGACTCATACAGGTAAAGAGCCCACACCATCACAATCAGTCTGAATATTCTGAGAAAGGGAATGTGCAACAGAGTTTCCCAATCTTGGAATAAAATTAAAAGAACAAGAACTAAAAGAAGCACAAAGTTGCTTAATGTCTTGAATAAAGTTTCCAATAGTAGAAAAATTCAAGCCGTTCGATTCCAGAGCTCGGATGACATTGAGGCAGTCACCTTCAATGATAACATGACTGCACCCCAACTCTTGCGCAAGTAGAACAGCTTGACAGGCAGCAAGCACTTCTGCGGTTTCCGGATCTTGAATATGTCTGATCATTCGTCTACGCCATTCCACCACTGAAGCCGAACTATCTCGCCCAACTATACCAAGTCCAGCAAAACGTCCCTGTTTATTTATTGAACCATCAAAATTAAACTTCAAAAAAATTCCAGTTGGAGGAGTCCAGCCTGCTGCTTCATTATCTGGCGGACGGGGACTGTCAAACTGAGATTGGGCTTCTTTGTACCGCTGAATGAATCGAACCACAAACGCCACGGCTTCACAAGGATCATAACCCATTCCCTCGTGGACAATCTTGTTCCTGTTAGCCCAAATGCTCCAACACGAACACGCAAAGGTCTCAAAATCTGCCGGTGAGACGGAATGATGAATCGAAGAGACCCAATCCCACACATTATTTGCTGTGGACAGTAGCACATGGTTAGATAAAGATGATAAAGCCCAAAATAAACGTGCATAGTGACAATCACGAAGACATGTAGCACATTCTCCTCCCCACATTTGCATACGGGGCAGAGGATATCATTAGTAATATGACGTCGCTGCAAGTTTTTAAGAACATGTAAGGCTTGTTTTAGTAATCTCCAGAAAAAAAAGTTTAACTTTGTTGGGTAAATTGGGTTTCCAAACAAAGTTCCAGCTAGGTGTAATAAAAAAACTTGAGCTGCCAGAATCATAAGACCGTTCTTCATGTCGAATACGACGGGCAAGGTAGTAAGCGGATTTAACTGAGTAAATTTCGTGCTTAGTACAATTCCATATCCGTAAATCTGCAAAGTCCGGACCAGCAACAGGAATAGAGAGGATGCTGGTTGCGTCCTCATCCCAGAACAGTGTATGAATCAGTTGCACGTCCCATGACCTCAAATCTGGCGCAAGGAGATTAGAGACAGTGGCTTATCCTAAGTCATAATTAAAAGTCAGGTGTGAAGGGTTTCAATGCTGCGTCCCGAACCAACCAATTATCCTTCCATATCCGAATGGAAGTCCCATTACCCACACGCCATCTTACGCCCTGCTTAACTATATTCATTGCTCCAAGAATACTCTTCCAGGTAAAAGAAGCCGAAGATTTTGGAGAGGCTTCAAGGACGTCGCAATTGGGGAAATATTTGGCTTTCAAGACTCGACTAAGAAGGGCCCAACAATGCAAATTAAAAGAGCGGAGGTCTCTAAATCCCATTCCCCCATCTCTCTTTCTCTCACACAAAGCATACCAATTAACCCAATGGATCTTATCTTGACCCCCATTACCCCACCAGAATTTGGAAAGGATAGATTCAATCTCGTTGAGGAGGTAATCCGGAAGTTTGAAGCACCCCATTACGTACGTGGGAATGGATTGAAGGACTGCTTTGATAAGGACCTCTTTACTCGCCTTAGAAAGGAATTTTTCCCCAAAACCCCTAGTCTTATCCCAAACCCTCTCTCGAAGCCAACTAAAAACCTCACGCTTTGATCTCCCCATCTCAGTCGGCAAACCCAAGTACTTCTCATGTCTATCAACCACTCGAACGGGAAGAACCCCTCTAATCTCCCCCACTCTCACTCCCAAGGTATTACGGCTAAACACTACAGTGGATTTCTCAACATTAATCAGCTGGCCAGAAGCACGACTATAACGAGCAAGAATATCCGAGATTGCTACAGCAGCATTCACTGTAGCCTGGCAAAACAAGAGGGTATCATCTGCGAATAGTAAGTGAGAGATCCTTGGTGCACTGGGACTAACCGCCACACCAGTAAGCACCTCCCTCCGCTCAGCATCAAGAATCAGTGAACTAAACGCCTCAGTGCAGAATAAGAATAGATAAGGAGAAAGAGGGTCCCCCTGACGGATCCCCCTCTCTGGCTGGATTGGGTCTAACGGTTTGCCATTTAGAATGACCGAATACCGAACAGTCCTCACACACAACATAACAAGATCAATAAATCTATGTGCAAATCCTAATCTAGATAAAACACGCTCAAGGAAAAGCCATTCTACCCTGTCATATGCTTTACTCATGTCCAATTTCAAAGCCATAAAACAATTTTTGCCCTTGGTTTTTTGTTTTAGAAAATGATTCACCTCGTAAGCTACTAAAACATTATCAGTAATTAGTCTGTTGGGCACAAACGCAGATTGAGTTTCAGAAATAATGGAAGACATATGCTTTTTCAATCTGTTTGTAATGGCCTTAGAAGCCATCTTAAAGATGACATTGCTAAGGCTAATGGGTCTAAAATGGGTAACAAGCGCTGGTGTCTGGCACTTAGGGATCAGAATAATATGGGTAAAATTCAAGTTAGTTCCAGGATATGGTCATTCAAAAAAGCAAGAACACAATCAATCACATTACGACCAACAAGATGCCAAAATTTCTGGAAAAAAATAGCAGGCATTCCATCAGGGCCAGGGGATTTATGGGGATACATATCGAAGAGGGATGTTTTTACCTCAATTGGAGAAAAGCGTCGGCACAACTCCTCATTAACCTCAGCATCAACCTTGGCATCCATAGTATCTAGAACATCATCCATGTCTGTACTGTTCGGAGAAGAAGAAGAGAAGATGCCAGAGTAATAGCTATGAACAATTCTCGTCATCTCGGACTGTTCCTCACGTAGAGACCCAACTTCATCGCGCAATCCTCGTATCTCATTCCTCTTCGACCGTACTGTAGCTTGGGCGTGGAAGAACCGCGTATTACGGTCTCCCTCCGCCAACCACTGAACCTTCGATCTCTGCTTCCACATGATTTCCTCTCTGTCTAAATATGTATAGTCCAGATTTTGTTTGTTATTATTAGATTTAAACGGTTTGGCCTCCTTAAAATAAGGCAAAATTGATTAGGCTGATCTATATATATGATAAAAGTGATGATGAAAATGGAAGTAGAGCTATGCCACCTATGCAAAAATCCTATGTGGCAAAACGAAACAAAAAACAATTCATTTATAATTCACTAATATTTGAGTCATCCGGTCAACATATATTTGAAATAATTTATCTTCTTCTATCGCCTAATTTGAAACAAATAAGTAGTTTTAAAGCTTCCCTATTTTTATGGGATAAGTAATTTAATCATTTTTAATCTACTTATATTTGATGTAACTAGGTCAACTTAGTTACGAAAGTAAACAGAAGAATATCGGCTTCCTTACCAACAGACGCCTAATTTGAAAGAAGAGGTTTTAAAGCTTCCCTATTTTTATGGGTTAAGTAATCTAATCATTTTTTAATCTACTTATATTTGATGTAACTAGGTCAACTTAGTAAACAGAAGAATATAATTAGTTTCTAAACTTCCCTATTTATATGGGATACATAACCTAAACATAGTTATTATACATTATTTAGTTTCTACATATCCGATTCAAAACAAAATCTAAACAAATATGGCTAAATATAGATATTAGGAATTTCAAAAGTGCAATTTAAAAAAATCCCACAATTCTAGGAGAACTAACCATATAATGACGTGAGCCTCCTATGCTAAACAGAAGTTGTAAATTGCACCGGGCTTTCGAGCAGAAAGGAAGAAGAAGAAGAATCGAAGAAGGAGAAAATGGGTCACCCTTTAATTATAAGATTCAAGTTGCGGTTTTGAAGCAATGAAATCTAGAACTCAGAAGTAGTTCGCAAGAGAAAGGTTTCAATGGCTTCTTCGAGGTACATATCAGTTTCCAATTTGGGCTTCAAATAGTTTCTCCAGTTTTGATCTATATTGGTTCAAAATATTGAATAACTTCAACTTGGATTTTCGAATAAATATCTAGATAATGTTCTGGAAGAGTTATTTATGCAGTATGTAGTGAATGTACAATTAGATTTATCTTTCATAAACTTATAAGACACCAAGCCCAAAAGTTACATGATGTTGACAAATGGATTTTCATTTGTTTTCCTTTCACAATTTACTGTATGTTGGTGTGAAACATTGTTTGTGTATTTAGTTTATGAGTAACTTTCATGTACCGATGCTCATCACTTTTTTTATAAAGTTACGTGAAACAAAGTGAGTATAGTACAAATACAATTATGAAAACTTATTTTGTTGGGAAGTAGGTACAATCAGTATTCCACCGCCAGTAAACTTCATACATTAAAATCAGCGTAATGTTTTAGGTGAAAAAATTAAAATTAATGGTAATACATGAAAATGTGCCAAAGTGTATACTTCTATTAGCAGAGTTGTAATTTTATTATAAAATTAACATTTTGAATTATTTGTTATGTATATGAGTTAATTTTCATTTTTATTAACGTATGAAGCTTTATGAAATACTTAAAATTAAAAAGATTGAAGTTTTGCGGGGACGATCGAACTGCTATGATAAAAGTACTCTACTAATGCACAAACATTCTATTAATGTTTTGAGGAGTTAAACTAATTAAGTAAAAGTGCTCTACAACTCACAAAAGGAATTTGACTGACACATTCAGTAATTGTGAACCAAAGTCTACATTAGAAGGATAATCGGCAATCGAAGCGATCAAAATATCGAAGAAGGAAAAATAATTGAATTTATCTTAAGCTATATATAAGCCACAATACGATTCTGCAATTTTATTACAAAACCAAGACACTGATGGATTTGTTTATTTTTCCTTTCCTATTTTTTCACGAAGAATCGGTAGTGCTATTTTGATTGTGACAATGTTTGCATTAGAATTTTTATTGGAATTGTTTTTTCTCTCCGTGATTCAATTTGAGCGAATGATATTTATTGAACTTATTTCTAAATACTTCGAGATGTTCCTACTGGATGAATTATCATTCTAAATTGTCGATGATATCCGGATATGAAGATCAAAATAGGTGAGATGGATCGACTTGCATAACACTTTTATGGACTGTTCAATTTCGTGTGTTGAAGTTTTGTAGTTCAAAATCATGCCCATATTTGGTCTTTTCATGTGTAACTTATCAGACAAATGAGTGTACATAATTTATCATACGAAAGAGTTTCTAAACTTGAGTATTTTGCATTTGGAAATACTTATGCTCTGTTTGTTTGCTGACTATCTGCATCTGGGTATGTATGTACATAATGTTGATTGATAACTTGACGGCCTATAAGCGCTACCTTCAACAAGATGATGTGAAGCACAAGACATGATTTCTTAGATCATTGTGTTCATGTGCAGTGATACAATGGAAAACTTTTGTCTGAATGCCAAAAATCCTGAAGCATAGAAGCATACATCTGAATGTTGGTGGTGAAACAATTTTTATCGAAGCATTTGATAAACTACTTTAATTCATTTATATATAAAACATCATATAAACTCATTGAATTCAAGCTAGCGGACGTTTTTGAGCATTTGACTTTTGAAAGACTTCAATTTTACCTGGTCATGTAAGGGGACATCCAGATTTCATGTATTAAAAGAACGTCTTGAGAAAGATTTACTGGAGGAGTCTCCTAATTTGGCAAGAGTCAAAGTGTTGGCAAGCGGAAATGCTACGGAAAGAAGATTCAGTGTATGTATAGGGGGGAAGTATATTGGCATCACTTGGTTCCTTTCAGCCAATGCGGTTCTCCAAATCAGAGTTCGAAGAGCATGGCGCTTCTTATAACATTCAGAATATGCTTAAGTCGCGATTTGTATTGTGGAAGTGATGGTCCATGTATAAAAAAGTAGGAGAATATTAGATACTATACTTATCTAAATCATAGTAGTTCTCATTAGAATAAATTTGAGTGTACATCTTCAAATTCATTTTGGTATAATAGATAGAAGTTGATGAAGTATATTATATACTCTAACGGCAACTACTAAACTAATCTAAACTTACAAGAATAAAAATCATAAAATCTTATAAGGGGATGGTTAATAATAGGACACTCGCTTTGTACTATTCTCAGTACTACATTCTAAACCATTATATCACTTTTAGATTTAATATCAACCCACCGTTTTTTATTAATGCGACAAGGCATTGCATAGTCACATAATGAGTCGCATAATTGATTGCATATTATAACGTTGAATTAATTATACATTTTTTATGTTTTAAAATTAACAAAAGATACCCAAGAACAATTTAAAACAAACTCTCCATTAATCAAACACCCCCAATCCATTTCAAAACTAATTTTATAAGAAAATGACCGGAGCTTTGATGGCCCGGTTAGAGCTTCCATGGAAGCTCAAAAAAGGGCTTCCATGGAAGCTGAAATCGAGCTCCCATGGAGCTCAAAGGCAGCTTGAAAATGAGCTCCCATGGAAGCTAAAAAATGAGCTTCCATGGAAGCTTGGATGTTTCATTCAAGAAAAAAAAATTAACAAAAAGAATGTTGTGGTGGTGGTTGAAGGAGTGCGGGAGGAGGTGGTTGTTTTTTGTGGTGGTTGAAGAAGTGGGGAGGAAGTGGTGGAGAATTGTGGAAAAGAAGGTTAAGTTTGGGGTATAAAATATAAAGATAAGATTTAGGAGGATGAGTTTTATAATTATATGTAATTTGTATTTTTGAAATTGTTCATATTATTAAATTTGTTTATAAATTAATTATTTATTATTTTTATTATGACATTTATTATATTTTGAATGGTGTACTAACAATAATACAATAAAAAGTGTCATACTGTTAGCCAAGCCCACCTTATAATGTATAACATGAGCGAACGCTTAAAGTTGCGTTAGTTTGTATTCTACGGGTGAAGTTTGATTTAAGGGATTTGCACTCTAATACATTTAGTGTACTACCAAACCATAGTTAGAAAAAATCATACTTCATCTGTCACGGAGAACTTCATATATTAGGGTTAGCACGCGGTTTTATGCGAAAAGTTAAAGTAATGATAGAATATAGAAAAGGTGGGAAAAGTGTACTTTTAGTAGCAAAATGTGTAATTTTAGTGAAAAATTGAAATTGTTTTGTTGGGTGTTGATTAGCTTCCTTTTTTGGTAATGTATCAAATTCTATGGGACGGCTAAAAATGGCAAATATATGAAGTAGTTATGCGGTACGGAGGGAGTATACAATAATATTGTAAATTTCAAATCATATGTCTATAAAGGATAAACAAATTCCAATTACATACAGGTTTCTAAACATGTTTACTAAGTTATGACAATTAACAAGAGCCAAAGACACTATTGAGCTCATGTTCGCCTAAATCCTACTAAATGGGTTGGGCTTTATCCAATCCGAATCGAACCTGTGAAAAATAATGACGTAGAGATTCGGACATATACGAACCGTTACAAACTGTAATAACAATAACCCAACTGACGGATCCAACATTTTATGGTTAAGTTAGCAATTTTTTGGGACATGGAGGGGGGTGTGGGTTAAAAAAAAACACTGTAACATGTGAAAATTATATATGTAAATACTCCCTCCGCCCGGATTGAATTTCATGCGGGTCCGGACACAAATTTTGAGCGAATGGTGAATAAAGTAGGAGAAATAATGAATATGGATGGAAATAGATTAAATAAAGTAGATGAGTTAATGAATAAAGTAGGAGAAAGATTTTTCATTTAAGGGATGGGAAGTTGAAATTGGGACGTCCTAAAATGGAATGCAGGAAGTTGAATTCGGGGGATACCATCCGGAGAGGTAACATTGGTGGGAACCGACCCTGTTAATTTTGTTATGCACTTTTAGTATTTTATTTTGGTTTGGGTTTGAGGGATTCGTTTTTTTTTTTTTAAATGTATTGGTTAAATTAATGGGTCGGGGTATAGGTAGAAGACCCGATACGATATAAAATATTTGTTATCAACACGTCAGGTCCTGAACGGGTTCGAATTGGGTTCAATCCCACCCCTTTAAAAGCATACCGGTCATTGTCAGTCGTATTTTTACATTTTCTATAGGAACCATAACAAAAAGAGTCAATGAAGAAGGACTACCCACCAACATCACAACTAATGATGTTTACAATCAAGTTTGACTCCGATTAATGTATTATGTTGTTACCTTCTATTTATTATTAAAAGTAAATTATACCGTGGCATCGCCACGGGTTAGTACTAGTTAATCACTAAAAATAGGGTTGTTCTCGCATTGCACTTTCTGTTGCAGAATATTTTTTGCTAAATACAGTTTATATTTGATTTGAAATACCATATATAAATTGTTGAGACTCCTTAAAAATAGGCAGATTATGTTTAAAGTTAGTTTTAATATGTTTAACCTAGCTAACAGTTTTCAACGTCAAAGCTAATGAATTATAAATACATTTAATTTGAGATTGGTAGGATTTATCCATGAAAATAGGATAATTAAAAAATCAATTATTTTTTCTAGAATTTGCCACATCAGCTTTTTGCATATGTGGCACAACTCTTCTTTCATCTAGCTCATCACTTTTATCATATATATAGATTGGCGCACAGTACTCGCGTGCGAACTTTCAACTTATTGTTATTGTTGGAAAGACTATAAATTAATAATTTACATTATCGTATAACTATTAATTGTAGTGCAAGTTTTATTGAAGTCACATGGATTCTGCAGCATGTTAAGACCGACTCCATCAGAGTCCCAAAATGATTTTGGGACTCTGATGGAACTCACTTTGAGACTCCAACGGAGTCTCAAAGTGAGTTGCATCTTTGGGACTATGGGGTACAGACCAAAATTTGGGGGGCGCCCCATAGTCCATTTCACCCTTTTTTTTTTTTTTTGATTTTTTATTTTCAGTTTTCTTTCCTACTTCTAATTTCACCAATTTCACCCTCTTGGTCTTTCCTACTTCTGTTCCGTCCGGCTTTGTTTGCTTTTATTTTTTTTTTGATTTATTCATTTTGTTTGATTTTATTTTTCTAAATATTGTAAACTAAAATTTCAAGTAATATATTTTTTTTGAAATTTCATTATTATTGAATATTTTCATATATTTTCAATTTCAAGTGTTCTAATTTTCAATCTCAAGTATTGTAATTTTTTAAAGTAATGTAATTTTTATTTTCAAGTAATATATTTAAAAAATATTAGTGTGATTTTGTTATAATTAATTAACAACATTTAAAATCAATTCAAGAATAAACTTTAAAAGGAAATGAGAAAAGAAAATGAAATGAATAATTAAGTTTGAAAGAAATATTAAAATAAAATAGATTTTGGGCCTCACTGTTAGAGTAGATAATTGTGAAGAGTTGCAAAGTGAGTTGCAGTGAGTGAAATGCTGACGTGGCAGAGATTTTGAGACTGAGCGAGTTGCAACTGCTGAAGATGGCCTAAGGGGAAGGGATGGAAAGCAAAGTTGTTGAAACTAGCTTTCACCGAATTTAAACAGTATATGAAATCTGGCGACACCGAAACGAGAAATGTTTTGGTACAATTGTAGATAACATGACTTGTTTCTCTAGAATTATAGATGTTATTATAGTCTACTACCGAGCTTGGCTGTATCCAAAGCTCAAAGCTCATATGGGCCTTTTGATGCTGGGATAAGTAGTTTTGTTCGGCCAAGGTTGGTGGTTTGCGTAGTTTTTTTTAAAATTCTGTGTGTCTGGATCTTTTGGATCGCCTTTTGTATTAATACGTTTTTTGGATAATCGAAAGTATTTGCTCAGGTTTCAAAAAAAACAAAAGATTAAACCATATAATATGTTGTGATGAAACGTTTTTTGGATAATCGAAAGTATTTGCTCAGGTTTCAAAAAAAAAAAAGATTAAACCATATAATATGTTGTAATGAAAAAAGATGTTAAATTGAGGGGTAGAAAAGGAAAAAAAAAAGTTGGTCCGTTAACTACTCTTATAGTCTTCCCTTTTATAATAGTAATAGAAAAGTATAAAGGTTTTAAATATGGATCAGAAAAAAAGTTAGATCAGGTTTTCTACCGTCAATCAAGGTGTCGCCTTGACTATTGTCAGTTAATGTATCGATATCTGACACGTGTCCGTTGCTCGGTATCGCCCTAAACCGTTACTCTTTGTCGCCCTCAACTATTGCTCTGTATCGCCGTCAACCGCTATTTTTTTTAAACTATTAACTTCTTCTAAAAATTTTAATTATTAAAATTTTAACTCTCCTTCCCCAATCCCCACCACCACCGCACCAACACCACCACCCACCATCTTCTTCCCCACCACCAACACCGCACACCACCACCAAAATCACTGTCGGAGCTTCCATGGCGGAAAGCTGATCAGTTTTTTTTTTTTTTTGGAGCTTCCACCACCCTGGCGCCATGGAAGCTCCGGCAGTGGCGTGGCCGGAGCTTCCACGTCCATGGCGGAAGCTCCAGATTGGAGCTTCCGTGGCGAGCTTTCGTGGCGGCTTCCGATGAATTGTGGTGGTAAGAAGATAGGTGATTTAATTTTAATTATTGGTTTTGATTTCAAAATTTTAAGTTTGATTTTTTAATAGAGGTAATTTTTTAATAGATCAAAAAAATTTTTAAATATATTTAAATAATTTAAAGCGACGTAGGCGGTTAGAGCAACACGTAGCGCAACACCTTGTGTGACATTAACGACACCCCATGGCAACACTTAGTGCAAAAGATAACAGATTATTCGATCTCCACCGTTAAATTTTTAATCTAATTGATCAAAATAGGTGACTGACGTTAGTCAGGGCGACACCTTGACTGACGGTAGAAATTCCCAAGTTAGATATATCACTTGGGGTTTGAAAGTAATAACTAAACCATATGGTTTCCAAGGGGGGTCTAATGGTAATATTTAAACAATCTCAGTGAATCAAAAGTTATATCTCTAGACTATAAGTGACGGAAAATATGGAAAAAAACACCACCTACGATATTAAGATCACCAAAATAATTTACCCAAACTCTAAGCAATTTAAATTACTCCTCGTTCTTTTCTCAATTGCTTACTCCTTTTTTTTCCTCTTATAATTAACCTCAATAGAGAGTTTATATATGAAGGCAAAATTAATTTGTTTTTTGTCCATAAAGTATCATGTATGCTAAGAGGGGGTGTATAAGTAATAAAAAGATTTATATAGAAGTAGTTATGTGGAAGATCATATAAGATAGCCAAATTTGTTAAAGTTTAGTACATGAAGTATTAATCATACCTGACATGGAGTATAAATAATAAAAATATTAAAAATAGTTATGTGGAAGATCATAGAAACAGGTTTCGCGTCTTTTTTTGCAAACTTTAGGTTCGTGCCAAAATGAAAGAAATTGATCAAACATATAACCAACAAACGCCATTACAGATATTCAGGCAGGCAGATGTTAAGATCTGATCAGATCACTTGAAGATCACTTAAAGATCTGATCAGATCACAGATCTTCAGATCTGATCGTTTTAATTGTAATCTAATCATATATTATTTCCATTCAGGGTCAAACTGAATGCTATGTTTTGGCAAAAGTGGTGATAATTGACTAAAAACTTTGTGCACCTCTCTTATGCCTTATGTATTTTTGTGAAATTTTATAAATAAACTTTTATTAATTTCAATAAAACAAATTAACTAAAAACTAATAAGATTGATCATGAATTGACAAGGTCACTCAAATTTGGATCTGTTAGGTTAAATTACGGAAGACTCAAATGGTAAGCGATTTGAATCCACTCGAGCAAGGTCTCGAGTTCGAGTCTTGTGGATGTAAAAAACACCGTTGGAAGAGCTGCCCTTAAAAAAGAATCCGACAGTACTCGGCTGTATTACTCGCATGTAGCGCGAATACCAGTAAGAAAGGCTCTCCCTAATAGTGTTATTTACTTACACAAGACTTGAATCCGAGATCTTACTAAAGTGAACTCAAACCCTTTACGCCTTGAATCAATAATCGTTGGTGTTTTTTCTTTTAATGAGAAAATCATTGGCGTATGGAAAACTCACATTATTTTTATATAATAATGTATATATTCAATTTCACTCTTAATTACGATAGGTAAAATGCTTGCTCCTTTCAGTTGAGAAACATTTTCGTCTTTTTTGTTTCCTCATGTATAATTACATGATCACTACCAATGTACCAAAACCTGTATTTTGAAAATTTCGATACTTGACTGGCCTTAATACTGATGGAGTGAGTGAGATTCAACTAGATCAACTCTACATCAAGTCGGGTTTTTATGAAAGAGGTATCAAAGTGGCTATCTGAAGAAAGACAATACTACAATTATTTACAAAAATATTATCGTTAATACAAAGTCTTGTATGAGATCATATATATTTAATTTAAAAAATAAATCGACCTACGTCAGTACGTTGTTAAGAAAAACACTCAATTTTTAAGCAACATAAATCTTCACTAATAATTCTAATGTATGCTCGTATTTTTATTTAGAGTATAGACATTATCCACGCGGGTTTCCCACTATTATTTTGATGAGTTATGTCTCCGAAATGTAACTCCACCAGCGTTACCAATTCAATTGTTTATGGAAGCTAGTGTGGATGAGATAGTAGTATATATACTAGTATATTTATAACTCTCTCGAAACCATTCCACTAGGCAGTAGGCACCAGCCAAGAAAGAGAAGAAAAAACACCCATTTCTAGATATTAGCATATAGCAAATGAAATACTAGATCAGTACAAATGTCCTCTCAATATGAGTCTCATGAGCTCCTTGAAGCTCAAGGCCTCATATGGAACCATGTATACAGCTTCATAAACTCCATATCCCTCAAGTGTGCAATCCAACTTGGAATACCCGATATTATAAGTGATCATGGTAAACCAATGACACTTTCCGAATTAACAAACGCCCTCCCTATAAACCAAACAAAATCCCACAATATCCCTAGCCTGATGCGCATCCTGATCCACTCAAAGTTGTTCGTCAAGATCAAGATATCTGATCAGGAGGGTAGTGATGAAGAGGGCTATTGGCTCACACCAGCCTCGCGCCTCCTCTCAAGAAACGAGCCATTATGTCAAGCCATGTTCAGTCTTGGTTATCTTGATCATCAGAATTATCCAGGGCAACATTTGGCTGAATGGTTAAAAAATGATATCACCACGACTTATAAAACAGCTAATGGGATCGAACTTTGGGAAACCTTCGGGAAGGAGTCAAGGCGGAATCAGCTATTCAACGAGATGATGAATGCTGATTCACGATTGGTGGCCAGAGTTGTCGTTGATAAATGTACACATGTTTTTGATGGGCTGAAGACAATGGTAGATGTTGGAGGCGGCCAAGGAATTGTTTCGAAAGCTATAGCTGAAGCTTGTCCGCTATTACATTGTACAGTGCTGGATCTTCCACATGTCGTTGAAGACTTAAAAGGGGAGGAAAATGTCAGTTTTGTTGGTGGCAACATGTTCGACTCCATCCCACAGGCTGATGCGGTGTTGCTAAAGGTATGACACTTGATATAATATTAATTGATTGAATGTTAAATATATAGTGTGTAAACAATTTTAGATCTCCAACCATGCTTGGGCGGAGCAAAACAACTCTGCCCCATGGTGGAGCTCCAGCAAGGCATGTTTGTTTTTTCTTCTTTTCTTTTGCTTATAATCTTCTGAAGTAAGGGGTTCGAAAGTAACGTTACATTCACTACATATTTAATGTTGACTTATTGACGTTTAACGGTGAGGAGTTCAAAAGTAACATTTTAAGTGAGGCTGGATTTTTCTTATAATTTTGCCATTAACCGGGTGTTATCTAAAACAACACTACCAAATGACTAAAAGCCCTCTTAATTTTTGTCTTTAATTTGAGCTATATGTATAAATTGCAGTGGATATTACACGATTGGAGTGATGAAGAGTGTCTGGAATTGTTAAGGAACTGCAAGAAAGCCATTAATCCGAGCAGAGATAATGGCGGGAAGGTAATCATCATTGATATGATCTTAGATGATGAAGAGCAAGAACACAAAGCTGTTGAGACTCAACTATGTTTTGATATACATATGATGGTCCTTTTCAATGGAAAAGAGAGAACCGAGAAAGAATGGGCAAAGATGTTCATTGATGCAGGATTCAATAGCTACAAGATCACACGAGCATCAGGGTTGAGGTCGCTCATTGAAGTCTTTCCATGATGTTGCACGACCATCAACCATATAAAAAGGGCGAGCATATAAAAAGTAGCTCATCAAGTTATTCACTAAATAATTACAAAAACTGATGTAATTAAGTATAAATATAATACTGTAAACAATATCGATAATGTTATAGATGTTGA
Organism: Plantago major; assembly: GCA_026545765.1. NCBI lineage: Eukaryota > Viridiplantae > Streptophyta > Magnoliopsida > Lamiales > Plantaginaceae > Plantago > Plantago major. The sequence goes on from CM048843.1 coordinate 72,104,976, forward strand.
TACGGTTGTGTTTAGTAAAAAATTCTAATGTTTAAGCGTATGATAATAATGTTTTTGGGTCTTTTGTAATCCCTATAAAAAATGTTCCCTAAAAGACTTACTCTATGAGCCGGCCCAATCAGCTTCCTATTTACTGCTTATTTTCCTACTTAATTATGTTGTTTGAGCCACTCACAAGTGGACACATGTCATAGACATCAAGTCAACAACTAACAACAAAATTAAGTTTTTGTCCCTTTTCTATTTGTTGTTAGTTGTTGATTTAGAACATATCTATTTGGCTAATTGATTCATTGATTCGATTCTGCTTGGTTATATTTTATACTACAATTGATTCGATTCAATTCGATTCAATTGATTGATTCAAGAATTTCATTGAAGATAATGAGGCTTAATGTCTCTGCCATGTGTCCACTTGTGAGTGACTCAAACAACATTATTAGCATAAAATTGAGTAGAAGATCCTCATCCCAATCAATCGGCCATCTCCCCTCTCTTTTTTAAATTTCATCTTGCACTGGATAATTTGTACTCGATAAATTACAGCTTCCGTGAGCTGTATAAATGAAGGAGGAGATGAGGGGAGGAGGAGGAAGAAGAATTGGGTTTTTGTTTTCTTCCCTTTTCTATTTTATTTTAACCTTATTTCAAATTTAAATTTGTTTTACTTTTTCTTTAATTTAAAAATGCCATAAATTCCACATGTGGAGAGAGAGTGCTGATTTTGGCAACATGGTCAACGAGAGATGGATTTTTTATTTCGTTAACAACATAGACGTTTTAATTAATAACATGGATGTTTTTATTAATAATATAGTCCGTTTTATATAAGTTATCTAGAGACCGTCTCTTATGAGACTTTGTATTATGTAATTATACCTTTAAAGTGTAGTTTATGTAATTCACCCATGATTGTAACAATTTTTCAAATATCTTCCCGGTTTGAATGGCTATCACAAGGGAAAAGATAATGTGCGACGTTTCGTGTATGGCTTGCCAGGCTCTTTCTATGGAAGGCTCTTTGCGGAGAAAACCTTGCACTTTGCTTTCTCGTCCTGCTCTGTTCACTGGCTTTCTCAGGTACTATTATATTGTCGACTAACTCGATCATTAAATTTTGGCCCATTTAAATTTCTAGAAAATTATTTCCGCACCCCTAAATTTCTCTGCCAAGAACACAGAAAATATATTCTTGGCAGAGAAAGCCCCCCTTGTGTGCTTGAAGCATACTCAAAACAGTTCTATATATAGAGATTTCTCTACATTTTTGTGAAGATACACAACAGAATAAGAAGTTATGCTAATTCGTGAAGAGTTATTGCTTAAGTTAGTTGAGGGATTTGTATGGTAATTTAAACAATAGAAGTTATACATAGCAGTTAGAGTTTGTTAAACAGAGTAATAGCTCATTTGTAACTCACTTGATTGATTCATCCTTCCTTTCGATTTATCAATAAACATTTATGCTTCCATATTGTGGAAGTTATCAATTTTAAAGATGCGAGGTACTTATACGGAAGTATTGGCTCCTAAAATTACTAGACATAAGCTACCGTGCTATATGAATGTGTGATGGGCAATTGATCCTAACCCAATGTTGCTTGAATTGCTTAAGAAATCTCCATACCAACCAGCTGAGAGTTTCGGAATCCTGTTTAAGGTTGCACGATCGATGCCATACATTCCGAATTTTGTGTTGTATCCGCTTGCCCATTCGAAGTTATCCATCAATGACCAAACAAAATAGCCACGCACATCAGCGCCATTCCTGGCATTAGAAACCACTAAATAAGCAGGAGACTTCACTAGCAAGCTAGTTAATCAGTACGTACAAGCATTTTGTGAAAGAGTTTAACAAAGTTTGAAATGTACAACAAAATATCTCTTGCAGTAATCATTTCTTAAATTTCAATGATCCATCATAGAGGGAAGCAAGCTAAAAATCAAACATCAATTGTTGCTACCTGATAGATTGAGCAAGAGAGGCAAGGTATGATTTGTGGTAAGAAATTCGCTTCCCATCCTTCAGGTAGTTGTCTTCTTCACTCACTGGTGAAGAGAAACCTGGGATATATACCATGTCATGTTGATCAATATATGTATTCAGTTGCTTAGCACCATAAAAATCAGGTCAGGCAACAGTTTCAGATCCAATACATGACACGACTTTATTAGGCAACATGACAGATCGATTAAGAAAGGTATGCACACCGTTTTCAGTGACAAACATTGGCCTGTTATGATATCTTTCCTTAACAAAGCTCACAACATCTTCCATACCACTTGGGAAGACGAAAAGTCCAGGAATTCCAGTCTACACGAGAAAGAATTAGTTGTAGTCGAGGAACACATATCTTAATTCGTTGTTAATTAATGCTTTGTAGAATATATATCAACATTGTATCTTACTGGTTCCCCTATTGAAACACCATTGCGATAACCTGTAGTGCATACAAATCCTTTGATAGGGCGGTCAGCACCTTCATTGCACCTTAATTCATTGCAACCGCAGGAAGAATATATACAATCCTTTGCATAGGCTGTGCCATAGTGGTTTATCCCTATAAAATCGATGCTCTCCCTTAATAGGACCATTTCATCTGAAGAAAACTTTGGTAATTGGCTTCCAAGGCAACGCCTCATTTCCGATGGGTAGTCTCCAAATACGACTGGATCCAAAATCCTTCACAAGGAGACACATTATACATTGTAGTACTATTATATAAACATGTGCTCAAGCCTCATGCCAGATAATTTGATTGTGTAGTTGTAGACATACCAAGCAGTACCGAAAGCTAAAGCTCGAGTTACAGCTTCCTTATCCTCCTCGTTATCTGTCAGTGGTTTGAAACCCAGTACATGGATTACCATGCCTATAGCTCCATTCCGTTTCTTCTGCGCGTAAAGTCTATGTTAGAGTAATAGAGTATTAGAACTAAAAATGAAGGCATAATCATCCAAGTTGAGTGGTTAATATAAGGCGTCACCTTAAACTGCTCACGATATAGTTTAGCAGCCTTAGCATGAGCCAATAACTCATTATGTACAACAATTAAAGGCTCGACATCTGAATTTCCATTGCTGCAACGACCAAATGGTGGTGAACAATGACCAGGTGGGTACGTTCCAATTCCATAGCCCCATTCAGCATATATGTTGGGCTCGTTGATCGTGACCCAATACTTCACCCGGTCAGCAAAATTCTCAAAGCATGTCTTGGCAAAATGCACAAAGTCATCCCTGTCAAACCATACACATGCTAATAAATCATAAACAGATAAAATAATCCAATACTCAACCTTATATTTTGACTTATTTCTCAATTAGCTAGAACTTCTAGGATCAACGATAAAAGAGAAAGAAACTCTACATACTGCATAAGTGGATTGAGCCAAGCCCCATATCGATCCTCAAGTTCTTGAGGAAATTCATTGTGGTAAATCGTCACAAAAGGCTCGATTCCTGTGTTACACCTTATACAAAATCTTCAAACAACACGAAGTGGCTACTAGCTACGGTTAGAGAGATCAAAGCATTGATTAGTCTCATAATGTACCTCTTGATAAAAGATTATCGATGATATTGTTGTAGAAGATGATAGCAGCTGGGTTAACCCCACCAAACCTACCTCCTAATTATCAGAAGAAGTAACATACATATTCAAGAAAGCAGACTAATTAAGAAAACTAGTTAATCCACATTTGAAGAAACATACTAGGAAGAAGTCTGCTCCAAGAAATCGAGAAACGGTAAGCATCTACGCCAAGAGAATGCATTATCTCAATGTCTTCCTGTGATGAAGCAACTCAGTTGCATACAGGGGAATAAGATAAGGTGAAGAAACAACAGAGTCCTGAAGAAGTAGTACCATATAACGGTGGTAATGATCATCAGCAATATCAGCATTTTCACCATTTGATATACTTCCTAACAAACATAAGCATTAACACAAACACATGGCAGACAAATCACAATCACTTGGAAATCATGAATTACAAAAAAAAATAATTTTTTTCAAACCGTTAATCCGGCTGAATGCATCCCAATTGCTTAGACTCCGACCATCTTCAAGTACTGCTCCTTCGATCTGTAAACAAAATTGGAGTGAATAGTTTGCTTGAAATGTAAAATGTACAGGACAGAAGTAAAGTGTTGTATTATTGTATACTTGATATGCAGAAGTAGCAGTTCCAAAGAGAAACCCAGGTGGAAAATCCGATCTTTGAACTTGAACAAGTTCATCAGAGAAGGATTGGACTGTAAAAATGGCGGACAGTAATAGCAGACTGATAATCAAGAAATGTGATGCTAGAAATATGTGAGTATATGAAGTTAGTTCAATCATTTGATTTGTTCTTCCCAAATCTGTTGGATGTTAAAGAACAATTTATGTAAGTATAACTTTCATTATCAATTTATTATCACACGACATCGACAAGACTAATGAGTATGCCAAATTTATTGCAGTTCACGTTAATCACAAGTCTAATATAGTCTCATGTCCAACCACTTGGAAGGTGGAATATGAATATATGATGTTACTTTTATCACACTCCACATGCACTCCAGATTTACTGCAGACAACCCTTCTAGATTATATTCACTCAACTTCCCCGGACTTTTAAAACACAGGCGGAGTGTTTGGTTCTAAACTCGAATTGAGTTATCTCAATTCGAATAGAGTTTTTGTAGCCAATTTGTACATAAAAACTAAACTCGAATTGAGATAACTCAATTCGAGTTTGGAACCAAACACTCCGAAGGTATCACTACATGCAGTGTCCAGATAATGTATATAGAGATGGTCTATCGGTCTATGTTATCAAGAAAATCATACATGTTATTAATCAAAATAAATGTTGTTAATGAAATGAATCAATTTCTAATTTTATAATATAAAAAAATACCATTTTTAGGAACATAGACGTTTTACTTTTGATTAACAACATTAATGATTTTTTGACAATATATGTACGTCTCTAGATAAATTATCTAGAGTACGTCTTTTAGAAGAATTACTTCTTTTAATGCAGACTGTAGGCAATTTATATTACCTATAGAAACAGGACGCGTCCGGTTTGAAATTTCCGCCACGAACGGTTGTCTTCACCTTATTTTCCAAATCGATGTTTCAGCTAATTTCTTCTTCTACCACTCATTACTTGAGGACAAGCCCGAGTTTAGATTTGGGAAGGGGAAAATTGTATTATATTTGATCCTCATGTTTATGTTTTATGTGGTTGTTTTTCTTTTGTTTGTCTTTCATTTTAGTTTCTTAGTTAGAGTCTTTTGGCCTGCGTTTTTTGCCTAGTTCAAAAATATTTGTGGTGAATATCTTAGTTGTATTTCCAAGTCAAACGTCTATTGTAGGTGGTAAACTTGTTAGCTTCTTTAGTTTTGAATGATTATTAAGTTTTAAATCCTTCAAGTTCATTTCTTTTGTATATAGGAACCATGTGCTTTTTTTTATTGAAGTCTTCTATTCCAAACTCATTCCAAAGAACCGGTTTGGGAAGGGAATTTTTATAAATTTACAAATGTTCATCTTTCTTACTTGAACTAATTGTTAAATGATTTGTAACTCTGGCTCTTGTTCTCTAAAAAATGAAATTAAGTCTCGGGTGGATCTATGGTCCAAATGATCACCGTTAGTCATGTTGGATATATTTGAGATACTACCCAGATACCGGCGCAGCCCTAGAAAGCCATATAAATGTCTGTGAGGGTTGATGACATGTATACCAAACAACACGTACAAAAGTGCGGACTTTCGATAAAACAGACACTTCCAAAAAATTGGGAAAAAAAGAGTCCAATGTGGGCAACCAATAAAGCGTACGGGTCATTAATTTTACTACAAAAAATAGTATGCAAAACGAAAATGAAAAATGAAAAAAACTAAGAACAGTTGTCAGTGTTTCATTTCTTTACTCTTAGTCATTGTATTGAAGTCCCATTCGACTCATCGAAATGAATACATTACCATAAGATATTTGAGGCAACTTGTGATGAAAGTCACCTTCCTAGTTTATTTTTGAGCGAATACCCATATCTGGATACTTCCACGAGCGTGAGAGTTGCTTTATAATCACATGTGATATTTGTCTTATTTACTTGAGAAACGAACTAGTTAGATTTATGTTTATTCTTCTACCAACGTTAGTATGAATTCAAAATCAATGCATCTTTCGAGTTTAATACTTACAATGGAAGATTCGGTAGCTTGGAGGTTCAACCCTCTTTTGTATCATGTGTGTCTTTGTGGTTTAAAGTCTAGTTTCTTTTCTAGGATGTTTGTTTGCTCGACGACGATCAAAGGTTCAGTTTTGGGTTTTGATGAGACCATATTTAGAGGTTCATCTAGTTTTTTTACCTTACTTTTGCAAGTCTTTATTAGCATTATATAGTGTTTCTCATTCGTTTTTATGGTTTTCGTGTTTTAGTTATGTTTTGTAGGTTTTTATATTTTTAAGTGCCAACCAGAGGAAAAATATACTTTTGGAAAGGTCGTATTCGAGCATTAAAAGGCTCAACACTCCATTAGAAGGCACCAAGTTCGAGTCCCATTAAGAACAAGTGATTTTGTAAGGAAGGGACCGGACACGTCCTAGTTTGGAAAACAAGACGTGTCCCAAACTTACGAAGCAAATGAAGATCAAAAAAAGGGGTGTGCGTCCTGTTTTGCCAAACCGGACGCGTCCCAAATTTACGAAGCTAAATGAAGTCTTGGATTAGAGACCGGTCGCATCCTGTTTTCCAAATCGGACGAGTCCTACTGCTACGATTCAGATTATGTTTTTCTTTTACTTGGTCAACTTTTTACTACTTTCTTTCATTCATACTTTATTCCAAACATATCAAAAAGCTCCAAGAACCCTAGTTTTGGTCTTTGAACAATTGGAGCTTGGTATATGTTACGTGAATTCGCATTCGGATGTTAAAAATTCAATTATCAAAAATATTCTTCTTGCAATTTTCTTTCTTGTATTGTTTATGATAGTAATTGTGATTTTCATCCTAGCAAATGTAAAGTGTATTTTGGAGGGGTATCTAGTCATGATAGAGATGGGATTCTTGCAGCTACCAGTTTTGTTCAGGGGGTTCTTCCTTTTAAATACATAGGTGTTCCTTCGGTAAGTAGGAAACTTAGTGTGCATCTTTGTCAGCCTCTGATAGACAAAATTACTGCTATAATTCAATATTGGTCTGCCAGGTTGCTTAGTTAGGGGGGGGGGGGGTATCAACTCATCAGGAGTGTGCTATTTTCTATAACAAGCTATTGGACACAAATTTTTCCTCTTCCTAAGAAAGTTTTGAGACATGTTGAATCTATTTGCAGAATTTTTCTTTGGACATGAAGGAAAATACCAAGCAAAAAAACTCATGTTGCTTGGGACATATGTGTGTGATCCTAGGAATGCTGGAGGCTTGGCTATCACTTCTCTATAGTGGAATGGAATGTGGCTGGTGTTGCTAAGTTGTTGTGGAACATTCATTCCAAAGCTGATAAGCTATGTGTTAAATGGTTCATATGTACTTCTTGAAGGGTCAATCTATCCTGGAATACCAGCTTATATTCTTCATGCTCATGGATCTTCAAGGGTATTTTGGAATGTAGAGGTGCGGTTAGCACTAAAGCATGGTCAGAAGTGGTGAAGAGGTAAGGGAAGATAAACCTGTTGTTACTTGGCGCATTGCATTCTTTTCTAACTTAGCTAGACCTCGAGCCATTTTTGTGACGTGGTTGTTGTTTCTGGGAAGGTTAAGTAGCAATGATCGGTTAGCTAGGTTTGGTGTTATTATAGATTGGATGTGCTGTTTTTGTGGAGGAAGTGAATCCATGGATCACTTATTCTTCTCCTGCTCTTTCACTCATCTAGTTCGGCAACAGGTTTTGTGATGGGTAATACTCATAATCCTGCTGCATGGGGGATGGAGAGCAACTGGATTGTGCAAGAATGCAAAAAGAAAGGATGGCGCAAGGATGTCTTGAAGATTGCGGTGGTGGAAACTATGTACTCCCTCCGTCCTAGACCAAATGTCCCATTTTGACTTTCGCAGTCAATATTTTTCAACTTTGACTACGGTTTAATCTTAAATCGTAAATGTAAAATGTTCAATTGAATTATATAATGAAACATTAGGAAGTAAAGTTTCATTATATAATTTAACTGAACATTTTACATTTACGGTTTAATCTTAAACCGTAGTCAAAGTTCAAAAATGTTGACTGCAAAAGTCAAAATGGGACATTTGGTCTGAGACGGAGGGAGTACCATTTATGGAAATCACAGAATAAATGTGTTTTTGCCTAGAAAAATCCTAGCTTGCAGATTGTGGAGGATATTATACAGATTGTTAAGGTTAGGTGTCAGCATAAGAGTAAGTTAGCGTTGAAAATTTCTTATTTACATTAGCTCTGGCTTGTATACTTGTATAGGCTTGATAATTTTAATGACCTTGATGTATTTCCGGGATCCTTGTGATCGGCTGTTTTGACTTGTGTTTGGTAATGAGAAGTAAAGCTCTTAGTTCAAAAAAAAAAAAGTGATTTTCATCAAATTCATCAATCTTATGAGTATTCCTTCCTTGACAATGATTTCGTATGTTAATTGCACGAACATGAGTAGCTAATTCGTTAGTGAATGTGGTAGTTATGTAAGGATTCACACGCGTGTAAGCCATGTAAATTATTTGTACGAGTTAAGCTAGTTCAAGAATATCGTAAAACTTGTTTAATTCGATTCACTAGTCTAAGATTTTCAAATCGTTAGGTTAAGAATTAATGTCTGGCAAGTAGATACTTTCTCTAGTTCAAAACTTTCGAAAATGAATTGGTTAAAATCACATTAACGGTTTTTGGACAAATAACACATGCAATCGTATGAATGCCATGGCTATAACCTGTTTACGTGTATCCTGATCATCACTACTGTGTTCGCCACTTCTCCTTTAGCAGTTTAATATCAAATCTTTATCGCTTTATATTGTTTGATTTAGTGTAAGTTACAAACCAACGTATTTTAATCCGCAAGCCTTTACGTTTACTACTCCGCTACGTTATATATGGTTGTCTAATTAACTCCTTCGCGAACGATTATGTGTTTAAGCTAGTGTATGTCTACAACTCTTCTTTAATTACTTGTTTTTTAAGTATTAATTTGATCATATCAGTAGCAGGGTTCAGGGGTCATGGTCTTGAGTTGACTATAATCTTTTTAGGCCAAAACCTACTGCGGATTGTTAAGCTCAAAAGAGAAGTCTGAAACGAAAAGCACAACAGTTATGTATGATCGGAATTAGCTTATGCGAAATTGTGCAATCCCGATTTAGTAGTTCAAGTTGAAGAATATTAACTTGTTGTTCTGTCTTGGGAGACTATTAGTGTAGTAAACCGTAAGCATCAGAGAGCGGGGCAAATAAAGTTCGGCCAAATCCTCTGCTGAGCAGATTAATTATCGTCCAGTTTACCATCCTCATACAATTACCAACTAATACAAAAGATTTATCTTGTTAACAATATAGAAGTTTTGATTAATCGTATGAATAATTTTATGGCAATATAAGCTCGTCACTAAATAAGTTATTAGGAGTGGGCTATGAAATCACTTATATTTTTGTTTCTAAGAAAATCGGAATTAGAAAATATCTCTTGGAAACGTTAAGTCGTTAACCTTGGCCTTCACTTTTAGGAGGAAAAGAGTTTGAGATAAATACAGAACTTGAATGCTCCATTACAGTGAGCTTGAATGGGAACCCTATCCAGTTTCACTTTCAGCTCAATTCCTCCAATCAGATACCGCAATACTTTCAGAAACACCAACAGCACTACCAAATGCTTTCTCTGTGGAGATTTATTGCCGAAGAGGCGACGGCGATTGGTGTCGCAGAGGAGCTTCGTGATTAAGTCGTGTTACGATAATAGAAACAGCAGTAGTGACGATGAAGATAGCAATGGAGAACGAGATACTAAAGAGAGTTCGACCTTGGCAACTATGGAGAACGAAAAGTCCGATGACAGTTCGGATTCTTTGCCGTCATCTATGTCTTCAAGGGTGAGAGTTTGTTCTGCTGATTATTTTTCTATTGTTGTTTAATTTGATTTGACATCAGAGATTGCAGACTACAATGTTGTTGTTAATATCGAAAGGGAGTTGTTGAGTTGGAAATTGGAAGAGGAAACAATTTGGTCCTTGGAATGCATTTACGAGCTGATTGTTTGCGTTATGTGTATATGATTCGGGTTTTATTGCTTCTGATGTGAAAACTTTCTTTTCTCTAGCATTTGTGCATTTTTGGTGTAAGATAGGAAGGCAATTCTGATATTGAGTTCTGTTGATGGATTTGTTTGATGTGTTTGTTTGAATGAATCAATATAGTAGAATGTAGTTTTAAGTGTTTTACGCCTGACCGAGTTTATATGATAAGAGTTGCTAGTTATTAGGTGCGGCCTCCATTTCTGTTGTATTATGGCAAATACATGATTGCTAAGTCTGATCTCCATTCCTATGTGATAGAGCATCGCGTTATGGTCAGTAGCTAAGAGCAAGAAATGGACTTGTTCTATGCTTTGTATTTTATTTGTCTGAGTTACAAAATACAGTTATACACAGTTGTTGTCTCAACTCCAGAAGTGACAAATATAGAACCCCTCTCTGAAAGCCAAAAATCTCAGAAATGACATAAATCAATTAACAGAAAGTGTGAATCGAGATAAGAAACTACTAAAAAATTGAAATGTTAAGAATATTCATATATACTCCATATAAGATCTTATATCTATAATTAACATGACAATGATGAGAATCATTTCAATCAATGAGGATTTTTTCATAATATAAGATTTTGAGTATATTTTCAAAATTCTTGTGACCATGTTTTAGATGAGGGAAACTAATTATCAGTGAAGAATTTTTCTTTGGATAAACTATATGAAGAAGATGTGTCGAGGAACGTGAAAATTCTGGGAATATTTGAATTAGGTGGTAAAATTAAGAACCAAAAGTGATTTTTGGTGCTCCTTTTATTGCTAAACAACATTTCGCATTTAATCCACCTAAATAAAAGAAAAGTACATAATGTTCTATGTGCAGTAGGAGGAGCTGGGACATGGTCTTTGGTACTTAAGGGGCTGCGTAATTGTTTGTAATGTTGCGTTCAAGAAAAACAAACCATTGATGAGGATCACTTCTTTTTATTGGTTTAATTCTGAGAGTACATGTCAGTCAGTTAAAATAATTCCTTTTCGTTTTTGGTTCACCAGCCGCCGATGCCGCCACTTGGACAAGGGTATATTGAATTTCAGGTAGATTCATTCAAATTGATGGAACTGCTGGGCCCTGAGAAAGTTGATCCCTCTGACGTAAAGGTTATCAAAGAAAAGCTTTTTGGCTATTCAACCTTTTGGGTAACTAGAGAAGAGCCATTTGGTGATTTTGGAGAAGGCATTCTTTTTTTGGGGAATCTTAGAGGAAAAAGGGAGGATGTATTTGAAAAACTCCAGAATCAGTTAGCTGAGATAATGGGTGATAAGTATAACATGTTCATGGTTGAGGAACCTAATTCTGAAGGAGAAGACCCCCGCGGTGGTCCCCGTGTCAGCTTCGGCATGCTACGGAAAGAGGTCTCAGAGCCAAGTCAAACAAGTCTTTGGCAATATGTGATAGCACTTCTATTGTTTCTACTTACTATTGGTTCCTCGGTGGAATTGGGAATAGCATCTCAGGTATGGAAATACGCATTAAGCATTTTTATTTATCATAAATTGCAATAATGGAATGCCATATCATGATTACTTATCGGCAACTTTGTTTATTTTTTAACTATGCTGCAGATCAATAGGCTTCCCCCAGAAGTAATTGCATACTTCACAGATCCCAATGCTGCCGACCCGCCAGATATGCAACTACTAGTTCCATTTGTGGATTCTGCTTTGCCGCTGGCTTATGGTGTATTGGGGGTTCAGATATTTCATGTAAGTCTAAGTTCTCTGTAAAAAAAGCCCTATGCAGTTTTAGAGAAGACATCAACTCCATTCTCCAACTCATACCATGGAAACCTAAATTTTAGACTTAAATATTGTAATTTATTAAATTATATTTTTATTACATACAGTATATAGCTAAAATAAGGGGACTGGCCTAGAATGGCCATTGGCATCACTAATTGATAGCTTCAGTGAAAAATGTGCTATTTCCATCGTATATTATTTTAATTAAAGGAATAATGAGGATGCATTTCAAATCTGCCAATCAGTTTCAGTCCCAAGTGGACAATCCACATCAACTGATAAATATTCATGTGCCTCCGATTTTTTCTACAAGATGGTTTAGAAATTATAGGCTGATGAAAATTGCCATACTGTTCTGCAGTAATATGTGTGTCGAATGTATCATTCTTGTTTTTTAACGTTTCATGTGAAAGTATATACATCATGTTTCAATTTATGATGTGCCTCTGATTTATATTTCCATACTGAGCAATATGAATGCATTGAGTCACTCTGCAATGGTGTCCTGCCGGAATTTGGACATTTCTTAAATTTCACTTGGTGTAGTTCATTTCTGCAGGAAGTTGGACATTTTCTTGCTGCTTTTCCACGAAATGTGAAACTCAGTATACCTTTCTTTATACCTAACATTACACTCGGGAGCTTTGGAGCAATCACCCAGGTATTTGTTTTCTTTATTGTTTTTCATTTCATTTTGGTAGTGTAAATTACTCAGTGTCTCTATCTTCTGTAGATACTAGCTATTCACTGCATGTGGTAAGTTTTCATGTTTTTCTCCAAGATTAGTAATATTTCATGGTGCTATGCCGTTTCGACAACCTCACTCATTGACGAAGAAAACATATTAGTAATTTACTTCTTGCCCGGAATCTTAAGTTTGTGCATAACTGCATAGTTTAGAAAACATATAAGTTTGTGAATTTGCGTCATTATATCAAGTTTATGCTTTTAGGCTACTTCTTCAAAGCTCTGAATCTGATTTTTGCTGATTGGTTATACAGTTCAAGTCTATTCTCCCCGACCGGAAAGCAAAGGTGGATATTTCGCTGGCCGGACCATTTGCGGGAGCCTCTCTGTCTTTCTCTATGTTCATTGTCGGCCTGCTGCTGACATCAAATCCAGCTGCGGTGGGTGATTTGGTGCAAGTCCCAAGCATGCTATTTCAAGGTTCTTTACTTCTTGGGCTCATCAGTAGAGCCGTTTTGGGCTTCACGTGAGTCCCTTCTATGCTCTGCAGGTTCTTAGTGAGTCATGCAAACATGTAATGCTACAATAGGATGAGACCTTCATGTTTCGAACTAGAAATCTCTATGTTGCAGATGCAGTCAAATTTGGAAATTGGGTCCACTTCATTCATACATGTTTTACTACTTATTCAATTATACAGTAGTATATATAAAGCCATCAAAGATTTCTTATATTTTCGATCTGATATTTCATAGGACGATGCATGCAGCGACTGTTCCCATTCACCCTCTGGTGATTGCTGGCTGGTAATGTTTCTTGGTAGAGCTTAAATATTGTATTAAACTTGGTAGGATTATGCTGGACTGGAAATAAACACTCTTGCCATCTAGGTGTGGGCTGACGACATCTGCTTTTAATTTGCTCCCGGTTGGATGTCTTGATGGTGGAAGAGCAATGCAGGTGGCTTCTTTCTTTGTTTACTGATTCTGTGTGGATTTGTTTTCCCATATGGGCAAGTTGCATGATGGATAATGGTAACCGCAAGCATTAAAGTTCCAAATTCCAATAAAGATTTCCACTCACAACATGAGTTGCTAACACTGACTGCTTGTTTTTGGTTCTCATACATATGATAGTTTGGACTTTTGGAAATTCACACTTCATGAAGCACGTTAGATGCTCTTGTTGATGATAGATTTAGTAAACTACTCAACCATTTGCAAACTAGCATTATATCATAAAAATGTTTTCTCATTAAATCGATTCCCAATATCTGTATAGTGTTGAGATGTGTTGAGATTGTATGCACGTATCAAGATGACTATGTGTCTTACTTACTAATTCCTAACCTTTTTCTCCAGGGAGCTTTTGGGAAAAATGCACTAGTAGCTTCTGGTTTAGCAACTTATAGCCTGCTGGGGCTCGGAGTGGTATGCTTTTGCCTTTTTCTTAGTGTCACTAGTGAAATTCATAATTTTGCATTCTTTTGTGCTTGTGGAATGTGGATATTCTGCTATCTGTACATGGCTCCATCCATCTCTAAAAATACAAACCGATTTATCAGTAACTAAACCAGATCAATCTTTATAGTGAAAAATAACACCTGATCAAAATGCTCAATCACTTGTTTGATGTGCACATTTATCCACCACCATCTTGCTAGTTATCTGTAGGTCTTTTGGCTGTATTATTTCTTAAAACACAATCTCTCTTATTAAGATCTCTTGTTCCTCCAACTTTCAGCTTGGTGGACCTTTGTCGCTTCCTTGGGGATTGTATGTGCTGATATGTCAGGTATGTTAATGCTTGCAAATATAAATGATTAAGATTATTCACTGAAAAATACTAATGAACAAATATTAAAGCAGAACAATAGTTCAATCCTACATTCCTACTTGTGCTCTTGGATTGTTATATTGAAATATCTCTTGCTGATTTTCTACTTGAACGAAACAATGCAGAGGGATGCAGAGAAAGCGTGCTTAAATGATGTGACAGAGGTCGGAACTTGGCGAAAAGCCCTTTTTACAATGGGGATTGTACTTGTAGTGCTGACACTCCTCCCAGTATGGGATGAACTGGCAGAAGAGCTTGGAATAGGTCTTGTTACCACATTATGATTGTGTATTGCTTGAGCTGGTGATCCAATTTTGACTTTGAATAAGGTAAAGGATTAATCTCATAGTTCTATACTGTACAGAAATGTATGTGAAATATAATCCCTCTAAATTCCAATACCTTCATATTCACTAGCCTCGTTTGGAGCAAAATTCGCAGATGTACTACTTCATCGAGCCTTATTTGTAGAACTGTGCTACATATTTTTTTGGAAAATTTTTCACCAAACTTTCCAATTTTTTGTTCCTGCTATTTGCATTCCTTTGTACTAAGAGATTGTAACCCACACAGAGTGAAAGTTTATAGGTGAGTTCCAAAATTCTGGAGTGCAAATAGCACAACCGACAGACGTTAGATCGACTCAATATGAGGAAAAATTACAGAATAAAAATGAGGTACAAGAGAAAATGTTGGGAAAGAAGTAACACCGGTAAAATTAAGCTAAAAACACCTAAATTTTCTTTTAACTCATAGTTTTAATACAAAATTTTAGAAAAGACGTGTATTAGTGAGAGACCTGAGAGACGGATTGATGTTTTTAAGTATATGTATAATGTTTTAAACAATATTAGTAATGTTTTATGAGTTGTCATTTTATATCATTTTTATGTATATGTATATCGTCGATGTTCTTTGTTAAACTCCTAATGCTTTTTGTTATAACTGTAATATTTGTCCGTCTCTTTTAGTCTTTCCATAATATCGTCTCTCAGGATAGTTACTCTAGTTTTAACTTTATATAAAATAAAACACTGTAGAAAGGAACATTCTCGACAAGCGGCCCTGATAGATGAGATATAGAAACGAATTACCGTTGAGATTAAAATGCACAAAACAGCCAACTAATAAACCATGCAACAATTGCACTTTTAGGCTGTCTCCACTAGCATTGCAACGCTGGTGCAACTCGTGTTGGGACTCCAGTAGAGTCCCAACACGAGTTGGAACGCTGGGCTGCATTTGGGGCGCAGCCCAACGCCCCAGCTCTTTTTTTTTATTTTATTTTTATTTTTTTCTTTTCTTGTTTCTTTGTTTTTATTTTCTCTTTTTGTTTTTTTATTTCTATTCCTTTTCTACTTTTATCTTTTTTATTATTTTTCATTTTTTTTTGAATATTTCTATATGATAATAATTATATGTAGAAATAGAAATATACTTCTAAAATTTAAAATACATATTAAAATCACACTTGTAAAATGTAGTATTTTAATTTTTGTAATTTTCATTTTCAATTATTTTAATTTGAAATTTCAAGTATTGTAATTTTCAATTTTAAGTATTGTAGTTTTTTTTTTTAAGTAATGTAATTTTTATTTTCAAGTAATATATTTAAAAAACATTAGTGTGATTTTGTTATAATTAATTAACAACATTTAAAATAAAGTCAAGAATAAAGTTTAAAAGTAAATGAGAAAAGAAAATGAAATGAATAATTAAGTTTGAAAGAAATGTTAAAAGAAAATAGATTTTGGCGCTACTTGTTGGAGTAGAATTGCAAGAAGAAAGTGAACAGTGAGTTGGAATCGCCGACGTGGAGAAAGAGTAGAACAAGAATCACGGATTTTACTTAAACACCTGACCTGAGCTTCAAAACATTGCATATCAGTCCCTCAACCTTCTGAAGTTTTGCATTCATAATTTAAACATTCAAAGCAATCCACACGTTTTAAAACTAGTACTATTATTTTAACATCATCGACATTCAAGTTGTAACTTTTCAAACCTAGCTTCCATACCAAAATGCAAGCCAAAAATGACTTTCTGTATCGAAATTCTGACTTCGTATTGGTCAAAATGTGCTAAATAAGGAAATATAGAGATAATTCTAGTGGTATACGAACTATATGTAATTTTTTTAGAGAAACCTGTTGCCTAAAAAATAATGTTGATAGCCAATCCATTCATACGCCAGTGTAAAAAGGTCAATTCAAATTATGTGACAATTAGTTGGCATGTCGTAAATCGTCAGCAAAGTAGGTCCGTGCACACTAAGCATAAGCTTTGGCATCGGTCAACATCTCTGGATGATTTGATTTTGGAAGGATTTGCTATATATTTTGACCTACATGACCAGCAATTATTATATGATAAGTTTCTAATTAAGTGTTGGATTAAAATCCTACGGTTTTAAGTACATAAATATATTATCATTTGGCTCGAAAACTGGAGATCCGTATAGGTGACCACACGACGTGCAATCTCATCTCGATGCATATGGTCTTAGTTCGAAACGAAATACTCAATGTAAAAACAACAAAATACGGATGCATGTAGTTAGTACCTTATTGGATAGGATACCACTCTCTCAATCGGTGTAAATTATACGTGTGAAGATATATAATGGTGTAAGCAAAATATATAAAACGAGAGGATTCTTGTGAATAGTATGACATTTCTTATTCTTCTTCTTCTTCTTTTATCTAGACTAGAGGCCAAAGACAAAACTGTCCGAATACTACTGACTGTTGGATTTAAATATTTAGATATTTAATAGTGGTATGGACATTAATTCATTCCTCCATGTTCACATTCTGGCTGCCAAATTAATTAATCATTTAATCTATCCGATTGTGGGGCTATTTCGCAATAAGATTACGGTATGGTCCTATATGATTTAATTTTGTAAGCTCTTGATAAATATTAATAAATAAATTATCTAAAGAGAACAAAAAGTTAAATGTGTTAGCAAGATCATTCATCTACTGAAGAAACCAAAGAGAAGACGATAAAATAATTGATGCAAACTTATGCATGGTAAGAGACGGGCCAAGTGATCGAGCAAGCAACATCATTCATTTTCGCATTTCTGTTTTTCCTATTCTTTTTTTTTACATATAAATTTTTTTATATGATCATTATAGTATGTTATTAAATGTTGGCTCCACGTATTCGCTTTAGACTATTCCCACTAGTTATATAGAAAGTAAGTGTGAAACCCCGACATCATAATCAATTCTCCCTTAGTGCGAGTTGGGGTGACCTTTTAGGTGGTTTCGTGCAACTTTATGACAATTGAGGGTGTAACATGTAGGGTGTGATAAATAATTTAATTTAGAAACTATGAGAATGTAGTTCAATCCAGAAAGTAAGAAATGAACGGTTCAGATCGAAGTTAGTTATGATCGGAGGCTGAGATTGAATTTGGTAGTTTGGAGGCAAAGTTAATTGCTCTGTTTTCTGGCACAGCAATGGTTACAACTCGATCGATCAATTCGATCTCCTAGTAGCTGGATTAATCTTTCTCAGACATTCTACACTATCTAGATTACAGTTATCACCTTTCAATTCCACAAAAACAGTTTTCTTCTTCAATTCGACATAGAAGAGAAGTTAGGTTTATTGAGCTTAGATTGATGAAATCTGCAAATTTATGTTTGTGAAGATTCATTGTATGATCTTGTAAAACTTGTGTATGAATAAAACCTCTGATATTACTCTCGGGGATGTTGGATGTAGGCATTTTCCGAACCACGTAATCGCTTGTGTTTGTTATTGTTTTTCTGATTGTGTTATTTGATCAATTGTTCGAGTGTTGAGTCGATTGTTCATTGTTATTCTTCGTGATTAATTTTGGGAATATTACGCAACAGAAACAATGTGACAATAAAAGAAAAATGTGATTTACCATATTATTGTATGAATTTTTCATAATGAAAAGTTGATGTGAAATGGGGTGTTCACAGGGTGGGGTTGTGGATGATATTATTGTAGAGCACGATGATACTGATATTGGCCTCAAAAGCTTGTGACCTTGATGATTTAAAACGGATCTTGCATTATTTTCTAGAATATAAACGAGATACACTGTCTGAATTCGTGTGGCACATCATGTATCACGAGGTGCAAGTGGTCTCCCTCAAATACAACTATAATTAATTCATTTCATCCTAATTGATTAAGAGCAGTGTATTTTGACCCAAGACTATGGCGTAATATCAGAGGTATCTCACTGGTTCATAAAAACATTTCTAGTATTATTTAGAACATTATACATATACTTAACAGCATCAATCCGTCTCTCGGGTTCCTCACTAATACACGTCTATTGCAAGACTTTGTGAAAATATTATGTAACGCACCACAGTGCTCTATAGCGCTTAAATGATTTGAATGTGCCATTCATACAAATATAGTAATGAACCTTCTTTTTAGAATTTTGATGAAACCATAATTTAGATACTGATATGGATTATCTACTGTATTTTTGTTAATTTTTTAAATCAATTTACTTGTTCCTTTTTATGATTTTTGTGTTTTAGTTGTGCGTTGCACATTCTCGTATTTTTAGGTGAAATCGGAGGAAAAGTGATGCTTTTGTACTTGCACGAGTTCCATGTGAAGTTTGGAGGGCCGTATTCGAGCATTTTAAGAATCAATACTCCATTTGAAAGTGTTTGAGTGGCAATTGATGGCCACAAGTTCGAGTCTTGACAAAATTGGTGTTTTCGGCATTTTTCAGGACCGGACGCGTCTGGGTTGCAGAATACTCAGAGCAGGTGAGAAAAGAGATCGGATGTGTCCGATTTCCAAACCAGACGCTTCCAACTCGATTAATTCAATTTCGTATTATATATAAAAAAACAAATAATAAACTTCTTTCTTTGATAATAACTGATTCTAGACCTAATTTTGAGAGCTAAGAACCCCAAATTTTCTCTTGTACTCTTGATGTCTTAACAATTGACTTGTAATTGTGTGATTGATCCACAAATTCATATTCAGAGGTTATAACTCGTTCATTTATTTGTTATATGTGCACATAGCTACTAATGTTTTGATAATAAGTATAGTTAGTCGAACAACTTACTTCCCCTCCTCTTTAGCAATTTGTTTATTTAGAGCAAAGCAAACTATATGAACTATACATTTTAGAAAGCATAATTACTTCCATCTTTACCTTTTCAAGATCAGTTAGATTCCTACTCAACTATGTGGACTTTTGCTGGAGTGTAGACATTACATTTACATCACATGAATTGTCGTGGAAGAATAAGATTGACATTCCCCCCTAGTTATTTTAGCAATCTGCCATTCCTATCTATGGAGCCTATATTAACAAAGATAAAAAGAAATATAATACTATAATCTTAACCACGCATGATCAATACAATTTCGAATTTCAAGACACTCAAAAGTATATAACAACTTTTGCAAGAGACCATCCCTTAGATACTTACAAATAGGACAGATTCAAAATCACACGACTGAGACACTCTCATAATGATATCTGGGAAAATAGTTCTACTGTATTTTTTTTTTTTGAAATACAATATTACAAATCACCCATTTCAGGGATCGAACTTGTGACCTCTTAGATACGGGGTATCTCAGCTTGCCACTCGGCTACAAACGCTTTAACATTTTTATTGTATATTGAATATAAGGTTGTTGCTCCAAAAAGAGAGAAATTAGATATTACACCCTCCCCTAATGGTCTCACATTCTCACCGTAGCAGTGGGCCTCCACGTATGAGACTCGCTACTACTGTGAATGTTGAGATCATTGGAGAGGGTTTAGCGTATAACAAACCCAAAAATAAAAGAATAAGGTTGCAGAATTGGCAGTAAATGTGACAGAACTATAAGATTTACTCTGTCAGGTAAGAATGAAAATGTCACCGTACATATATCCATATCCATCGAAATTTAATAAAATTAAAAGAGAAAAGCTAAAAAATAACAGTAACAGAAAAAGAAAATTCCACCAGACTCTCTCTCTCTCTCTCTCTCTCTCTCTCTCTTTCTTTCTTTCTTTCTCACCTCACCTTACCCCACCCATGTATATAATATATTCTCTCTCTCTCTCTACACCAGTTGAATCTCTCTTCTTTTCTTCTTCCATTTCACCACCACCCTTTCATTCTTCCCAAGGCATTACATACATCGATCCTATCTCTATCTATCTGCCTCTGGGATTAATTCAAGGGTTACCCACACTTTTTACTCTTCGTCAATCAAAACACTTTCTTGATTCATTATCTCCAAGACGAAGATAGAATTCTGAAGTTTGCCAAAAAAAACAAAAACAAAAAAAAGTTGTGGGTTTCTGATGGGATTTGTATCGGATGCCCAAAATGACAACAACAATGGGGGTTTCAGAACGCTTGTCAGGAGGAAGCAGGTTGATTCTCAACATACTAACAAGTCTTCTGCTTCTTCCTCTGGTAGCGGCAAACATGAGCTCGCTAAAGCTTTGACGATACCTCATCTTATCGCTATAGGTATTTTCACCCTATTATAAACTTTCAGCTGTAATTCGCAATCAGACCCCTCTGTTTCTCTTTTTTTGGGATTGTCCTAGGGTAAATGTTTGTGTTTTATTGTTGGTTGTTTTATTTTCACCCAATTATGTATGTCATTCTTCTTTGTTTTGTTTAGAATATTGATCGAAATGATGATCAATCACCTACTATTAAACCATGGAGAATAAATTTGACCACCAAAATGTAAATTAGTAGTAGTACCAATCAAGAAATTGAATCTATGAACAGTCTGTGTTACAGTGTTGGGCTTGGATTTTGCATATTACAAGTTCAATCTTTCTCCCCATTTATTCGAATCATCAAAGTCTGTGATCCCGTGTGTGTTGGTCTGATGTTTCTGTCCCTAGATCACCTTAAAGCTCGCTCTTGAGATCTCACAGGCGCGCGCTCAGAGCTCACTCTCGCGCTTTGAGAGCTCAGAGCTCCTTCGAGCTCGCTCTAAGATTTCTTAGAGCTCGCTTTATATAAACTAAAAGCTCACTCTAAGAATTCTTAGAGCGCGCATTACAAAAGTCATAAATTTTCAAATTAGATACACAAGTGCGTGAACTAAGACATTGTAAAGCATCATTTCATGGTAAACTCGTGAACTAAGGTAAATTAAACACGAATAAGAAAGATACCCAAATTTCCATTAACCTAATGAAATAAGCTATACAACTCCATTTTCTACCTTTCTTCTCCCTGTATCGCTTTCGGTTCCGCAGCGTTACCACTCCACCGTCTTCTTCACTCACACCATTGTCTCAACCAACCGACGATCGGCTTGCTTTCTCTAGTGACTTCAAGGGTGTATGACCGATTTGATCATCATTTGACTTATCTTAAAATGTTTATCTATACATGACAACTTTTTACTTTTTGACATTAACTAATTCGGTCATTTGCACTTGCTTCGCGCACAAGCTATTGCATGTATAATGTGATTTCATGACATAAGTCTTTCTGAAAACAATTTAAGGTTCAATTTCAATAAAGAAAAAGGAAAGATTGCCAAAATATTAAACTGCGCTCTGTTATTTGCGAATTTTTGAGCTTATGGTGCTTTGACATTAACTACACTTGTTGTTACTAGCAAATCTCACGTTTGGTGATGAAATACCTACTTATTTATATGATCATGAAATTCTTACTTAATCCGATAAACTTTTTTTTAGTATTTTGCATTGTTTATAAATTTATATTTTATAAAATTGACAATGATGTCGAAATATGATGGATCCTAAGTTAATTATTCATGAAAAATATTAATAATTCTATAAATGAAAATATTTTTATTTACTTAATGACATGCGCTTTAAGGCGCTCGCGCTTTCTAAATTTTTAAAATTTTAGCGCTCTTGCGCTCACGCTTTCGCTTTCGTCTTCGTCCTCGCTCGCGCTTTCGCTCCAGGTGATTTAGTTCTGTCCCATCATGTGTTGCACACTTCAATATGCTCTGAGATGAAGATAAAAGTATTAGATTTGCGCCACATGTTCTATTCGATGTCCATTCTATACAGTGATCATGAAAAAGGCCAAAGAGTGAAAATCCACCCTCTCCAAGTACATATTCCGTAAGAGTAGGACAGACAGCAACAAATGATGTTGTAATACATTTTCAAGCGACTATTTGACTCTGTTGAAGTTGAATTGGATCTGTATTCTGGATATCTTTCTTGATATTGCTCAATATGGTTTGACTGGACGAAACAATTACCTATAAGTAATGAAATTTGTTGATATTGTAGGAGTTGGTTCAACAATCGGTGCTGGGGTGTACATTCTTGTTGGTACTGTTGCTAGAGAGCATTCAGGCCCAGCCCTTACCCTCTCTTTCTTGATAGCTGGCATTGCTGCTGCACTTTCCGCTTTCTGCTATGCTGAGCTTGCAAGCCGGTGCCCTTCTGCTGGAAGTGCTTATCATTATTCGTACATTTGTGTCGGAGAAGGGTAATTATTGGTCCTTGCAACCAAATCAGTTGCTTGTAATGTCAATTCATGAATGAATTTTACTTTTTTGGGTTAAGTGTTTCCCTGAATGTGACAGTCTAGTCTGGAAGTTGATGAACTAATTTATCTGTTGCAGTGTTGCATGGTTAGTTGGTTGGGCATTGATATTGGAATATACGATAGGCGGTTCTGCTGTTGCTCGTGGCATATCCCCTAATCTGGTGCACCTCAATCTCCCTGACTTCTTCTCTTTCTATAAGTCAACTGTGCCCGTTTCACAATTGATTGTATACTCCCTCCCATTTTATTTATAAGACGTTTTGGCCTATACACACAAATAAGGAGAAAGTTTTATTCTTTGGTCAATGTGCAGTCAAGAAGGGCTTCATATTAATTTAGTTCCCTGGTAATTAATTTAATTGTAAGAGACTATTTCATTGGTGAAATGAAAACTTAGTTCCCTGGTAATTAATTTAATTGAAAGAGACTATTTCATTGGTGAAATGAAAACAAATGAGTTAGGAAAATGGTGCGTGTGGGAAGTTGGAGAGACAAGATAAATAAAATAAAATGAACAGTGAATAAAAGTATCTTGTGAGGATTAAATACGAAGGGTCATAACTGGGAGAAGATTGGACTGTCAAAATGTCTTATATATAAAATAGGAGGGAGTATTTCTTAATGATCAAAATGAAGTACCAGCTTATCAAATTATCTTAGTCTTTTGGCATTTAAATAATAAGTGGCTTTACCAACGGTTTTTAACATGCTATGGGTTTACCTTTAAACACCATGTGGACAGCCGCCCCTGTAATTGTATAGGACCTCACAACCAGATCCTTAATAGAAAGAAAAACGACAAGTTTGCGAATTATTTTCTGCTAGATATGTGCAGATTCATTTCAAGTTTACCATCTTGTTAATTAGATGAGCTTGGATAGTGACTTTGTTTGCGTTGCATTCTTTTCTATCCAGGCCTTACTTTTTGGAGGTCCAGATAGCCTGCCTTCCTTTTTAGCTCGCCATACTATTCCCGGGCTTGGTGTTGTTGTTGACCCATGCGCGGCTGTTCTAGTTTGTGTGGTTACTGGACTTTTGTGTGTGGGAATCAAAGAGGTACTTATTAGATATGTTTACTCTTTAGCCGAACTTGTGTGCTCCTGAAGTTTTACATCTCTAACCGCTGCACTCAAAACATGGTTTCTGCAGAGCACATTTGTTCAGGGAGTAGTCACTGTAGCAAATGTATGCGCCATGATCTTTGTCATAGTAGCTGGTGGATATTTGGGCTTCCAAAATGGTTGGCCTGGTTATGAACTTTCATCTGGGTAATAACTTTTTATCTGCTTGGCTGTTTACTTTCCATGATCTTCTTTAGCTAGCATACCCATAACAGGTTCTTTATTACTCTCTCCTTTTCTTCTAAAGCTTCCATTGGAATCTTATTATGGAGTTTAAGGAATTATCATAACAAATGCAATTGGGCAGAATCTGTAAATAGTTGGGCTAGTGAGTGGCATACTGTTATAATGGCCATGTGTAGGGTTTTTGATTTTTGGTTGTGGTATAATTTTTTTTGCCAAATTAGGAATGGGAAGCTTAAAGTGCGACAACAAATAAAGATTGTTAGGAAGCTCTAAACCAATTGGAGGCAGTAATGTTGTGAGAGAGTACTAATTATACTTGATCTTCCACTTTAATTTAGATATCTCCCGTTTGGTGCTGATGGGATGCTTGCTGGTGCATCAACAGTTTTCTTTGCATATATAGGGTTTGATTCAGTTGCTAGTACAGCTGAAGAGGTAAACTTTTAGGTCCCCAAAGAACTGTTCACTGCTTAAGATGTAATATCCTGACAAGGAAGCTTAACGATGAATTTTTTCCTCTACAGGTTAAAAATCCTCAAAGAGACCTGCCTATGGGTATTGGCTTTGCACTTTCAATATGTTGCACACTATATATGTTGGTTTCTGCAGTCATTGTTGGATTGGTACCATATTATGCGATGGATCCAGACACTCCTATTTCCTCCGCCTTTGCTAGCCATGGAATGAAATGGGCAGCGTAAGTGGATAGCTTTCTGTAAGTTGATCCAATTGCGCTGGCCGAGCTTGGTGCAAATTATTTCTAGTTTCTAATACCCATTTTCTCTTTGTTGACTCTAATGCAGATATGTAATAACTGTAGGAGCTTGTACTGCCCTTTGTTCGACTCTATTGGGTTCTCTCCTTCCACAGGTAACTAATTGTTTTATCTGTATAACCACTTGATTCAAGGTCTATGTTAATTCATAATAGCCTTCAGCCTTTTTTTTTTTGCTTTTGATATTTAGTGTCGGATAATCAACTTAGAGATCATCAAGTTTTAATCTAATGTGCTCATGTTGTGATATCCTTCTCTCTTAAATGTTTTACTTTGAATAAATCTCCAAGGTAATACCATAAAGATTCGTGGAACATTAAGATCTTGGTTGACTCTTTTCATCGTGCAGTGCACTATGTTTTTTCTATAATGCTACAGGCACAGATTGACTGTTATACCCCCCATGTAATATGTCAAAGTAGTCTTAAAATAACTAGTATTTTATGTTAGTTTGATCTTCTTTTTCCTTTTTCTACGGATCATTTATGATTTACAGACACCACTTGAACTTTAGCAGCTTCTCAAGATTGGACCTGATATGCACTTTTGTTCACGAAATTGACAAATCATCTCCCTTCATAGTTTCTCTTTTGCCTCATAGTTGAATTTTTAAATTTTCCACAGCCACGAATTCTGATGGCGATGGCAAGAGATGGGTTGCTACCAACATTTTTCTCAGAAGTCAATAAAAACACCCAAGTTCCAGTTAAGAGCACTATAGTGACTGGATTCCTTGCTGGAGTCTTGGCGTTCTTCATGGATGTGGAACAGTTGTCAGGGATGGTATGACTTATGTTATTCCATTTTCTATATTCAAGTCTACTCACTAGATGAACACGTGTAAACGTGAATTAAGTGACTGCCGGTTTTGTTTGTTAGGAAATTACCAAATCGATGCATCTTCTCTATGTCCATAATTTCCCCACTTAATGCTGAAACAAACTATTATTACTGTGATAAAGGAATAGTATTGACACTATATGTTGCACCATGAGAAGTATTGGTTTCTGGTGAAAATTAAAGTACTAATTATATAAAGATATACTGATGGTGGGAATGTCCATTTTTTGTGGCCCTTGAAGACTTTCCGTAGTAATGGATTTGCAGCAGTGTTATTATAGAACTTCCTGTGACTAGTGTTTCTGGTTACCGCTATTAATTATAGTGATTGATGTCATGTCTTATCTCCATGAAAAATTAAATGTTGGACTATACTAGAGTTTTCACCAACATGTAGAATGGAAGTTGTCTTGTTCTGTTGATCCCAGGATAGTTCTCTCAGCTTTTCAATGCAAAATTATTATGCAGGTTAGTGTTGGAACTCTTCTGGCATTTACAATGGTGGCAATTTCAGTGCTAATACTCAGATACGTTCCACCGGATGAGGTCCCGCTTCCATCATCTTTGCAGGAGGCAATTGATTCAGTATCACTGCGCTATGGTATCAACAATAGTCCTGGAGACGTCAGTGCGGACAGCACAAAAGACTCTGATATCCAAACTCCACTTCTGGTCAATGAAGAATCATCTAGTGGATACCCTGTTGTCGAGAAAGCAGCGGGCCAGACTGATGGTAAGTTTATTATACTCTCTGGTGCTAGAGTATTCATTTCTTTGGAGCATTTGGAGAATATATGTTTTATTGATGAATAGGAGTTGAAGATTATCATGGGGGCTTCTCGAATCTGCAAGCTGGTGATGTCTCTCTTAGATTGTTGAAGGGTTAAAGATCAATTAGTATATATTAAAGAAGTTTCCTTTGAATATACTTGTATGCCATAAAGTGGCATGTATTCTGGTTATAATTTAGCCAAAATTTCCAAGACTGTTAGGCTGAATCAGTTTGATTTTCATTGGCTACGCAATATGTTCAAGCAGTAACATAAGTAATTATGAACTGTCCAAGTTCATGTGGCTAAGTAAATTTGAGTGGCCTTAGTGATTATGTCATCATGGCTTTGCAAAATTCGAATGATGCATTACTTATGCCTCTAATTTACCAACTTCAGTGATTATGTTCAGTTCTACCTGCAAAATACAGTTTCTTTCTCGTGCGAGTATTTGTAATGAACCATTTAGGGGAATGATACGTATGAAAATATTGAAAACGCTTGTAGGAAAATCGTTTGAGGGCTGCCATTTATACCTGGACCCATTCGGTCATAATATATATCTTAACAGTATCACACATTTGTCAGTCTGATGAACTGATCTTATTGTTTAGGTTCTCATGCTTTTGTTCTTGCAGCTATCATTAAGGAGGAAAATCGACGGAGAATTGCTGGCTGGTCAATTATGGTTACTTGTATTGGCGTGCTTATTCTAACTATGTCTGCATCAAGTTTAAGCCTTTATAGGTACTTAAATCTTTTCTTACAATGATAACTTCCGCTTGGTTATATTATCATATCTGATTTTGATTGTTTTAAATTATTGGCGTAGAATTTTATCATCAACCTCTATATGACTTGTATTTTGTTAACACTATTTCCTGAGACCTATACCTTTACTTGTTGCAGTCCTCTTCGATTTACGCTTTGTGGAGTTGGTGGTTTGCTTCTCTTGTCTGGCTTGGTTGTACTTACCTGCATAGATCAAGATGACGCCAGACACAAATTTGGGCACACTGGAGGTACGTTATCTTGTTTGTATATGAAGTACATAATCATGATTTTGGCACTGCCTGTATGTATTCTGGCCAAATAACAATAACAAAGACAGCGAAGGAGGCAATTCTTGTATTTGTATAAGATATTATTATCCTTTTATTTGGTGATTTTCCAACATAATCGTGTCCTATATCATATGAGTTTTTCCTCTTTCAGGTTTCATATGCCCATTTGTTCCTGTGCTACCTATCGCTTCCATTCTCATCAATGTCTACCTATTAATTAACCTTGGGTAAGTAATTATTCATTTTAATGTTCTTGATTGGTACTGTATTTAATAAATAAAGTTCTTCCATGTGGAATTGCTCTTCAAAGGACAGCTCTTTTCTTCTTCTTAATTTTGTTTGAAGAAATAGAATAGTACTGAACTCATTTGAAGATAAAATGTTGATATTTCACTAACCTTCAGGGTTACAAAGTCTTGTCTCACTTATGAGTTAAATCCACTTTGTAGTAATGTACTTTACATCCCCCCTGGAACCTATGCTATATAAAAGGTTACACTAATGTCTGGAAATTTGTGAATATTCCGTCCTCCTTTCCTAGGGTTCAAAAAATGTTTCATACAAACCTCTCAAAATATAACCTCTGTACCACTAAAAAAATTTCATACAAATCCCCAAGGGAGTTGGCCTAAATTTCTGAAACCATAGGATCTATGGTCTCCTTTTTTTCCAATTTACTTCGTAATCCTGCAGGACAAACTTTTGTTGAACTCTTCTGTGGTTGCTGTTATTTCGTTTTTACACAATGCCATTTCTTTGATATGCAGAATTCCTACTTGGACCCGTGTATCAGTATGGCTAGGAATAGGAGTACTCGTGTACGCTTTCTATGGCCGTTCACACAGTTCACTTCAGGATGCAGTTTATGTTCCTGCAGCTCACGTTGATGAGATTTACGAAAGCTCTTCCAGCTCTCTGCCATGATCCAAAATTGAGAGCCACCTTTATTACGTGACGATAAATGGAGCTGGCTTATTTGGGATCCCAGATTGCCAGATACAGAAGATGCACTTCCGTCGTTTCAAATCTCAGAAACGCACCCAGTGAATGCTATACCTGTTGTATTATCCAATTTCTTATTTGTAATATAAAGCATAGTTTAGTTAAGAATGAGGAAGTTAAGTGATAGATAGATGATTTGAAAAGGAGATGCAGGTAATGGCCTTGTACATAATGTGTTTTTAGGTTCATTATTACAATTGTTTGGCCTGAACATTGACGAGCGTCTACGAATATTGTGTACATAACTTTCATCTATTAATAGTGTAAAATGCACCACACTTGTATGGGAGTGGCCATAGGCAGCCGTGTGTCAGGACAGGAGCCCCAAAATCTATTTTATTTTTTTTGCCACAAGAAAATTTGGCACGCGGTACTTGCGTGCGAACTTTTCAACTTATTTTGCAATAATCTACCCTTCCGTCCCGTAGAGCTTCATACATTTGCCATCTTTAGTCGTTCCACAGAATTTCATACATTACTAAAAAAGGAAGTTATCTCACACCCAATAAATAATAAACAATTTCAACTTTATACACAAATTACACATTTTGCCACTCAAATTACACTTTTGTCCACTTTTTACATACTTTATCATTACTTGAAATTTTCGCATAAAATTGTACGCCAACCCTAATATATGAAGTTCTCCGGGACGTAGGGAGTATAAATTAATAATTTACATTATGGTAGGACTATATATTATAATGTAATTTTTAAGAAATATTATGTTACAAATTTTTCAGTTCCAAGAAATTATTACCGGCTAAAGACTGTAGAAATGACATTTATATAAAAATGACATTGTAAAGTACTTAATCTAAATTACTTAATTTAATGTTGAGTTTTGTATGTTAGATGGTAGAGTAGTATATTGATTAATTGGTAGGAGAAAAATAAATGATCATGGGTGTCTATAACCGAGGGAATATTGCTGGAATGAGTTTTGTAAATATTGATTAGCAGTTGGAAGAAATTGTTTGCCTTGGAAAATAATGCTAATGGGTGTCTATAACCGAGGGAATATTGCTGGAATGAATTTCGTAAATGTTGACTAGCAGTTGGAAGAAATTGTTTGCTTTGGAAAATAATGCTGCCACATTGAGGGGTAAAAAAAGAAGGAAAAAAATTGGTCCACTAACTAACCTGGTGATCTTCCTTTTTATAATAGTAATAGATGCTGCCACATTGCATCTTTTTTTTTTTAAAAAAAATTAACTAGTTACGAAGTTACTAATAGAATGGAAGTAGTATTTGCAGAGACAGCAATATAGTATGCTCTGTCAATGGGAGGTGGATGCCATTTTTTCTCCATGTTACGGGCATCTGCAACACAAAATGCATAGAGAAAACAAGAAAAAGAACTAAATGTATTTAGGTTTCTATGTTTCTACTGCCTGTAGCGCTGCTCCGGCCTACATCTCTCTGTTCTCCCGCCTGCCAGAGGTAGGCGGAAGCTGCCCCTTCTGCTTCATCTATTTGTTGTCTTTGTCCATGGTTTGTTTGGTGATGAGCTCCATCTTTTTGGTTTGACTATGTTTCAACATTCGACTATGTTTGTTGTAATTCCTGATGGCAGAAGTAAACTCTATGTTGTACCTAAAAACACGTGCTTGTTGATGGCAAGAAAAATACTTCCAAGGAGTACTCCAATACTCCATTAAATGGAAGCTTTTGAGGACGAAGGGAGTTATAAATTGTTGCACCTCATAAGAGGAAATTGAAAATATTAGTATAAAAAATGAATTAAAATGTGTAGAGAAAAACAGTAATTGAATCATACTTTAACCAAACATAAAACCGAGGCATGTGCTTGCACATTTCCCTTAAAACAATTACGTCCCCTCACTACAGTGCTTGAAGTATCGTTGAACGCTTGTTTCCCAGGATACAACGGTTAAACCTTAACAACTAGCTGCACACGCTAGCTGTTCCTGGCGAACTAAACTGAAGCCCGGATTATACGAGAGGGGAGAGGAGAAGAAAAGCCACAAAGAGTGAATAGAAAATGGTGGATTTTTTCTTCTACTCTTTTTCCAAGCAAATGAGACCCCTTTATAGGTGAGGAAATGAGAATGTAACTTCATTCTTCATTAATTACACCAATTCATTACAAAAATATTTGTAACTTATGCTCCATTACCCCAATACATTACAAGAGTAATTTTGTAACTTATGGAGCAACAAATATCAAATTAACTATTTGTAACATATATGAGTTACAAATTTTAATTTGAAGCAAAAGCTTCTAGAGGTTGAAGAAGTTGAACCAACAAAAGCTTAGCTCACAAGGGCTAACCCATTTGAGCATGGTTCGGTTCAACAATCGTGTCTAAGGGTCGCGCGCACCCACTGACAGACTAGTCAACTAGTTTCGTGTACAAATCTGGCCAGGATTTGCACTCAACTCACCTAGCTACACAACTTGGACACCAAGTAGGAACTAGTAGATTATAAACTAGATACTATACTTGCTCTCAAGCAATGTGGTATAAAACCACTACACCTTCTAACTTTAAGCACTTATTCCTCACTAACCCAAGGTCCGTTTTGGACGTACAATATATCGATTCGAAGTTTTTACTGAGTTGCTTACGAATATATATTTTATTTTCTTAATTAACAAATAACTAAGAAATGGTCTCTATGCAAATATACCCTTCAAGGCATTATTTACATTTTCTTTTTCTTCATTATTTCCAACAATCCCCCATATGAAGAAAAACTTCATCTTCAGGTCATATAATCCTACGATCGAATACCTGCATAGGATAGGTAGGTGTTACCACCCTTGAACCCTCCCTCGTAAGAATGCACCTTCTTTACTGGCTGACCAGTAGACATGATGTCCTTGAACTGTTTTGCTGTTTATGTAAATGACGGTGTATTCCACACAGATTTCTCTCTGGCATAGTTTTGTTCTCATGGTTGTGTTCGTCTAGGCCATGAACACCTTTCCTGGTTCTGCAAGAGCATGCAAGAATTGGGATTTTAATTCTTGTTGATGCGGCCCACACTTCACTCTCACATAGGTGATCTCGTACCCTGTGTAACAAAGTTACTAGTAAGAATCATTAAAAACCACATGTTTAACCTCTTTAACTCTCGTCACTGTATTGGTAAACCCCCACAGTGAACTCTACATCAATACAATTAGGTTGTCCCTTTGAACCTAGATCTTGGGATCTCCAGTCAACTAGGTTGGGTTTTCCTTCGCATCAACCATAAGTCAAAGTCTTCAATCCCATTCCAACGGAAGACTTTGCTATCATCTCACGACATAACCCTCTAGTTAATGGATCCGCTAAATTATCTTTAGAAATCACAAAGTATGTCGAGATAATACTAGTTGTGAGAAGTTGTCTAACGGGCTTATGCCATCGACAAATATGTCTAGACTTACCATTATTCAAATAACTTTGTGCTCTACCAATCACAGATTGGCTAAAATAATGCAAACATATTGCTTGGCACAAGTTCGGGCCAATATGGAAGACTTTTAAAAATATGCGTAGCCACCCGGCTTCCTCTACACATGAGTTCAACGCAATAAACTTTGCTTCCATCGTGGATCTCGTAATAATAATTTGTTTAGAAAATTTCCAAGAAATTGTTGCACCCCACAAAATTGAGGACAATATCCACTAGTGGATTTAACATTCTTGAAATTAGAGATCCAATTTGCATCCGCATACGCTTCTAGCACAACACAATATCTAGTATACTGCAGCCCACAATCACGAGCAAATCTCAAGTACTTCAGTACTCACATGCATTATAGCCTTCAATGACTAACTCCTAGATTTTTCGTGTAGCGGCTCAGTGTACTTACAACAAAGGCAAGATCAGGCCTTGTGCAGTTCATCAAGTACATTAGGCTTTTGATTATCCTAGAGTACTCAACTTGAGACACTCCCAAGCCACTGTTCTTTACAAGGTGACAGTGATGCCCAATGGAGTTCTAGTTGTTTCAACACCATCTTTGTTGAATTTCTCAAGAATCTTGTCCACATAGTGAGACGGATTCAACATCAACCCATTCGGTGTTCTAACAATTTGAATCCCAAGGATTACATCAGCTAGGCCCATGTCTTTCATATCAAATCTGGATTTCAACATATCCTTCGTAGATTTGGCCATTTATCATCATTCCCAATGATAAGCATAAAGACGTAAAATGGCATAGCCATTTTTGTTTCCCTTATGTACACACATTTGTCAATGTCGTTAAAGACAAACCCATTTTCCATCATGTCATTATCAAATTTCTCATGCCACTGCTTGGGTGCTTGTTTCAAGCCATACAAAGGCTTCACCAATTTACAAACCTTATTAGGTGTAGAAAAACCTTCAGGTTGTTCCATATAAATCTCTTCTTCTAAATTACCATTTAAAAAAAACAGTCTTTTCATCCATATGATAAACTTCAAGATTGCGTAAAGAAGCAAACACAATTATCATCCTAAAGGATGTTAATCTCGACACATGATAATATGTCTCAAAATAGTCTTGACTTTATACTTATCAATAGTTCCATCAAACTTCAATTTTCTCCTGAAAATCCACTTGTAACCTAGTGGTTTACTTCCTAAGGAAGATCCACTAATTCTCAAGTATAATTTTGCAAAATAGATTGAATTTCACTATTGATAGGTTCTTTCCACATGGGTCCTTTCGTTGAGGTCACAACCTCTTGGTAACTTTGAGGTTCACTTTCAAGCATGAAAGTAGTCAAGTACTCAGGACCCCAATCTTTTGCAATTCTTACACGTTTGCGTCGTATTGGTTCAAAATCTTCTTTTTCACTCTCTTCATTCTTTTCTTGCATTTCCTCATGTGTCTGTTTAAGAGTTGCTAGCAACGTCTTCTAACCTTTTACATGGAAACACATCGTCAAAAAATGAAGCATTCGTGATTCAATTATCGTGTTGTGTATGTCAGAAATTTCAGATTTCACCACCAAGAATCGATAAGCACCACTGTTATGTGCATAACCAAAAAATGCAACCAACAGTCTTTAGGTCCTACCTTAAAATTCTTAGGTTAAGGACCATCATAGCAAAACACCCCCACACTCACAAGTGTTAAAAATGTGAGACAAGCTTTCATGCCACAACACATAAGGGCACTTATATTCCGCTTTTAGAACCTTGTTAAAAATGTGTTTAGCTTTTAGAATAGCTTCTCTCCCACATTTCTTGGTTCGTCTCAAAAGTGATTAACATAGTATTCATCTTTTCTTTCC
Organism: Plantago major; assembly: GCA_026545765.1. Lineage (NCBI taxonomy): Eukaryota > Viridiplantae > Streptophyta > Magnoliopsida > Lamiales > Plantaginaceae > Plantago > Plantago major. Next base: position 72,139,046 of record CM048843.1, read on the forward strand.
AAGTACCGGTTATGCCATGTTTGATTGAAGTGAGTAAGGAGCATTAATCTTATATCTTATGCCACTAAAAGCACACAAATCTTCATGTGGTGAAATAAATTCCCCGCACAATTACTCCTCATCACTTTAACTCTTTTGTCGAGCTGATTTTCAACTTCATTCTTACAGAGATCCAACTTCTCTATTTCTTCATCTTAATTTACTTTTAAGAAAATACACATAACAAAACTTAGTGCAATCATCTATAAAAGTAATGAAGAACTTGTAACCCCACGTGTTGGATTACATTTTAACCATACACATTGGATTTAATTTGAAATCATACACATATGTATGAATTAAATCAAGTGGTCCAGTTTTCCTTTCAACATGCTGAAAATAATTTTGCAACTTTGCTTTGTCACATACTTCACTCTTGGATGAGGCATCGATCTATGTGAAATGTTGGTAAACATTTCATGTTAATTAATTTACTCAAAGTATCATAATCAACATGTCCAAGTCTACCATTTCATGTGTCAAAAGACTCAAACAAGTACGTAGAATTCATATCTTTTCCATTAGTATTGGTGTTAACAAGCATTACATTGATTTTGAACATGCCTTCGGTAACATACCATTGGCTAACATAGACATCATTCATGGTCAAAGTAACCTTAATAGACTCAACCAAAATACATATGTCATACTTGATTATGAAAGAATAAAACAAATTAGATTCTTCCTAATCTTATAGACATACATAGGGGTGCACGTTCGGATTAATCCGATCCGAAGTTCGGATCAATCCGAAGTTTCGGACCACTAAAGGCTCAATTCGAAATCCGATCCGAACGATCGGATTGGATTTCGGATTAATCCGAAAAAGTTCGGATTGGATCGGATTTAATCCGAATAATCCGAACTTTAATTAAAAAAAAAAAACTGAAATAGCATTTCGTAGCCAAATTAAATACTAGTTCAGTAGTTCCACATTCAAAATAAACAAAATAAAGTTCACAAATTTACTTCAAGTCCAAAACAACAAATACGAAAAGTTTGGAGTTCATGTTCTAGAATAACGACTAGTCGATTACATTCTTTGAAGTAAAAATAGAAAGTGCATATTTCCAACAGCCAAAATCCAACTTCCCAGCATCCTAAGTATTTTGTATTTTGTTTGGCTGAATAAGGGGAATATATATATATATATATAATATATATATATATATATATATATATTAATTAATTCGGATTTTCGGATTAATCCGATGGATCGGATTAATCCGAAAATCTTCGGATCTAAAATATCATAATTCGTAATCCGATCCGAATATATCGGATCGGATTTTCGGATTTTTGGATCGGATTTTCGGATTTTATGATCACCCCTAGACATACAACACTTTGTTAAAAAAAACTTGAATCGAGATGTCATTTCAAAATCACCTTCCCATGACCTTAATGTCATAGGAATCAGAATTCTCCATGTACAATTTTTTCAACTATCTCATTTTCATCCAACTGAGAAAAAATAGCTTGACAAAGCGCACGTGGCTGTAGCACCAGTATCATTTAACCACTATTTTGGTGTTTAAACAAAAAAGGTTCACCTCATATAGGACAGTACATTGGAGGTTTCATAATCCAATGGCACTCGCCATTCCAATGTTAAACTCACCTTCAAGAGCTACACAAGCCTCCACGGTGAGATAATCCACAAGACCCAACATGGTCAAAAGATCATATTTTGTGAAGGATTCACAATTAATCATGATGAATCAACTTTTTTTTTTTTTTTGGTAACCATCAACATAAACACATTGGCCCTTTATACTTGGAACTCAAAATCACACGAATGAATTTCCCAATAATTCCATCACAAAAAAAAAAAAAGAATTAAAATTCATTTTGAAACATCCCAATAAGTGACAATATTATTGGACTACTAAAAAGTAGTCTCATGCCTTGTAATTCCAAAAGGATTTTGAATATAAGTAAATGATTTTATCATTAAATACCAACAAAAATCAATACCAAAATCCATTTACATGGCAATTACAACATGCATACTTCTGTTTCTCAGTCCCAAATGAAAGATTTATGTTTCACAAGAACTTTAAATCCAATGTTAAAAATCATACTAAAGCAAATGTAACAAATACCATCTAGATTGTAATCCAACAAGATAAGTGTGGCAATTTGAAAATTACCAACTCCATCTCTAACAACTCCATAACTCACCATATTGAAAAATGGTTTTAAACATCCACCATTTTTCTCCAATTGGTGTTACAAAAATAAGGAAGACCACCGAGGACAACTTGTTGGAAATCAAACAAAAATACCAATTCTCTCTCTTTTCCTACACAAGAAACTCATAAAATTAATATCTCCAATATCAAAATGAGTATAAACTCGAATCCAAAATGATAAGAGAATACACTCCATAGTTGTTTTAAGATTGTTGCACCTGATAAGAGGAAATTGAAAATATTAGTATAAAAAAATGAATTAAAATGTGTAGAGAAAAACAGTAATTGAATCATCCTTTAACCAAACATAAAACCGAGGCATGTGCTTGCACATTTCCCTTAAAACAATTACGTCCCCTCACTACGTAGGTATCGTTGAACGCTTGTTTCCCAGGATACAATGGTTAAACCTTAACAACTAGCTGCACACGCTAGCTGTTCCTGGCGAACTAAACTGAAGCCCGGATTATACGAGAGGGGAGAGGAGAAGAAAAGCCACAAAGAGAGAAGAGAAAAGGGTGGGTTTTTTCTTCTACTCTTTTTCCAAGCAAATGAGACCCTTTTATAGGTGAGGAAATGAGAATGTAACTTCATTCTTCATTACACCAATTCATTACAAAAATATTTGTAACTTATGCTCCATTACCCCAATACATTACAAGAGTAATTTTGTAACTTATGGAGCAACAAATATCAAATTAACTATTTGTAACATATATGAGTTACAAATTTTAATTTGAAGCAAAAGCTTCTAGAAGGTTGAAGAAGTTGAACCAACAAAACCTTAACTCGCAAGGGCTATCCCATTTGAGCATGATTCGGTTCAACAATCGTGTCTAAGGGTCGCGCGCACCCACTGACAGACTAGTCAACTAGTTTCGTGTACAAACCTGGCCAGGATTTGCACTCAACTCACCTAGCTACACAACTTGGACACCAAGTAGGAACTAGTAGATTATAAACTAGAGACTATACTTGCTCTCAAGCAATGTGGTATAAAACCACTACACCTTCTAACTTTAAACACTTATTCCTCACTAACCCAAAGTCCGTTTTGGGCGTACAATATATCGATTCGAAGTTTTTACGAGTTGCTTACGAATATATATTTGATTTTCTTAATTAACAAATAACTAAGAAATGGTCTCTATGCAAATATACCCTTCAAGGCATTATTTACATTTTCTTTTTCTTCATTATTTCCAACAGAAATTACACATCTTAGCCTTTTCTCTTATTTTGGAGAATTTACACAATTCACATGGTACTACGTTTTCCATCCCGTATAAATTCATATGTTTTTCATTGTTTATGTCTCATAGAACTTCATTCATTATGATCAACGGAATATATCCCACATATTACAAATATACTTAGTCTTATAAAAGTCCTATCATATTAGGAGAGTTGAGAGAGACCCTTGCTTTGTACATAAATTGTCTAGTTTTTAATTTTACCCGTTTTACATTTCGCGGGTCAAAATTCAGTTCGGGTCGTACAGTTTTATTTCTGGATCTAGTATAAATGTCGATTTTCTGTGTTTTTTCCTTTTTTTATCTCATTTTCCGTTTTTTCAAGCGGTTTCTTCCGATTTCTCTCTGGTTCTGGCGATTTGCATCAAAACCCTAGTTTCTGGAGCTCTTCATCTCGATCTGATCTTCGTCTTCACCAGTAATCAATCCGCCTCTTCTTCAGAAATCAATCTACTCTACATATTGATATGCTCTTCATCTTCACCAGCTTGCAATTTCGGTAACAAGCTTATGTTTCGCATTTTGCACGGAGATCGGAGATCGGAAATCGAACGAAGAAGTTGAGTTCAGAAAATGTACCTGGAGGTGAAGTTGTTGGTGGCGTGAGAGGAGTGAGAACCGGAATCCTCGAGCAAGGCGGAGAGAGAGGTGGCGCCTCCATCAGCGGCGGAGAAGAAAAACATGACGTTCTCGTGATCGTGATTTTATTCGATCAAATTGAGCTGATCGGAGGTTTTGTCAGCCGAGTGCATTTCGTTCAAGCGGCGTTTGGACTCATCGACGGTGAGGCTGAGGCGATAGATGTTGAGAGAGTCGTGGCCGGAATATTTAGTGGTGAATGAGGAGGAGTACATGTCTACCAATTAAATCAATGAAGAAGAGTATGACAAGTAAGAATTTCTTCTGCTCACACATAGTTTCGAGGTAGAAGAAAGGAGTGTCCTTCCTTGTCTAATTTGAAACATAAAACATGAGGTGTTTCTTCACATTGTGGCATTTTCCTTTTGTACTTGGCATGTGTGTTGTCGTTCAGATAATATTAGCTAATTTAGTTGTTTAGTTTTTAGTATAAATGATAAGTTTTAGTAGAAATTGTCTATGTTGTTCGTTGTTGCTATTTTAGTTTTTTTTTTTTTTTTTTATAAATTGTCTATTTTTTTTGTATAAATAGTCTATGTTTTAATAGAAATTATCTATGTTGTTCGTTGTTACTGGTTTAGTTTTTTTTATAAATTGTCTATATTTACTATAAATTGTCTATTTTTTGGGTATAAATGATCTATGTTTTAGTAGAAATTGTCTATGTTGTTCATTGTTGCTGGTTTAGTTTTTTGTTGTATAAATTGTCTATGTTTTATTATAAATTGTCTAGTGTATAAATGGTCTATGTTTTAGTAGAAATTGTCTATGTTGTTCGTTGTTGCTGGTTTAGTTTTTTTTTTTTGTATAAATTGTCTAGTTTTTTGTATAAATGGTCTATATTTTAGTAGAAATTGTCTATGTTGTTCGTTGTTGCTGGTTTAGTTTTTTTTTTTTTTGTATAAATTGTCTATGTTTTACTATAAATTGTTTAGTTTTTTTTATAAATGTTCTATGCTTTAGTAGAAATTGTTTATGTTGTTCGTTGTTGCTGGTTTAGTTTTTTTTTTTATAAATTGTCTATGTTTTTCTATAAATTGTCTAGTTTTTTTGCTATAAATGGTCTATGTTTTAGTATAAATGGTCTATGTTTTAGTATAAATGGTCTATGTTGTTCGTTGTTGCTGGTTTAGTTTTTTGTATAAATTGTTTATGTTTTACTATAAATTGTCTAGTTTTTTTGTATAAATGGTCTATGTTTATGTATAAATTGTATATGTTTTTTGATGTTTTTGTTGTATTTATTAGGTTTTCATAAAAATGGTGGTCGAACAAAGAAATTGATTGGTCACAAAAATTGATACGTTGTGGAAGAAGGGGTCGACGAACAAGTCAAGAGTGTGAAAAAAAGCTATTTTTAGATGTATTAAATGTTTTTGAAAAGACATGTATTTTTATAGGTTGTAATTTTTGGTCTTTTTATTATTTTGTGTATTGAAATTTATTGGTTGACGAATGAAATTGAAGTTAATGTTTATTTTTCTAAATATTGTGTTTTGATTGGATAAATAGGTTGTTACTAATGTCTGCATGCTAAACATGGACAATTTAGTGTGAAAATCAACATATGTGAATTTTGATGAATATTGATAAGCTGAGTAAGTTATTTTCCCAAAAAAATCCCAGACCGGGTCGACCCATGAAAAATCAGATTATCTAGTTTTTAAGGTAAATTGTCTATGTTTGTATGTTATAGAGGACTTTCGGGACTCTTCAATATGTAGGGGTTTCTCGCAAGACGGACTCTTACAAATAATAATTTTTTTAAAAAAAGCTACATTCACGTTTAAATTACACACATTATTTTTATATTTTACCATCACAAAGTATCATAAAAAACGGTCTTTAATTAATTTAACTAGAAACGGACTGTTTTGCAATTTACCATTAAACATGTGTTTATTTTTGCGGATCCTATTGCGGATCCGGGTCAGTACCGTTTTCGGGTCAGGTATAAAAAGCTCTTATCTTTCTTCCTTTTAAGCCAGTTCCTTAGTTTGTCACTGTTCTCTCCCATTTTCTCTTATGTAACTACTCTTAATTAGGATGAGATCTTGCTGTTCTCCTACTCAAATCTGTTAGAAACTTGTTTGTGAATATTTTGTTATAGTTATCGTGGTGTGATTTCGTTTGTTTTCCAGTTTTTTGTGTTCTAGGGTTTTGTTCGAGTTTTTTTATTTTTGCGATTTTTTGTTGTTTGAGGCGTAGTCGTGCTTGCATATGAATTGAACAATGTTTTCATTCAAAATCCGAACTCAATCATCAACTCAGATATGAAACAATAAGGTACACAACATTTTTAAATTCTTTCGTATATGGCTATCACTACAAAAAATCTGGGCTGTAGCGACGGATAGATCCGTCAGTGCAATTATCCGTCGCCTTGACTCCGGCGGATCCCCTGAGCTGTGGCGACGGATAAAATACGTCGTCAATTCGCGATTGACGACGGATTGACTTTTTTTAAAAAAAAATGATTAGGGGGCGACGGACAGATCTATCCGACGCCCCATTTTTTTTAAAAAATAAAATCAGATATCAATTTTATATTCGTATACGGATTAATTCCGGCAGTGGTGGTGCGGTGGGTGTGGTGCAGGTGGTGGTGGGAGGTGGTGGTGGTGGTGGAGGAGATGGTGGTGGTGGCAGGGTGGTGGTGCGGTGGTGGTGGGAGTAGAGAGGTGGTGGTGGTGGAGATGGTGGTGGAGGAGGATGGTGGAGGAAAGGAGGTGGTGGCAGTGGTGGTGGTGGAGGATGGTGGTGGTGGCAGGGTGGTGGTGGTGGGAGGAGAGAGGTGGTGGTGGTGGTGGTGAGATGGTGGTGGAGGAAAGGAGGTGGTGGTGGTGGAGGATGGTGGTGGTGGGAGGAGAAAGGTGGTGGTGGAGGATGGTGGTGGTGGGAGGAGAAAGGTGGTGGAGGAGATGGTGGTGGTGGAGGATGGTGGTGGTGGGAGGAGATGGTGGTGGTGGAGGATGGTGGTGGTGGGAGGAGGAGGAGGGGAGAAGTAGTGGAGAAAAGGAGGTGGTGGAGGAGATATATTATATTTTTTTTAGGTATTTTTTTTTTTTTTTAATTTTCCGGCCTTGTAGCGACGGATAAATCTATCCGTCGCTAAATTTTTTTTTTTTTTTTTTAATTTTGGTCAACGCTCTGTAGCGACGGATAATTTTATCCGTCGCTACAGAGCGACGGATAACCTTTATCCAAATGAACGGTGACGGATAGAATCCGTCGCCCCAAGTAGCGATCCGTCGCTACAGGGGCGACGGATAAAATCCGTCACCCCTTTCCGTCCCGTTACGGATGGATTCTTGTAGTGTATGTTCTCAACAATATTGCTCATGTTCTCTAGATAATGTCATATGTTTTCATTCATAACATGACAGTCATTTATGCTCTGTTTTTTTTAAATATTACCTTGTGTTCTGTTTTTACTGTATTTTCCTATGTTCTTACGTATATGCACTATATTCTCACCAATATACTCTATGTTCTCAGCAATATCCACTATATTTACGTATATGAACAATATCTTTTTTTTTTTTTTACACTGTGATCCATTCCCTACCACTTAAACTATATGACTGAGAATATGAAATTCTTTTTTGTTAACATCTGATTTTTCTGTGTGACATTCTTATAATATTTTGATGAGAAAATATTTGAATTGTCTGGTAACATGAGATATATGATTGATAACATAGAATAATATGATTGGTAACATAGGTTTTTTTTCTCTTTGTGTCAATATAATCTTGCGTTTTGGTATCATGGGTTAGTATGTTGAAAACATGGATGTAATAGTTGCGAACATATCTAAGTATCTAAGCAAACATAGAACATGGTTGTAAATGTATAGAACATGGGTGAATATGTTGAGATCATGAATAAATATGTTAAAATCATGGATTACTAAATAACATGCCTTTGAGATATTCAAACTCCATATATAGAGAACATGTAATATACTGTACATAAGATTTTCATGGTGACAAAGCAATTACTACACGACAATCATGGGATATGAACGTTGTTTCAAAAAAAAAAAATCATGGGGTATGAACATAGGTGATTTGGTTGAGAGCATAGGTGATTTTGTTGAGAATATAGGTGATTTGGTAAACAATATTAGTCCATGTTCTCAACATAATCGTCCATGTTATCAACATATTCATCCATGAACTCAACAATATTCAAAGACCCTGAACTCAACAGATTCAAAAACCATAAAAATGATCCCAAAAAATATATTATATTCAAACGGAACCTAGATCATTCACAATATATAAAATCATGATCCAAAAAATAAGATTCTATTCAAAACGGAACCCATATCATTTAATTACATGTTGTACTACTGTTCATACAACTGCCAAGAAAAAAACATATAATGCTATTTCTTTTATCTCTTTTCAAACCTCTTCTTGATCTCTATCTACATAATTTCAGGTTCATCATCTCTTTTTGCTCATCTGTTGCATTTGACTCAACATTCTTCTTCTTCGCCAATGCTCTTGCTCTTCTTCTTCTTCTTCTTCTTGTTCTTCAAGTTGATGAATTTAGTAACCTGATCCTTATGAAAACATGATTACACCTTGTGAATGCATAAACAACAACACCAATGAGCAATTATTTCATATCAAACATAATAGATATTGTTGAGAACATATGGTATATTGGTGAGAAGATAGTACATATACGTAAAAACATAGGATATACAGTAAATAACAAAATTTAACATAATATTGTCGAAAAACATATCACAAAACGACTGTCATGTTTTGAATGGAAACATAGGACATGTTCCAGAGAATATAGGTAATATTATTGAGAACATAGCACATACATGAAAGAACATAGAAACGTTCTATACACAAAACCAATATCAACTTTTGAATGGAAACATACGACATATTTCAGAGAACATAGGTAATATTCTTGAGAACATAGCACATACAGGAAAGAACATAGAAACGTTGTATACCTTTTTCTCAGATCTAAGTTGATGATTGAGGTCAGATCTTGAATGAAAACATCGTCCGATCCTTATGCAAGCATGATTACACCTTGTGAATGCATAAACAACAACAACAACAACAACAACAACAACAACATCAATGAGCAACTATTTCATAGCAAACATAGAAGATATTGTTGATAACATAGGGTATATTGGTGATAAGATAGTTCATATACGTAAAAACATAGAAATTACTGTAAAAAACAGAATTCAAAATAATATGTCGAAAAAAGAGCACAAAACGACTATCAGGTTTTGAATGGAACATATAACATATTCCAGAGAACATAAGTAATATTCTTGAGAACATAGCACATACAAGAATGAACATATAAACGATGTATACCTTTTTTTTCAGATCTGAGTTGATGATTGAGGTCGGATCTTGATTAAAAACGCTGTCCGATCCTTATGCAAGCATGATTACACCTTGTGAATGCATAAACAACAACAACATCAATGAGCAACTATTTCATAGAAAACATATTAGATATTGTTGAGAATATATGGTATATTTGTGAGAAGATAGTACATATATGTAAAAACATAGAAAAATACAGTAAAAAACAAAATACAAAAAAATATGTCGAAAAACAGAGCACAAAACGACTGTCAGGTTTTGAATGAAAGCATAGGACATATTCCAGAGAACATAGGTAATATTCTTGAGAACATAGCACATACATGACTGAACATATAGAAACGATGTATACCTCATTTTTCCAGATCTGAGTTGATGATTGAGGTCGGATCTTGATTAAAAACACTGTCCGGTCCTTATGAAAGCATGATTACACCCTGTGAATGCATATACAACAACAACATCAATGAATTACCATCAAAACACGAAAATATAGATGAATAGTTCTAGATTTACAATTTTTCGAACTTGATTTTTTCAGATCTATTTGGATTCGAAGCTATCTTATCATTCGAAACATGAATCAAATATGTATCAGTCTGTAATCAATCATAATATCAACTATATAGCTTGTTTTTTCGATCAAATCGATTGAAAACATTGAAAAAAATCAAAAATTCGTTCGAATCATGTCTAAACTTTTTTGTCGTTCGTTTTTTTTAAAAATTTTTATGTAGATTCCTGAAGAAATAACAGCTAACGTTGCCGATCGATCGAGTTGTTGCGTTTTTCTGGTGAATTAATGGTTGAATCGAGCTTTTTTTTGGGAGAATTTTAGAGAGAGAAAGAAGCACAGAAATAAATGGCAAATTGTGGTTTTTTCTGCTGGTTTGAAGCATATATATATACCGACCCGTATCACATATATTCCGACCCGCCTTCTTGCCTTGGGTTGGGGTGTTTTTGAAAAGTTATTTTTTTATTGGGATTAATATGTAATAAAGAATTATGTTTCTATGTCTATATTTAGAGTGTACTGCACTCTTTTACCATTTATTCAATTTTCATTAAGATTGCGCGTCAATCAAAACCTGTCGAATTAGTTATTGGGAAGAACGGCTAAGTATCATTAAACATGCTACAAGCATCTTTCAACAGTTACTTATAAGCAACAAAAAAGCATCAGCAATTTTAGCATAATGTTGATCCCATATCTTTGCTCTAACAAAAAGCTAAACATGGATTAGATGATTTAATTCAACATTTCAATGATTCTTGAACCAACTACTAAACAACCACTATTGCTGAAATAGGCAAAAACCGAAACCAACTCACCAAGTACGTAAGCTTTGATTCTTCACCAAATTAGTACTACTACTATTCTAACAGGTCGACGTGTTCCAAAGATCACCCTTCATCTCTCTATTTCTTCTCGCCCACTCACAGATATCGCATTCTTTGCACAATGCCAACTGTTTCTTCAATTTTTGAACAACCCAAATGCCTCTCAACAATCACACAATCGTTGATTTCAATTGTCAGTGCATTTGTCTTCTTCTTCTTGGATTTCTTGGAAGTTATAATGTGTTTGATTTTTAGAGTTGTAGATGAATTCTTTGAAGGGCAATCGCCTTCCTGCTACTGCATGGAAAGGAATGTAGAAGAAAAGGTGGAGTCTTTGGAGGAAAGTGAGTTGTCTAGCAGCCTTCATGGGAGGAAAAATGTGTTTAGGGAAATGGGGTTGCTTAAGATTCCCAGAATTTGGAGTAAAGAAACTGCATTTTCTGTTGGGGTGAGAACAAGTAAGAATAGGTGGTCTGATTGTGGGTGTGACTCTTGTCTTTCTTGGATGAACAACAATGGGACTGATTCTAAGCTTCATGTTGTTGTCAAACAAAAACATACAGGTACTGAAACTGCTTCTTTTTCATCTTTTTTCCTTCTTATTTCACTTTGATTTGGTATTTTATCTGTTTTGAAGCAATGTTAGCTAGTAGTATGCCTGTTTGTTCTATTTTTCTAGTAAAAACACTGATATTTTTGTCTAGAATCTGGATAATCTGTTACACATTGTGATGATATTGTAAGATAAATCATAGTTTATGGCAATTAGAGTTATTTGTGCTAGTGTGGCATATTTTTCTACTAGAGATGTACAATTGTTGTTACTATAAAGCTTCCATTCCGATAAATTGGGGTAGGTCTCCACTTAGTTTGCTCCTTTAGTTTCTTGGTTGGGCGTATATGATGATGTCACGAAGTTTTGCGTGGGCTGTGAATTGTCATGGGGGCTCTGCGGTATTTAGAAAAATCGAACAAATGAAGTATGAGATGCAAGATGAATTTACAATTGTATGGTTCGTGTTTAAGTTGATATCATGATAGTTGTCCATTACCTATTGGTTCTGCAAGGCTGGAAAGTAGATACGAAAAGGAAATGAAGTGTGACTCTTAGGCTGGAGAATGAAAATGGCTGTTTAGGGGTTTTAGTAACAATCATGAGCATACTTTTAGCCTAAGTTTATGTCTCAAAAAATAAGTTCATGCCAATAAACTAAGAACGAAGTATTAAAACACAGAACTTTCTCCAGAAGTTGTCTACGTTAATATCAAATCAGAGGAAGAGAATGTAGGATAGGTTGGAGGTCGGTGGTTGTCGGAGTTCATACATTTTATCTCAATATCATGGGCTTCTTACTCCTTACCCTATAAAATTTCAGGACTGCTCAATTTCTTGAATTGAGTAGAGCTTAGTATATACTATCTTGTCTTCACTAACTAATACAGAGGGACTACATATTTTCTGTCTGGCTTATTGCCTATGGTTCTCCACGAATAATTACACCAGATCATTCCAAGCTTGAAATGTGTTGCTAGTAAAAACAGAAAGTAACATACATCCCAAAATCAATACTAAAAATAATTTTACCCTACTTTAATTATTGGAAACTTGCTGATTGCTTATGATTGGATGAGACTAAAGTAAATCAACTAGACTATTACGGGAAATCCAACAAGGTAACACAACTAGTCCAATTTGTCTTCTGAAAACTAGTTCTTCTGTTCTGCATCTGTCCATTGTTACTGATCATGCAATCTTTGTTTTCTCATTGACACAGACAGATTGGGGCGCATTTCTGCCAAGGAAGAGGAAAATGTAATATTTATTCATGGTTTCCTGTCATCATCATCAATCTGGACAGAAACCGTGTTTCCTAATCTGTCTGAGTTTTCAAACCAGAGTTACAAATTATTCGCTGTAGACCTGTTGGGGTTCGGCAGAAGTCCTAAGCCGAGGGACTGTTTCTATACCCTAAAGGATCATCTAGAAATGATTGAGAAGTCAGTAATTGTCCCACATGAGGTTAAATCCTTTCACTTGGTTGCACACTCAATGGGTTGCGTAATTGTGCTAGCTTTGGCGGCTAAGTACTCAGAAACTGTTAAATCAGTCACGTTGGTTGCTCCAGTAAGTGTATTGAAGAGAGAGATATTCCAAGGAACAAATCTGTTTCTTATTGGAGTTGATTCTTAGTAATTGTGTTTTAACTATGAACTTCTTTGCGACTTGTTTTCCAGCCATATATCTCTTCTTCGGAAGGAGATGCTACTTCAGTTGCACTTCGGACACTTGCCACAAGGAGAGTATGGCCACCACTACTCTTTGGTTCAGCCTTTATGTCATGGTATGAGCACTTAGGCAGGTGCATATGCTTTGTTGTCTGCCGGAGCCACAGAACATGGGAATCGATCCTCAAGCTATTTATTGGAGGAAGGTAACTTTTAATCCTTTCACCATGTCTAGTTTGTGCACTCGATCCTTTTAAACTACAGAAAGCCAATAAAGATGCAAAGTCACCAGCTTTATGGTAACTGTGACATGTCATTGAGCAAATGACATTTAATTTAGTCCAAATTATTGAATTCTGGTTATGGCTTTTTTTACTGCAAAAACAGCGAAATAGTCAAATAGTGCCTGCAGAACTCTATGGAATGAGCTTTCTCTAAAAAAGTGAACTGCTGATTTTGGGAATTTGAGTTTTTGAATATACTATTTGAGAACTGATTATTGCTTTTACAATTTACTTCAAATACATATTTTTCCTTATTTTTTCTAAATGATTTGCTCTCAAGTCTCAAACAAACTTTGTCAGCTCTGCTTATTGCGAACATTCATTTCTTTTCTTTCCTCCAGGGATCTTCATTTTCTGGTTACTGATATGGCACGGCACACACATCATTCTGCTTGGCATTCTATGCATAATGTCATTTGTGGTGGGGCAAAATTCTTGGACAAGTACTTGGAAACCTTGAGGACTTCTGGAGTGAGGATACGTGTCATTCAAGGCACCCAGGATGAAATAGTGCCTCTGCAGTGCAGTTATAACATGAAGATGAAGGATCCAGATATAGAGCTCAATATTGTACCAAATGCAGATCACAGCTCTGTGATCATGCACAGGCAGAAGGAGCTTACTAGGGAGTTGGAGAAAACATGGGAATCTACATGCAAGAGATCAAGAAACATCGATGTGAGGTAAAATGTAGGCTTAGCATGATTAGCAAAGACTGATGCCTGGCTGATCCATGCATGAGAGGGTTCCACTCGAATAGACACGGCTGTTGACAAGCCACAAAGGAATGTTTCTTACTTCCATTGTGATCTAATTATGAGATTGTTGTAATATAGATACAACGATAGAAGTACTGTAACTGTTGATGCTCTAGTGATCACTTCAACACTTTGCTCTTGTATCTCATAGAATGTTGTAAACTTGTAGTACACCGATGATTAATGTAAAGAAAGGAAGAAAGATAATGAATTGGTATTTTCAGAAGCTTCAGAATCTTGTATCTGTTAGAATGAATTTGTTGCAGAGTTACTCTGTCTCTATAATATTTGGTTGTTACAGTTAATGATCCAAAAGTTCGAACTTGTAGAGAAGTGTAATCTATTCAATATTCATTTATATTAATTTTCCAATATCCAATAGTGTGTTAAATTGGAAATGGATGATCATTATCCAAGATTGATGGCTGATACTATGGATGACTGAGTGGTGTAAATATGGAAACACAGTTTTGAAAGAAACTTACACTAGTGAGGCACCTAAGGGACGGAAATGATGTCTATAATGATTTAAAGAGCATTATTAATGCTTTTATAATTAAATATTTATATCATTTTTATATGTATGCACTAGGGCTGTGCAAAAAACCCACCCGTCCGATCCACCCGTGCAAACCGCCCGCCTTTCACCCGCACCCGCCAACTAAATTTTTTATAAAATGTGTGGTGGGTTAATTTTTTTTCACCCGCCATTAGTGGGTGGGTGGTGGGTTGGATGGGTGCAACCCGCGACCCACCCGCCATTTTTATGTATGTATGTAGGTAGGTATATGTTTGTGAATTTAAGTATAAGGAGAGCATAGAAATTTAGAAAGTTGCATCATGTCGTTGAATATAGATATAGTTTAAGTGAGCCTACAACTCTTCTCTTTAAGCATTATTTCGTCTTCATTTTTCCACTCGCCATTCGTTCTTCTCAGCTTATGTCATGTATTCAAGCAAAATAACACAAGTTGACAACTTATCGGGTCAACATTTCATCCATTAATGCGTGAAATTTTTTAAAATTAAGTAAAGAAGAATAACTACTTCAAAAGAATCACTACCCTCTTTGTTCAGAACATGCTCTTTGTTGCTATTTTTTTTTTTTTTTTGCTTGCACATCTACTTCTGCACAAGTTGCAAATTTATACTACATCTATTTTTATCTATATTCACCCGCCAATCCGCCCGCCACCCGCCCGCCATTTTTATCACCCGAACCGCCGCGGATTGGAAAAATATTCCACCCGCCTCGATTTATAATTATAATCACTGCATGGGTCGGTTTGATTTTTCAGAAAAACCGCATGCTTCACACCCCTAGTACTATGCACCATGCATTATAACAATGAAGTTTTTAATAAAATTCTAAGTTTTTATGTTATAACAATGATGTGTGTATATATTTAGTCTGTTCTTCTCTCTCTCTGTATGAATACATACCAATAAGAGTTATTCATATAAAAAATGAAATAAGTTGGAAGCATGCTGCATGCCCTCTCTCAGATTCCAGGTCCCTCCAAATTTTAAATAAGTACTAAAATAAATTCTTTGTTCATTAATTTTATCATGATTACAACTTTTTATTAATACACAAGAAAATAGTCAATTTATGAAAGCATTTTAAAGTAATATTTAATATGAAATTATATTAATTTAGAACAAAATCACATATTTATTAGATTAATAGCAGAAAAATAGGGACCCCAATAATTAGGTAACCTATACGCTATTTGGCACGTAACTTGAACTGTCCCGATTTTAAAAGATACTTATGCCAGGAGTGCAACTAAAATAAACTAAGCAAGCCAAACAAAAATGAATCGAAATTCAATTTTAATGGATGCTTAATGGCGTGACAAACAACCCGCTGCACCGTATCCAACTTCTTTGAAACCCCCCCCGCAAAACCCCCCCCCCCCCCTCAAAACACAATTTATGCAGAAGTCCAAATCTAAGGTTGATGCTATTTTCCCTTTTGATTATACATAATAATGCTAGTGGTAATGAAGAGTGGGTTGCTGGTTTTTGACTTGTGAGGCTCTATTCCTATAATTTTCGACGATAACTAGACTATGGGCTCCCATAACTCCAAACTTGATTATGAGTGGTTAGTGCTACTGACCACTGGGGTAGGTAGCTGGTTCTTTTTGACAGTCAACAAGCAATCTCACATTACACTAAGTACCACCTACTTCTTCCAATTTACACTATTACCTCTGCATTTTTGCGCTGTACCTAATTTTTTCACAACATATATTTGCATTTGATAGCCATTTCATCGTCAAGATTCCATTTTTTGTTGTTCCAACGCTAGGTACGTTCGCTCTCACCTCAGCAACACAACAATTCTTCGAATCTTAATCAAAAAACCAATCTTGATGCGTTGTTTTGTTTTTGCTTACATTTTGCTGCTATATATCTTCAATTGATCTGTTCTTTCGTTGTGTGACTGTTTAGTGGTGTGAGTCTTTGGAGCTATGGATTTCTTGGCGTCATCTGAGGGCCAATTGTTTATTGCTGTTGCTGTTAGTCTTGTTGCTGTTGGAGCTGCGTACGTTGTGCTTTCGTCCAAGAAGCCCAAAGGTTTGTTTAATCTTGTTTTTCTTATCTGTTTAAAGGCAATTTCATTTGAGCTGGGTAGATCTTAAATTGGCTTAAAGATCAGTTTTTTTGCATTGTTCTAGTATCTGATTTTGGGGTTTTTCTACTCATATTTATGCTTAATTGCTTTTGGATTTATTAGAGTTTTAGAAATTGAAGAATTGTATGGTTATTAAAATAGACTGAGATGTTGGGCTCTGGTTCTGTTAATTAGAACAAATGTTTGAGATTGGAAAAGTAGAGAAGAATAAATGGTATCATGTTGGTGTCAGATTGTGCCTTTTATTATGTGCATGGAAATGAATGTGAAAAGCCAAATCCAATCTTGAACCAAATGGAGTGATTAGATTCTTAAATTTATAATTTGACTTGGTATTGTATGGGTTTCGCAGTGTGCTTGAATCCTGAAAATTTCAAGGAATTTAAGCTCGTCAAGAAAACGCAACTGAGCCATAATGTTGCTTCGTTCAAATTTGCTCTTCCGACACCCACGTCTGTGTTGGGCCTTCCTATTGGACAACACATTAGCTGCAAGTAATTTTTTTCCTTCATTTTGTTCTTGATGTTCTTCTACAAGTGATGTTGTATCATAGCTTTTAATTTTAAGCATTAGTTTGATGTTGATATCATAGCTTTTAATTTTAAGCATTAGTTGTGATCATTGCTTATACCTTTGAATTCTACCTGGTCTTATATTTTAGGGGCAAGGATAGTCAGGGTGAAGAGGTAATCAAACCATACACTCCGACTACTTTGGACTCTGATGTTGGATACTTTGAGCTTGTAATAAAGGTACAATCCTCATCAATCTTTGTCCATTACTTGGTTGAGTCAATATGTTCCTGCAAGACTTCTTCTTCATATTTTGTACTTTGATTAACTTTTTACTATAATTCCAATGTGTCTTGATGATAGATGTATCCACAAGGAAGGATGTCCCATCATTTCCGAGAAATGAAGGAAGGTGATTATATGGCTGTGAAGGGACCAAAGGTACATATTTTATATTCTACACAGTCCTATCAGTCGGTGTCTTGTTGCTACATGTCATTATTTACCTGTCATGAGATCACGAGGTATTTTACGAAGTATAAGAAACAAATATAGACTTTATTACTATCTATATCATGCTAGCAGTAACTGAAGTGGCAAAGATTTCTATTTGAAAAATTAAACAGCATTTCATCCAAGACAGTCTTATATTGTCATTCGGTTCTGCATTTCATTTGAAATAATAAGTTACCCACAAAATTTTGATTCTCGAATATAGGTTTGCAATAATTGCTAAGTGTCTGAAGAATCTGCATTACTAATCAATATATTGAAAGATTTTAGATTAGAATTTCAGGAATTATGTCAGAATCAACTTTTTTGCAATATTGTACTTGTTGAATGTGTAAACCCAAGTTGCAGACGTTTAGTCTGTTTGGGGTGTGTTATACAAATACAGCAGTATGCCAATCTATTTGACATTATCAAAGCTCATGTTATGAAAGTGCCTGTCTGGATCAGGGTTACCTAATTCGTAGTACGTCCAATACGAGCATACGATACTTATTGAAGTCTATATTTTTAGGAGTTAGCTGAAGAGTCTCAAAAGACAGGAAATTATGTACACAAATAGACGATCCCAATCTATATGTTACTATAATAAATGGTGTACTATCATGACTCAAAGTGGGTTTTCAATTCATAATAATTGGTTAAATTCAACTTTTAATAATCCGAATGCTGATAGCTAATGCATTTCTTTGACATTTGTTGACTATGATGTTGATGCATTAAGCTAGTTGAGCTAAAAACATTGACGAGTTGTGACTGTTATTGACTCATAGCAGTGATAATTAATTTTTCTCTAAACCATAACTTGCTTTTACCAAATATTAGGGTCGTTTCAAGTATCAGCCAAACCAAGTGAGAGCTTTTGGAATGCTTGCTGGAGGCTCCGGAATTACACCTATGTTCCAGGTATGGAACTGCATTATCTTAAAATCTGTTTATTTGTGTGAGATTTATCCTTTATTGGCATAATGAACTCCTTCATGAATTAAATTATAATAAATCAAAGATAAACTGATAGTTCTTTTTTTTTTTCCCTTGAACTTTTTATTTCCAGGTTGCAAGAGCAATTCTGGAAAACCCGATTGACAACACAATGGTGCATTTGATTTATGCTAATGTTACATATGACGATATCCTGCTGAAGGTAAGTAGCACTCTCAGCTTGTGCACTTCACCGTTTGAGTTCTAAATGCATGCAAAGTTGGGAATTTGGTCTTAAAACGAGATTGAATATAAGCCTCCAGTTGCGAGGGATGCTGTCAATGAACCGATATCATATGTGGTCCTGAAATTTAATTCGGCTTATTCCTCAGTTGCCTTTGAGTTTCTAGGCTGGATCTTTTATATAGGGATGTTTACTCCTCTCTATGTAAAGTTACGTACAAAATCTCGTCCATTATGCATCGTTAAATTTCGCAATAGCTCGGTTAGGCAGAAAGTTTCATGAAATGTGGAGGCAAGCTTTAAGCTTACATTATAAGGAAGAGTTCATAATACCTAGAGCGAGTTCAGTATCCAATTGAAGTCTTTGAAAGGACTAGGTTGAACAAAAATTCTTTTCCAAACCATTCATGTGAGGTTAGATGAAAAGACTAAAGTGACAGGAAACACAGGCTGAATTAGGAGGAGGTTCCAATCATGGGCGGAAGAATTCTCAGCTCAACCTAACACTTGGTGGGTGTATTTTGTGCTGGGAGGGTGACCACTAGTACACACTCTCACATAATGTGTGAGCGACCCCATGTGTTGAACCCACATGTTTGCTGAGTGGACGGACTAGTAGTCATCCCCTTAGCATTAGATAAAGTCAATAAACCAACTTAGTGAAGAATTCTACAGTGACCTAGAACTCTAGTTTGATTAGGGAGCTGTTTAGTAGGAATATGAAGTTGGATCATGGTTTACCAGGTAACATTATATTATAGTTACTGGAAATAATTTCCAAGCAGAAGATTCTTACCTAGACCGGTTATACAGCACTTGCATAGACCTTGTGGCTGATAATACACAACATGAATGAGATAACATATCTGACCCACATCACATGTGAATTCTCAACTGCAAGTTCTAGGCAAGTATCGTGGACTTGGTCTATTTAGATTTTTCTCCCAGTAGAGTTTGTGGAAGTGAAGTTAAATGGTTGAATTAATTCCCAACACCTTTGCAAGTTAAAGCTTTTAGAATACTGGAATAGATTTAAAATAAAAAAATATAAAATAAATGAGAATCAGAGTCCTCTCTTGGCTTATGCCAAGGTCCTGGTCACCATACTAAGATTTAGTCCTGATCTCTATCAAGAGGAGCATTGGGTTCATTTCTCTCTGCAGATTTGGTGTTCTCTGTGTTGACAGTTTGTTTAGCATAATAAAAGATTCATTTTCCTTTGTCTCTATGTTGTTTCATCCGTGAAGAGTTAAAAGCTGCAAGTTGTTTTTAGATGCCATAAAGTTTAAAGTTCTGGTTGCAGGATGAGTTAGACGCTCTAGCTAAAAACTACCCCGACAGGTTCAAGATCTACTATGTACTCAATCAGGCAAGTCTTCTGCTATTAACTTGATGATGCTAATTTCTCGTGTTGGATTCTTTTCTCTGATGGGCAACATATTTGGCTTCATTATCATCAATCTCATTCTTGGATTGGTTTAGGAAAACCCCTTTTGTGTTTAGGTTTATGAGGTGGGATATAGTTTACTCGGAAGAAGATTATGATCCATGTTAGAAACCTTGTACTCGTGTATGAGGGCATCACTTGTGCTCTAATAGTTGATCATGATAGTTTGTACTCGTTAATGGGAGCATCACTTGTGCTCTAATTGACTTATTTTGCTTTTTATCCCAAAAAAGAAAAGAAGGTGACTTCTCTAGTATGGGTCTTTTTACTCTTGCTGTCTTTGTTTTCCTTTTTTCGCTAGTTAATATACAAATAGACTTCTGACAATCTTTTCTGTTCGACTAAAACCAATCCCCAGTGATCTTTTTGCAGAATTTATCTTTTGTCATGTGTTTGATTCTTCCTTGTAAACACTGCGTAATACACTAAATATTACGTGTTCTGTTTCATGCCTCAAAATTTTGAACTCTCCGTGGCTTGCTACCTTGGCCATATGTTGTGCTATATGCCATGTGATTGAACTGTTGCTTGTGTGATTTGTTGTAGCCTCCGGAGGTATGGAATGGTGGTGTTGGATTTGTCTCAAAGGAAATGATTGAAGCCAACTGCCCTGCACCAGCTGCTGATGTTAAGGTTGGAATTCATCTATGTAAAATTCGCCTAATTATATGCAATTGCAGAATAAAGCCTCATATAATGAGCTCGCTGGTTCTAATTTGCAGGTCTTAAGATGTGGACCGCCCCCAATGAACAAGGCCATGGCTGCTCATCTTGATGCTCTTGGATACACCTCCGACATGCAATTCCAATTCTAATTGTTGCTGTGCTCTTCGTCAGCCATTAGACGGGATTTAATTCAGTTCACCGGGATAAATTTTGTTGAATTACAATCCAGTTAAAACAAGATTTTATTTTAGGTTTGTTATTTTTTCAGAATGAAAAATGCTATTAAGAGATATTGTCTTGCTGATACTTTGATTATCACAATAATGCTTTTTCATTGGGCAAGCCATATAAGGAGGTCTAATTTTCTACTATGCATTTTGTGTCTTTTTTCAACTGAATTGAAAATTTGTCTCTGCATTTTATCCCGATTCAATATGATGAATCTGCTACTAACTTTCTTGAACAATTCAGGAAAAGAGGAAATTTTCCTGCGATTTTCACTATTCGAACTCAAGCTCACTTGACCTCTCACATGTTTGGCATGTTTTATGACCATAGCATAGCCTTGACCCCTGTTTAAAGAGTCAGATCTAGATTTATATTCGATTAACAGTGAAAGAACTACTATTCCGGATCTAGCAAACTTATGTGTAGCAATCAAATCTTGCAGCATCCTTCCTTGTGGTGGATTTTTAATTTTTTTTATTTTTATTTTGTCTAATACCAATTGAAGTATAACCGGGAGGACCTGGAGTCACATTTGCAAACAATACAAAACTGACTTTGTGAATCAACGAGTTTTGAGTCAACTCTCGGTATTCTTTTGAATCAACGAGTTTTGAGTTTATTGTTAGTATTCAACCACGCACGTTGCATCACTTTGTGGTAGCTTAGCATGTTAAAAATCGTGACTAAACTGCTAGTCACATACCCATTCAAACATAGAACCTAAAAACGGGACAAAAATGTGTGTACATATGCTAATCATGTACTGTCATATGTTTGTTTGAATGATGTATGCTTTACAATACATTCAACACATCACGAGTCAACCATACATAAATGCATTCTACATTTTAGATAATTTCATACATTAGAATTGACGTATAGCTTTAAATAAAAGTTAAACTAAAAATAAAATATGAAAATTTGTACTTGTTATTGGGAAAGGTGTAACATTTTTTATTATGTATAAAATTTTATGTGACGGTTAAAAATGAAAAATCTATTAAGATTTGCGTGATGAAATGAGAAGATTATGTTTGATTTGGAAATGAAGTGGAACAGTTAAACCGGGCTTGGTAATACCTAGTTCCATCATGTGTGGATTCTGAGAAAGTAGTATTAGTATTAACTATAGAAATTAAGAACACTGTCAGGGTCACAAATTTCACTTGCAAAATAACTCATCACGTCCAAACTAGTGGTGCAGCATCGAAGTTATCACATGCAAGAATTCTCCCGAAATTTTATTACAACTAGAGACTCTTTGTGTTACAACATTATATTAACACATGACTCAGCTGAGTTACAACATCATATTAACACATAACTCTCTGAGTTACATTACTGTATTAATTCATATCGTGTATTTTTTTTTGTAATATTTAGTTTCAAATCATTTTTTTTTAGAATTTTACCTCAGAAGAGAAGTTAACGTGTTTATTGAACATTAATAGTAACATATAAATTCAGATCTCGAGAGAATAATACAATAATTATGCATTCAATTTTCTGGATTTTTGAGCTCTCTCTGATACATCCGCAGCATTTGCCTGTTTATTAAGGCTCCACGATCGAAGACTTGCCGTGATAAATTAACAGATTCGTGACAACTAATTAAAATATTAATTGTGGCCTTCTTAATCAACCATAATATGCGTGACTTATGAAGTCAATAAAGGTTCCAGCTTAAAACACAATCATAAGAAAGGAAAAAAGATTGTAATCATTCACATGGGTACTGTCGACATTACACAGTGGACCCTTGAAAGTTTGAGATATTTTTTAGATAAAAACTCATTTCGGGAATCAAACTCATGACCTCATGGGTACGGGGTGTCTCAGTTTGCCACTCGGCTACAAATGCTTTGACTGAAAGTTTGAGATCAATCATACAAAGAGTGTGTCTGTCTTAGAGAAAATGGGGTTACGAGGTTGATGAACTACACCTTTAAGAGGAGCCTCCACCATGGGCTCATCCAGAGTCTTTGCAAAAGTGTTGAGAACATGATGTTCATGTATATTTTTGCTTTTTAGTACTTACTGTAGTAAGTAGTACTTTCTTTCAGTTTGAGAAAAAAAATTCAACAAAAGTGAGTCTATCGATAAAAACAACATCTAGACGTACTATTCCTCATACCGCATTATAGTTCTAATATTTGAAATAAGTGATATTTATATTATGATATTGCATGTCTTCTTTTTGAGGTTGATACATAATATTTTGAAATTAATCATTGTTGATTTGAATCATATTATTATAAATTTCTGAATTATTTAAATGCATTTGTAAGTTGGTATATCACTCTGAAAAATTAATTGCTAATAGAGCAGGTGAAAAGGGCTGGTAGTTGGGACCTTGTAGAGTAGTGATCAGTGGCGAATCCAGAAGCTTATTTCAGATGGGTGGTATTTAACTTGCGATTTTCACAAGAAAAATATTATTGTCAATATTAGTATATTATACAAAGAAAAATATATATTTATCATGAGGAAGATGGGTGTTGAACCCATAACCTCAAGGAAAGTATGGATATACTTATCCACTCAACTACAAACAAATTTTGATTAACTTGTGAGTAGGTAAAGTATACTAACTATATTATTCTTTTATTTTTCCTTCCCACTACTAATTCGGAGTCGCGAAAAAGTCGAGCTGGGTCGAGTGACCCCCTCGACCCAGACTGGCCTCGCCAGTGGTAGTGATAAACTGATGATGCAAAAACAATTTAAATACTGTTTGTGACCACATTTTCACTTTTAAACTTTGCCTCTCCTTTTAAAATTGATTTATGAGATTAAGAAATAGACAACCACTACTTTTACTCTTTGGGGCTTATACCAAACCGGATTTGAGTATGTTGAGAATCTAAATGTACCACTTTCCTAAAATTGTAATTTTCAATTCATAAGATTCGGTGGTGAGAAATTTTGCATGAATCAACTTGAAATCCTTGCAACATGAATTGTCATATTTGTCTTGTACTCATCCAATTCCCAATAGAGCGATCGAATAATCTTAGTAAGATTTTGATAATCGATACTAGTAGTATATGATAAGAAAAGAATAACAACTAATATAGTTGAAGTAATATATTTAAGAGGAGTGATTTTACATAATCTTTCAACGCTCATACTTAATGCATACTATGCACATGCGGTTCCATCTACCTTTAAATTACAAAGTTCAAAGATGTGTGAAAAATTCACACACTTAGGCCTGTTTAGTAAAACTGGTGAAAAAATGGTAGTGAAAAGTTATCTCAGAATGATTAACTAGAATGAGCAATTGTAAATTAGTGAATAGGTAGCTGATTAACTAGCTGAAAAGCTAGTTGATTTTAATGTAAGTGTTTAGCAAATTAGCTAATAAGCTAGCTGGTATTTTATAAAATGACATAAAAGGACATTACTTTTATTTTTCTAAATAATAGTACATCACATTTTTGTTTAATTATTTTAATATATATTCAATGTATTTTTCACCGCCACTTTAATAACATCATTGAAAATTATCAGAAGTTGAAAATAAATATTCGTTGAGCATTCTAACTTAATACGGAAAAAAATTTAGTAACTTATGCAAGTTGCAAACAAGTACACAAAATGTATCATAAAGGTTCCAACAAATATAAAATATAAGTCGTCTATTGAGAAAAGTAACTAACGATTGGTTTTACTTTATTTAATTTCGGTTAGGAATATTTTCGGAATAAAAACATAACAAGTATTTTTTTTTTTAAAAAAAAAAACTAACCTGGCTTCTTTAACCAACTAGCTGATTTAAAAAGCTGCGCATTCACGTAACAAATTTTTTACTAGTCAATAGTAAAAAAAAAACTAATGAAGCTGAAAAGCTAGCGGTAAACATGACCTTATTATGTTTCACAACAATATGTACTTATAACAAAAATAAAAGAAGTATACATATTTTTTATTAGGAATATTTTTACATGGGACTACTTTTAAGATGACATTTTTTCATTTGGGTCCTTAATGTTTCATAATTTACAGTTAGGTCTAAAATAATATTGCGAGTTTGACTTTTATGTTAAAGACTTATTTACCCCTCCATTTATCCACTAACCATTTCTTAAGAAATGCAAGTTCCATAGACAACACTGACATAAAATACTTCAAAATAGTTTGTTCATATTTTCATCCTTCTTCTTCTTCCTTTAATTCATAAAATAAAAAAATTATTAAATAAAATAGTTTCCAATCGAAGCTCTATAATGGAGATTCCAATGGAAGCTTCGAATTTGTAGAGCTCCCAATCGAGCTTCCATGGGGAAGCTCTAGATCTTAAGCTTCCACCATGGAAGCTCCAACTTCTTTTTTTTTTTTTTCTTCCTTTTTTTAAAAGCTTCCACGAAAGCTTTAATGAAAACTTACATACTTACCAAAAAAAAAAAAAAAGGAACTTCTTTAGATTTATCATTAATGAAGAGAAAGGTGGAAAAGATGAAGAAATCATATTTATGGGGTCGTTTTGTTATATATTGAAAGTTTTTGGTAGTTAAATGTTGTAAAATGAAATATATAATTAGAAATAAAATTAAAAATAGAAGGACATTCAGGACACCACAATCTAAAATTTAATGTCACCACAATCGTTGGACTTCATCATAAATTATGAAACATTATGGATGTATCAGTTTATTTTATATTGAAATTATCCAATTTTATTATTCTAAAAAGAGGAGGAGAAAAGAAAAAGAGTATACCCTAAAAGGTGACCCTAAATACAATACACAATCAAAGTAGGGCATGATTTTCTACAATACATTTAAGGCAATACCAGATCTAAATAAATAGACAGTCCACTATCTTTACTTTACTCGTATACTAGAAAAAATTGCATAATTAATTATGACTATTAATTGAACGATGGACCGCTTCTTCCTCTTCTCACGCTGCTTTAAGTAGTCCTCCACAAAAATTAATTCAAAAATCTTATCTTGAAAAACTTGAATATGCCAAGAAAGGAAAAGAAGAAAACCGAAAAAGCATACTGGAAGTGAAAACAAACAAGCAAGATTCGTCAACATCATCAACCAAACACTCTTTTTTTTCTCGCTACACCATAATCTAACTGCTCCTTCCCTTTTCATTTCCTACCAATTCTTGTTGGATTCAGCTCAGATTCCCTTCACCTAGGTTTCATTTTCTTCATATTCAGCTCAAGACTCTTTTTTTTGCCGAATTTCCATTTACTTAGTTTCCCATTTTGTTGCTTGGAGTTGGAACCCCCTTTTCCCGTAATCAGAATGTTTATTTTTGTGGGTTTTGTATATACATGATGTTTTGATTGTTAGGTCCAGTTGGGAAAGGGAAAGAAAAGGAAAAGCTCCGATTTTGAAGGTGTATCAATGGGCATGGTTTGGTCCTCTCTCAATAAGCAGTGTTTCATTTACATTCCTTTCGGTATTTTCAAGTTTGAATCTCGAATACTGTTCAAGAATTTGAAAGGGTAATGGTGTTTGATGGTATTGGTATCTTGTTTTGAGGGTTGTTGATAAATAATGTCAAAAATGGCGCACTTCACGCAGAAATGTATGCTATGTTTGTTCTTGACTACATCAGTACTGTTCATATTCTCTTGGTTCTTTCTGTTGAGATCTTCTTCTCGTCATTCGTTAGACTTTAGCATATTGCCAAACTCCATGGTTCTGTCAATGGGTGGTGGAAATGAGGATCTTGGTGGAACTAGTTTATCAGGAAAATGTGGTGGTGGTTCTAGGCAGATTCTCAAGGTTTTTATGTATGATTTGCCTTCTGTATTTCATTTTGATCTTTTGAATTGGAAAAATAAGGTCGGGAATAGTGTCTGGCCTGATGTTAGAGTTGAGGTCCCCGAATACCCAGGTGGATTGAATTTGCAGCATAGTATAGAGTATTGGCTGACTTTGGACCTTTTGAGCTCTCAGTATGCTGATGATTTGAAAGGGCGTAGTGCTGTGAGGGTGCATAACTCTAGTGAAGCTGATGTAGTTTTTGTTCCCTTCTTTTCGTCTATAAGCTATAACCGGTTTACTAAGAAGATGTTGAAGGGGAACAAGAGTATTAATGTGGAGTTGCAAGAGAAGTTGGTTGGTTTCTTGAAAGCTCAGCAAGAGTGGAAGAGGTCAGGTGGGAGGGATCATATTATCCTTGCTCATCATCCAAATAGCCTTTTGGATGCAAGGATGAAGCTATGGCCTGCGGTGTATATTCTTTCGGATTTTGGGAGGTATCCTTCAACCGTTGCTAATGTTGAGAAAGATGTTATTGCGCCTTATAAGCATGTCATTAAGAGTTACAAAGATGACACTTCTGACTTTGATAGTCGCCAGACATTACTATATTTTCAAGGAGCCATATATAGAAAGGATGTAAGTTACCGTTGCAACTTAGAATATACACCTGTTAAATTAGCTAACTTGATTCTGAATTTATTGGTCTGTTCATCGATATGTGCTCATGATGGTTTTGAGAGATCATGTTTTTAAAGTTTGCTACTTGTTTTATGTTAAAGAGTAAAAGTGGTGTTGTGCAATCAATTTGGAATGTCTTATGTTTCATGGGTATATGAAAGATATGGTAGTATAATTGCTCTCTGCTGTCCAGCCTTAAGTAAGGATCTTTCATTTCTGTGTATTTAATTTTAAAATCCGTCTATCCAATGGATATATGAGACATGTGGTACTATATTTGCACTCTGCTGGCTAGCTTTAGTTTAGCTATGAAGTGAATATTCTGTAGAAGGATTTCAATTATTGGGAGATATCATGTTTCTTTATGAGGTTTGTTGCTTCATAAGTTCAGGAAATTGCACATATGGCAGTTGGCCATTCATTTTTACATGCATGAAGAAACTTGAGTGCAATTTCCTATGAAGTTCGTAATCCATGATTTAAAGATTTTATGATTATGCAAGATCACAGTCTTTCCTTTTCTGGTTGCATTTATGGCTAGAAACCATAATATATCCTTTTTGCAGTCTTTTTTTTCTTTTTCTTTTTCTTTTTTTGTCAATGCTACTGCATCTTGTTACTTTCAAAATTAATCAGTTAAGTCTATAGCTGTGCAATGTTACCATGTATGTTAACTGGTCTTACTTTATTGAAGCTAGTGGCTCAAATCTGGGAAACCTTTAATTATTATTATCATGAAATAGGGAATTTCTTCTTTCACATAACAGGATAAATTTGAAATTGCTTGTAAACAGTTGAGATCCATAAAGCTTACGTACTATATGGTGAATTTTCCACTTGAATGCACATAGATGAATCACGTTAATCTCTTTGGTGACTTCCTGCATAATGTATATGATCTGCAGAATGAATCACATAAATTCTTCTTCCCTTGTGTTTTGCATGATATCTGAGTCTTTTTCTGTCTTCCAGGGTGGAATCATTCGGCAGGAATTATATTACATGCTGAAAGATGAAAAAGATGTGCACTTTGCATTCGGAAGCGTCCAAAAGGATGGAGTCAGCAAAGCATCTCAAGGAATGCACTCGTCAAAATTTTGCCTCAACATAGCTGGCGATACCCCTTCGTCCAACCGTCTCTTTGATGCCATAGCAAGCCACTGTGTACCAGTGATCATCAGTGACGAAATTGAGCTTCCATATGAAGATGTTCTTGACTATTCTGAATTCTGCATATTTATACGCACATCAGATGCTATCAAGAAAAACTTTGTCCTAAACCTTGTCAGGAACGTTAGTAAAGAAGAGTGGACCAGGATGTGGAAAAGGCTAAAAGAAGTCGAACAGTTTTATGAGTTTCAGTATCCATCACAGGAGAATGATGCAGTTCAGATGATTTGGCAGGCAATTTCACGGAAGGTTCCATCTATTAAGCGGAGAATACATACTGAAAGACGATTTTCTCGGACTGGTGGGCCAGGTGACGTAGGGGTTCACTCAGTTCCCGTACCGAGAAGTTTTCATGGATAGTTCTGCAGACTCAAACTTGTGAGAACAATCTGCTCTTTGATTCAGAGATTGGCTACACTGCATCGCTCATTGCTTGTTCTTGACAAAAGCATGGGAATGCAGGAGAAATGAGATTTGCCTTGCAGACGTTTTTTGCAGTCAGGTTACGGCTAGTCAATTTGTTCATTCATTCAGCTGTTAGTGTTGATGCTTGATTTCGACTTCAAGCTCGATTTTGTCCGTCTTTGAAAGGTTTTAGTGTTGTCTAGGTATATTGAATTACTGAATTTCACAAGAAACCTGCTAACCAAATCTTTTGAAGTCTTTCCGCAGCAAGTACTTCTCTTGCGTGGTGATACTGATTCTGAAACAGTAGATTTGTACATTATGCCATTACTAGCCTGTTTCCTGTAATAATATTTCACCTTCTATATATACTTCCTCCTCAATGGGCTAGCCTCCTCAATGTGAAGTAATTAATATACAGGAATCCATGTATTATATGAGAGATGGACTCGAGAGATAAGGCATGATGAGAAAGAGAACTATAAACAATCTTTCATTAGAACTTTTACATCTGAGAAATGTTACTCACTGAAATAAACCTAAGCCTAAAAACTAAAATGAACCTGAATATAAACATTGAAACTAACTATAACCTAAACTCGACAAATCAAAGATCTAGCAAACTGCCTCAACCAAAAGCCTCTTCTCAATCCCGGCACCACACTGTGTAGCTCCAAGAACGCTTTCGGAAGCTTCAACAGAGCAAGAATTCTTTCCAACACATTCCTGCGAAATTAAAAACATGCCAAAATTGTAAAAACTATGGAACATACCAAATTGAATGTAGATAGCAACAATAAACAATAAAATGAAGTGAATGATAATTCATACCTTCTGGATAACTGAGAGAGCATCACTGGACTCACAGCTGCCCTTCTCGAAGTCACCACAGACTCCACTAACTTCACCGAAACTGGCAAATTTGATGGCTGAAATGGGACGACCCTCGCACGACAAGTTCATGGTCTTGTTTTCGTACGCGCTGCCACAAGCGGTGCCAACTCGAACAGTCTGGAAGTTAACAAGGGAAGGGTTTCCTCCGAACTCTTCAAAGAGGACTAACACATTGTCATCGTCTTTCATGAATTCACGAGGCACATGGTAATATCTTTGGGTGGAGCTACCACAGTTCTTAGCACACTTGTCAGGGCCATATGTACCGCGATAGTCACATGCCTCAAGGGAGCAACCCTCATCAGCAATGGAACTTGGCCAGTATCGGCCAATGTTGTTGCCATTGATCCATGCGTAACCTTTGCTCAAACCTTGGGTATCTAGTACCACAGGATCTTCACCAATCGGAGCTTTGAATGTGGTCTACAGATACAAAGACAACAAGGTTAGTAAACATGGAAAATACTTCTATCAGACAAGATTAATCTCGATGGCATGAAGCGGAAATTACCTTATACCAGGTGAACATCTTGTCAACTGGAAGATCCTCAACCTGCCATTTAGCAGTAGATCCTAGCTGACTAGAAGAGTTCCATAACTGATTGTCCATCCCCTCAATACCAACTTGATATGACCATTTATGTCCCGACAAGTCTTTGATGATAGTCTCATCATCTTTCCTTGACACTATTTCGACTGGTCCAGGCAACCCGGTTGCAACTTTCTCCAAAAAGGCACCATAGTTCTGTTCAAAACACAAAACTGAAGTCTAAATTTTTCTGGAAAAATGATGGAACGTGTATTAATAAGCAGGAAGAGGGAAAAAAACAAAGTAAATACCGATAGACCGATGGTGGAACTGAGAATTGAGATCTGATTCTTGCCAGGGTTCAACTTAACATCCTTTTCGAAAACATAGGGGGCAAATCCATGGGCAGTCCATTGAGAACCTACAGATTGAAATTGTTAATATTTTCTGGGATACAAAAAATCAGGACATAAGATCATGTGATTCTAAACAAGGAAAAGAGTTAAGAGGATATGAATTATTACCAACATAAGCACCATTGACGAATGCGTGCATGACGTGTCCTGTACCATTAACCCTAAGGGTCATGTTGGTGCTCCAGATTGGATCATTTTGGTCCAGATTCACACTATACAGAGGAACAAAACAAATTGTAAAGATGAAAATAATAACCAGCTATATGTTAAAGAAAAATTAAGAATGAAATCACTTCTTTGCATACCTTGTCATGTACCACAAGTAGTCACTAACATCATTCATGACTTTCTGATCAAGAAGTTGACCAACAGACAGTTGACCCTTTCCTTGTACTGTGAACTTGTCTACAACTTCAGGCCTCCATGACCACTTGAGTGAAGCAGGTTCGTCTTCAGCAGTGTTCGGAGCCTTTACCATGACAGAAGTCTGAGTGTTGACCTTGGCAGTGTTGTATACTACATTCTTGCAATCAGGTGCAATACTAACAGACCATGCTGGAACAGTGTAGTTAACTCCACCATATGTTATCACAGCGTCGCTCGATGCATTTGCATTTGCAAAGAAACAGCTTGATGTCCCATCATCCATGGTGTAGACTGATGTCTGTAAAAAACATCATCAAAGAACATTAGTAACTTCAATAAAAAGTGATTCTTGACAGTAACTAGTTATGATTTATGAACTTGTTGCAAAGTGTACTTACAGAAACAGAGTTTCCGAAATCAGTAAATGAAATATTTCCATGAGTAAGAACTTTTTCAAGTGAATGAAGAACATCATGAAGCTCCTTCAAATGGCCATACTTAGGTTGATTGAAACCACCTGCAATCACAAAAGCACCATTAATCAAAAGCAAATACAAGAATATGACATGGTAATAACTAAAAATGTCTATATATAAAAGACGACAGAAAAATGCACGTTTAGTTACCATATTCGTTCAATGGGGCATCGTAATCATAAGTGGTAGTGATGGAAGGACCACCAGCAGTCCTGCCGAAATTGGTTCCACCATGGTACTAAATCATCACAAAAGAAAATATTATTAGAAATAGCAAAAATAATAATAAGAACATAATTATCAAGTGTGGATTTAAAGTAAACTACAAACCATATAGTAGTTCTGGAAAGTGCCAGAAAATTGGAAAAACCGAGCAACAGCGAATGCAATATCTTCAGCAGTCCTGATAGGGTCTTTGCCACCCCAGTTCTTGAACCTAAACAATGTAAGAAAATTAGTATCCACCGTTCATAAATAAATCAAAAAAGTTCTAAACAGTTCACTTAATTACCAGCCAGTCCAGTTCTCAGTCCACATCTTAGGACTAGTTTCGTTGTTTGGTGTAAAATCATCACAGTAGAACCCATTGCAAGTGTTAATCTGGAACATTAACGTAATGTTAGTATATACGCCATGCATGGCTAGATTCGAATGTGTACTGTAAGGCCGCATATACTTACCATTGGCTGAGGTGCATTTTTTTGTTGACACATGATCCATGGAACTCCAACTTTGAGAGACTCCGCAAACTCAGCTGCCCAATCAATATATGATTTTCCGGCATCTCCAAATTGATCCATAACGTTGCCGTATTCGTTCTCAATTTGTGTTAGGATAATAGGACCTCCCTGAGATGCTAGCAGCTTCTCCTTTTTCACCATATCCACAATCAAAGTGGTGAAATTTGCCATCTCATCCTGCAAATTAATTAAAACAAATCTTCATAAGTAATTGCTAATTTAAGCGGTTCAATTTTAGATTTCAAAATACTTACCTTGAAAACTTGGTTGTCAGTACGGAATTCACAACCAGGCAAGTTCTTTAACCAACCTGGAAATCCTCTGTTCAGAATAAAAAATACATTAAAATTTGTTACATTATGATAAATAAAAATGCATGGAAATTAAATCAATAAAAAGAAGAGAAATTTACTGACCCGAAATTCCACTCGCCACAAATATATGGACCAATTCTGAGAACAGAGTAAAGTCCTTCATCCTGAATGGTCTTAAGAAATCTGATGAAATCCAGATTACCAGTAAAATCGTATTGGCGACGAACAGGTTCATGGGCGTTCCAGAATATGTAGGTCTCAATGGCATCTAGTCCGCCTTCCTTAGCCTTCTTGATCAAATCAGGCCACATCTAGTCATCATAAAACATACAAACATTAGATCATTATAAGTTACTACGACGACTACTACATTATGAATCAACATGAGTTTTTTTTGCTAGCTTGACTATGTTTAGTTACCTCAGGCTGGCTACGGGGATAGTGGATTGATCCAGATATGAGGACTCGACGTTCGCCATCGATGGTAATTGCTCTACCATCATGAGAAACGTCGACGGCTAAGGCACATGTAACAAATAAGATGAGTAAAAACGAGAGAGGGAGTGCAATTCTCATTGTGAGAATGTACAAGTATGAAGCTCAAAAGTCAGTGAAAAGGGAACGTGGTGAATGAAATCAAGTTCCAGTTGCTCTAGCTTTTATAATAGTAGGGAACTAATGGATAAATGTTCAGTAGGATCTTAGATTCATAATCAACGATAAGTATCTCTTATCCATGCCATTAATTATTATCCATAAGAAGATATAGATTGATGTTATCTGACAAATATGTTATGGAATTTGGATAGATTAAAATTCATAATCCACGAAATTCTAGCTGCTTGAAGTCATATTGTCACCGATTAATTACGGAGTTTCACTTCGTTGTAAGTCATTTTTTTCAACAATTATCTCTACAATTACTGACATTGTATACAAGAACACTATTCTGATTAGAGAGATAGAATTTATAACGAGATAGACTTTCATAATTCATTGACCATTCATTCATGATTCATGAATGTAAGAGACCTACTACTTAGAACTTAGAACTTTGAAGAGACCTAAGACATCAAAACTACATAACTTAGATCCATTTTATCAAATTTCCCGGTACTTGTGTTTTATTAAATTTCGATTCCCAAAAAAAAAAAAAGAAAAGGAAAAAGAAGAAGATATAAGAGCAAGGTCCCTAGCTAGCTTCTGGGTATGGGCACGATAAAGCATGGCTATGGCAAAAGGCTTGTGTGATTGATCCATCCATCAGTTGAATTGCATTCTTGGTCCCAACTCACCATATATTCCTCTCTCCTTTCCATGTCATAATTTCAGCTCCAATATAATCACGCCACATCATGCCCCGTCAATGTGAAATTATGCAAAATTACCAAATTATAAGTTTTAAAGCTACATGTACAACTCGGAGCTTCAATTAGAAAAATCACGCACAGAGCTCAGTGAAGTTTTGGTCGAGTTTCATTTTGAAGCTAGGTTCCGACATCCCATTATTCATACTCAAGTAAAGTCAATCTCAAAAAGTCAAACATCACATTCTTCGTGGGACGAAGGAGTATTTCAGAGTTTCTCGTGAATTATCCTTAAAGTTGATTTAATTTTGATTGTATTTTATCCCTTGAAGCTCAATTTAAACTCCCAAATTAGTCCTTGGTGAAAATATGAGACATTTTTTGATTTAGATCTAATTTGTTAGAAGTAGAACCCAGTGTAATTGTATGAATTGTAGGATTAGATTCCAATTAAGCAATTCAATAGGGAAAATGGACGTAACCATTATGATTAAAACATGTGGAATATCAATCAGTTGAGTTACAAACTCCATCAGACCAATGCGCCAAGTTTAAAAGTTTATGGGTCAAATTGCATACATTTAAAATTTAGGTACCACTCACTTGTCGAAAAGAAGAAAAATTTAGGGTGGAACAATTTACCCAAATGTCTGTCTGTCGTTCACCATATCATTGCATCCGAGTCTCTCTGAAGAAGTGTTTCATGAATCTGCTCGCAATAAGTTTCCAAAAATTTTCCCAGTTAAAATGAATTCTCGATGAAGATTCTTGTTTGAATCTCAAGAAACAAGGTTTGTAGATCAAACCAGGTGAGTTCTTTTCCATGTTTTCTTGTCATAGAAAGCTGCTGCTTTTCAGATTTGTTGGGTTTTGCTCTTTTATTCACTCTATTCTTATCCACTACTCTGAATTTTGCTACACATCGATTGCTGAAAGAATTAATTTTGCTTCTGTTGAATTGTTGAATTTGTATTAATGGCCTATTTGCTTTTTGCAAGTGATGATGATTGGTTTCACATTGACTTTTATATTGTCAAATTAAACAAGTTATCCTTAAATGTGTAGGCTTTTGAATCTTCTTGAAGAAGCATGTATTTCTAAAGGTTATGATGCCATTCAACTGTAAAAATTGATTGCACACAAGAAAGCTAGTCTTCACTCTTACATCAATAATGTGGAATTTTACACAAGGCGAAGACGCGGAGCAACAATTGCTTGAGGGGTCTGATGGTTTCTGTTCTCTCACTGCTACACAGAGGGTTTATGCATTTGCTGCTTGTTTACTTGGTGGATTTCTTTTTATGCTCTTGTCACTCATTGTTTTTGCTATTCCCATCAAGTTTGCCTTGTTGTTTACCCTCGGAAACTTGTTTTCGGTTGGAAGCACGGCTTTCCTCATTGGACATGAGCAACAGTTAAGAATGATGCTTGATCCTGTCAGGGTTTATGACAGCAATCTATGCTGGCTGTGTTGTTTTGGCTCTTGTTTGTGCTCTTTTGATCCACAGCAAGATTCTCACACTCATCGCCATCGTATGTGAAATCTTTGCTCTTATTTGGTACAGTTTAAGTTATATTCCTTTTGCTCGTAGGATGGTTTCTGAGGTCACTATACGTCTCTTTGACACTGAAATCTAGATTACTTTTGAGCACCAGTTCTCTAGTTATTGCCTTCAAACAAGTATGAAGGGGTGATGATGGTTCAATTGGTTGTTTTTCACATTTCAACATTCTGTATCATTTTTTGTTACTGGTACGTGAAGAATTTGAATGTACTTAGTTTCGTAGGTAGAGTTGTATGTTGCTATGACTTTTGTTGATTGATTGTTTGGTATGAGTGAGTTTCATTTGCGGCGTGTTCAAAAGGAAAAAAGTGGCAATCATACTTGCCTAATAAAATTATTTACTTTACACCCTGATTTACCTTATTGCATATTACTCTCTGATCTTTTAAATTGTTATATTCATTAATATTATACTCATTACTCATAGTTGCTACTTGCTACTGTTGAATCTGGAGAAGGCCTTGTTCTGTATATTGTCATTTTGGGCAAAATTATTTTGTTAACACTTAACAATGAGCATTTTAGTACTTTCACTACCTTCTGCAGTTAGAAAAATGTGGTTTAATTTTCTTGCCTCGTCTATAGTTCTTAGTATACATAAATGGGAAAGACTGCATTGCTAAGAGCTTCTTGGTTAGCGGAGAGAGTGTGTATTGCACACAAGCAACTGATTTTTTTTACCCTATGTTAATCGGAGCCGAATTTCCCAAAATGTTGTTTGCAAATGTTGGCATAAAAGCTCATTCTGGAATCTGGATCCTTCTTTCTACCTGCTATAATCTAAGAACTCTCCCTTTCTGTCCTGGAGGGTGAACGCTCCTAATATCACTCTTCCTGTCTTCTTGAAATCGGAAGAAATGGTGATGTCATGTGTATGACATTGTGCATCAAGTTTCCATATTCTCAAATGGTTGAGAGCTCCATAGTGAACACTTGGACAAAGTTCCATATGTTAGTAGGCTCATGTGATGGCCTTTTCTGTTTGGTTGTGGTTCCACTTCCACAGATCAACTTGCTCCATTTTAGGCTTCAGGCTAATAGTTGGAATTTGGAGAATATAAGTGTATGGAGTCGTGTAGTCTTGGACTCGAGATTTCATACTGGGGAGTTCAGGTAGGTGCCTTCATCCGCTTATTCTTAATACGATAAACAGAAGAGAGACCTTTTTCTTTCGTATCAGTATGTCAATGTCTAATCTGCTTCAAGCCGGAGTGGAGGAACTAAGTTGAATTTGTTAAAGATGAACAATATTGGACCTTCACATTCCTGCTTGTCTCACTTGCTCACTATATCCTTTGTGACTTGATCTTTAAGCTGGTCTATTAGAGATTTTTATGTTTCTCCAAAGAACATAATTTTAACCTTTTTTTGAGCATTTAAATATTAGCTATGGGGCAATGACTGGGGATTTATCAGCACTCCCTTTCTCTCTGTCCTTTTGAACATGTGTCACTTAAAATCATTTGATGAATGTATATATCATCAAGATTTTTAATATAATAAACTGAATTTGATTATATACAATTGGATTTTGTTAGAAAGGTTAAATTTTGACCTGTGGTTTTGAATGGTCTTCCTGATCATGATTCATGAATGAAACACTGTGCTGCACAGAATTGGGCCATATAATGTGTTTTGAATTGTTTGCAAATATATGAAGTTGGGAGTGGTTATATTTGGAATTTATTTATCGTAAAAAGTTAAAATATGACATTTGTTCCAGAATGAAGCTAGGGAGTACTTAATTGATTGGTGTCTCAATTTAAAATATCCTAAATTGGAACCGGAGAAATTATTAGTTTTATAAATGTTAATTCATTTAGGATTTGGATGTCTTGTCTATGTTTAATTCCCTAAAAAATGAAACTTTGAAAAATTGCATAAACATTAGATGAAGAAGAGGATAGACTGATCAAAATGGGCCATCTGAATCTTTCGTACATAACCATAATGTGAGCCACATTCAATTATTATTGTTGTTGTACAGTACGTGATTAGGAAAATGAAATTCGATTTGGTACTAGTAGTAAAAAAAACAAACAAACACAGGAGTATACTTTATTTACTTCTAACTCTTTACCCCATGGTAACAGCAATAACTCTTCACATGCTCCAATTTTACCTGATCAAGGTTGAAGCGGCTATATAAAGCAGCATCATCCAGCAACTTCTCTAGAACAAAAAAAAAATAAAAATTAGCAAGTTAATTTGAAGAAGTTGGAAAAATGTTGGAGCTGAGTGAGTGTATATTCTGTGATCGATCATGACTCAGCCAGCTTAATTTACTAGTGGAATAGGAGGTAACTTACTCTAATTATTTCTCAATTCTTTCATCCTAAATCTTTAGAGTTTCAGTATGCAATTTCAACAACTCTTTTTTATATTTATTCCTTATTTTGAACATAACATCTAGGTTTCATTGTAGCTTATAGTTGTTCTGGACAAATGATCGTGTTTCATCTCTCAAATTGTTTCTTCTTTGCAGATGTCGGCAAAACAAATTCAAAAGGTCTCTCATGGCTTTGAGGGAGCCAACATTAGGGACGTATACATAATCCATGATGTTAAAATCCAGTATTATGAAGTATACCCATTTCCCTTTGCCTTCGGCTCTTTATTCTCTCCTCCTTGTAGACATATGAAGTTGTAAAGTTCTTTCCTATGTTACATATGAAACAAAACAGGCATACATCCCGTCAAAGTGATAGATGATAGGAAAGTGACGGATGGATGATAGGAAAGAACTTCCACTTGGAAAAAGAAACAAAGAAGGGAAGATATTCCAACTTTTGCAGTTATTCAAAGTCCAGGACGAAGGAGTTAAAAGATAATTCCTCTCGTCATACCTCTTTTTTTCGACTTTTTCCAAGGTTAATAGTTAACTTACAAATTAATGTCTTAAGCATGAATGTAAAATGTTCAATTAAATTATATTATGAAACTTTAGTCCTTAAAGTATCATAATATAATTTAATTGAATATTTTACATTTAACGTTTAAGATTTTTTCGTAGTCAAAGTTGAAAACGGTTGAACAAAAAAAGTCAAAATGGGTAACATGGGACGGGACGGAGAAAGTAGTAAATGGTTGATGATAAAGTATGTTAAAGTATATCACAAGTTAAAACTTTCAACGTAACGACAATATCAGTAGAATACCAAAAAAAAAAAAATTGATACTGATAACTTGATATTGTTGTATCATGTAAATCTTCTCTATCGTTTTGTAAGTTTGCCCATAGAACTGTCAGTATTTTGATCATAAAGAAATAACTCCTCTTCTCTACTTCCCTGTCCCACCCTGGTTAATTTATGTACATATTATACAATCTTCATTTTATCTTTAGCCACGGGCAAGCTATCAATAAAAGTGGTTATATACTTCTCCAAGAATTCAAAGTGGCTGTGAGTTCACTTGTTTGAAAGATATCACACCTCGCTAATTAATTTAACAATTAGAAAGTCTTGCAAGGCATGTCAGGCTAAAAGAGAAGCTGAATTACATTAATTAAAATCTTCATCCATCAACCACGATTTCACTGCAATATATACTATACATTCAATTTGGTTAGTTACATTTTGTTGAGAAGGGTTAAAGCTATAAGGTGGTTTTGAATGTGAAATGCCCCATGAAACAATAGTTGTAATAGAATCTGAAAAATGTAGACATCTTCTGTTCTTTTAAACAATAAATCTAATGAGACACATTTGCTACGTACACTTTTACTTTAAAAGTAGTTTCCTAATTTTAATCTCTTGGGAAGAATCTGGAATATTATTATCTTACACTTTCACTGATATAACTTAGTCAACGTTTAGTTGTTTATTTATAGATAAAAGAAGTGTTAGACTGCTGGAGTTTTAAACTCCAGTTTTAGAGTTGTATGTACTCCTTGAATGAAAAAGAGAAAGATTTAGATATTTTAACTCTTGAAGATAAAGATGAAGCAATAAGATTGTTGCACCTGATAAGAAGAAATTGAAGATATTAGTATATATATAAAAATACTCCCTTAATTTCAAAAAAAAAATGTTACATTTTACTATTCTGCGGTCAACTGTCTCCGCGTTTGACCACAATTTACTCTTAAACGATATTAATAAAAAAATTATTAAAATTATATACTGGAAATTTAGTAATTAAAATTTTATTATATGATTTTATTAAATTATTTACTATTATCGTTTATGAGTAATTTGTGGTCAAACTCGAAGACAGTTGACCGGTCAAAGTCAAAATGTAACACTTTATCTGAAATAGAGGGAGTAATAATTAAAACGTGTAGAGAAAAACAGTAATTGAATCATCCTTTAACCAAACATAAAACCGAGGCATGTGCTTGCACATTTCCCTTAAAACAATTACGTCCCCTCACTATGGTGCTTAATGTATCGTTGAACGTTTGTTTTCCAGTATATATACAATGGTTAAACCTTAACAACTAGCTGCACTCATTAGCTGATACTGGCGAACTAAACTGGAGCCCCGATTGTACGAAAGGGGAGAGGAGAAGAAAAGCCACAAAGAGAGAAGAGAAATGGTGGATTTTCTTTTACTCTTTTCCAAAGCAAATGAGATCCTTTTATTGGTGAGGAATTGAGAATGTAACCTCATTCTTCATTAAACCAATTCATTACAAAATATTCATTAGAAAATATTTTGTAACTTATCCAACAAATGTCAAATTGATTATTTGTAACTTACATGAGTTACAAACTTCAATTTGAAGCAAAAGCTTCTAGAAGGTTGAAGAAGTTGAATCAACTAAACCTTAGCTCACGAGGGCTAACCCATTTGAGTTTGGTTCGGTTCAACATTCGTGTATAAGGGTCGCGCACACCCCACTTGCACACAAGTCTACTAGTTTTGTGTACAAATCTGGCCAGGATTTGTACTCAACTCACCTAGCTACACAACTTGAACACCAAGTAGGAACTAGTAAATTATAAACTAGAGACTATACTTGCTCTCAAGCAATGTGGTATAAAATCACTACACCTTCTCACTTTAATCACTTAGGCTATGTTCTCTTCAACTGCAATTTTCTGAACTGAACTGAACTGAAACTGAAACGAACTGAACTGAAGAAATTATTTTGTAATAATAATAACAATTATATGCTGGTATATATAATCACAATTAAAAAAAACATATTATTTTTGTCATCTTTCTCACACTCTTCCTACTCTTTTTCTATCACTTTACCTTTTTATTTATTATTGTATAACAAACTTTAAAACCAACCGCGTGGAAAACAATATGAGAATAATAACTCGATTAAAACCGAATTTAAATCGTCGTACAAACTGTCTTTATCTAGTTTTTTTTAATTGGTGAAATTTATTACAACTTGAAAACGTTTACAAGAGCATGGACAATGTTCGACAAATAAAATAATTAAAAGCTTAACCAAAATCACTAGTCCATAAACCATGCACAAGCCCGTTCCAACAACTTTACATCAACACTCTTTCTTGTCCAGAAACTCCAGCCTTGTTCCATTTTCCAAACTGCTTCTTCAACTTTCATGTCCCAATACTCATATTTCAACTTTTATGAAAAAAAATTAAGTATATTTTATTAATGTTTGTGATAATGTTCTTTTTATAAAGTTTGGTCCGACTTTGGTTTGGTTTAACTTGTTTTGGAGTTTTTGAGAGTCATTTGAAAGACTAGAGTTTGGTTTGACTTTGGTTTGGCTTAACTTGTTTTTTATTTGTTAAGTTTGAGAAAAAACTCAACGTTAGCTTTTGGGTTTAATTCTATTGTTCTGATATCTTCCAACAAAAGAACATGTAGATTTTTTGTTAGAGATGTACGTACAGTGTATGCGAACCAGATTGTATGGTACTCTCAGGTTCATGTAGTTTCTTATCTTAACTCACATTTTACGGTAGAAAAGAAGGGTAATTCAAATTGTAACTATACTCTTTATTTCATTGATCTACTAAAAGTCGTATTAAAAAGAAAGAAAGGAAAAAAAGTTGAAAATAACTCAATTGGATAAATTTTCTTATTTTCCTCGTACAAAAGATCGGGTGTGTAAATAAATGATATAATAATAATAATAATAATAATAATAATAATAATAATAATAATAACAACAACAACAACAACAACAAGAACAACAATAATAACAATAACAATAATAATAATAATAACAACAACAATAACAACAACAATAACAATAATAATAATAATAATAATAATAATAATAATAATATGAACTTAATGAATTGAATCGAATCGAATCAAGACGAATCAATTTGAGGCCCGAATCGAATGGAATCAATCCAGGCCGAATCGAATCGAATGAGTTTTCAGTTGAAGAGAACAAAGCCTTATTCCTTACTAACCCAAGGTCCGTTTTGGGCGTACAATATATCGATTCGAAACTTTTACCCGGTTGCTTACGAATATATATTTCATTTTCTTAATTAACAAATAACTAAGATATGGTCTCTATGTAAATATACCCTTCAAGGCATCATTTATATTTTCTTTTGCTTCATTATTTCCAACAAAGATCTTATTGGATCTGATCTTCTAGACGTTTTTCGCTAAAATATACAAGCAAGATCAAGACCATTGCTTAGGTGTGCAAGTTAAGAGCAATAGCGCAA
Organism: Plantago major; assembly: GCA_026545765.1. NCBI lineage: Eukaryota > Viridiplantae > Streptophyta > Magnoliopsida > Lamiales > Plantaginaceae > Plantago > Plantago major. The sequence continues at coordinate 72,181,551 of CM048843.1, forward strand.
TTACATAAATCTTTCTCTCTTTACATGTAAACCGAGTTTTAACTAGACTTTGTTACGACTATTGAATCGGTTGTCTGATCTCAGTTGCAATTCAATCTTCCAATCCATGTAGGTTTGAACCTAGTTTCTCTAAATCCTCTTTCTTTGGTTGTGGATATTTTGCCTAATTATGATTCGGTGGGTATGTTTATATACCTGCTAGAAAACAATCTTCGTGTTTATGTGTTTGTTGGCTACTGTTACATCAACTATTATATCAACATTAGTACCGTACTGCAACTATCTAGAAGTCCCTTGTCCAGGTGCTTATATTCTTTCATGGATTATGTTCTCGTGAAGGTTGATGCGGCTTTGTATAGGGGGGATGACGAAATGTGTATGGGTTACATGTGAAGTGTTTCATCATCCTTTGGCTCCACAGAGCGCGTAAGCTTATACCATACAAGCTACAGTTCATTGGAAAATTTTACAAGGGTGGGAGAGGATGTACATTATGATTGTCTTTCAGTTGTTAATTTATTCAATTCTTGTGTTGATTTAAAATTTCTTTTGTTGGTTCAGTTTTGTCAAACATTATTCTTTTACTTTCTTTTACATTACTTCATGTTCTGCGTGAGAACAACATGTTAACGTATAATTTAACTCGTCGTGTATTACGTGTTTAAGGTTCTAATTTGCGATGTCGTTAAGTTCTTGGAGATATTGATATGTATGTTTTTCTTTTTTATTTAAGAATGAGGGATAGTCTGAATGTCTGATCCATATTAAATGGGCCATCTCAATCTTTGGTACATAACCATAATGTGAGACATTCAATTATTGTTGTTGTACATGCTGAGGAAAACGAAATTTACTGGTACTAGTCGTCAGAAGAAGAAGAAAAAAAACAAACAAACTCAGGATACATTGTTACTTTAAGTTTTCCCCATAGTAAAAGTACGTAGCAAATATTCACATGGTCTGGTTTTTTCTTATTGAGATTGAAGCGGCTAAAGTTGAAAGGGTTCAGATTTAATTCAACCACATATATGAGAGGAGTACCTCAAATCAATGACCAGATTTTTTTGTGCAACTTTAGTCGAACAAATTAAATTGTTACTCTTTCACAACGCGAAAGCATTGTAAAAGAGATAGTATATCTTACTAACGATTACTAATATAACTACTTCCCCGCTCCGTATAACTACGTACATTTAATTGACTCGTAATTTCAGATGAAAATTTAAAATAAATAGTAATATATAAAATTTTGGTAGGAATGTGTACTTTTAATGGAAATGTGGTAAAAATATTTAAATGTGAGATTTTATAATTTTCATGTGTGGCATAGGTACCTTTCTTTTTTAATAATATATGAAGTTCCGTGTAACGATTAAAAATGAAAAATGTTTAAATTCTCAGATGAGGGAGTGAGTAGTATAAATGGAGAGTATGACATATAAATTAGAGGTGGAGGAGATATGATCAACCTTATTTTTTTTGAGAAATTACTTTTACTACTTACAAAATGGACTAATATAAGCACACAAAACTGGTTTTCTCGGCCAAAAGTCTTTATCTCTAGCTAGTTAGATATGGAAAACTACCCAACAATTCTAATGCGATTGAGGGAGCATATCACAATTCACTTTTTTTTAATCCATATTCAAAAAAGACTTGCACTCCACATATTACAAAAGAAAATAAAGTTACCCCAAACACAATTATAAACAATTTTATTTTTACACATAAACTACACATTTACACATTAAAATTGCATTTTAATTACATTTTACATTTTATTATTTACTATAAATTTTCACCTAAAACTACGCGTCAAATTTAATCTGTGAAGTGTCAGCCGTCCCGGGGGAGCACAACTCACAAGTAGACTAGTTATGTTAGAAACAAACACAGAGTACTATTTTATAGTATTACTTTTTTACCAGTAAATCGTCCTTCATAGGTCTGGTTTTACCGCATCAAAGTTTAAAACAACTATAAAAGCAGCACTACTTGTGTAGAAGAATATTAACAGGTTGATTTGAACCAAGTTGGAAAGATGTGCGAGCTGAGGGAGTGTATATTTTGTGAGCAATCTTGGCTCAGTTAGCTTTAGAAGTGGAATAGGAGGTAACTTACTCTAATTAATTCAGTTTACATTATTTTTCTACTATCTTATTAAGTTTTTTTTTTTAAATTAATTTTGTTGCTCGATTTTGAACTATTTGCAGATTTCGGCAAATTATACACCCGAACTGCAGCAGAGTCCTGGATAAGTTATCCAAACTCTAGCAGCACAAAACAACTTATGCTTAAGCTTTGGTATATCCTATCATATTATTTGATGTAATGTAGTGTTATGAGGAAAATTTTATAACACACATGTGAAGGATTAGCTAGCTCCAAGAGATGATGATCAAAGTGAAGAGCAACAGGATCAGCAGATCAATTCACAAGTTTAGTCCAATATTTGTGTTTTTGTATAAGAAGCGCTCTTTAATATATTACGTTTTCCGTGAGTAAAGAGTTTCACGCTTTTATTGTTTGTACTTGGCAGTTAGGAAAGTTAGTTACAAGTTAGTTACTTAAGATGTCTATTTAAGTTAGTTTTTCTCTGTTATTATTCACATTTGTAACTTCACTTCTTCTACTCCAATTGTTCATCAATGGATATGCTTCTGTATCTTTCTACTCATTTCTTCACAACACACAAGCTGACTACATGTGATGTTTGTGATTATATTTCCACACAAATTACATGTTCAAACAACAGGAGATATATAACACTTTCTTGAAACCTTGCATGATAATGAGTAAAATTTATGCAATACGCAAACTAGTAGATAGAACATTCCAAAGCATTCTCTAATTTGAGACTTCAGATTGCTATAACCTTTAGACTCCAGTATGACAGTATCGATCTCATGGCTCGAATCATGGCTTGGCTGTCGGCGACATCCAATAGCCACTTAGCAAATCTCTAATTTCCATCGACTTCAGAGGCATCAAAATCTCTAATTTCATCTACTTATATTTTTAAATATAAGTATAATATTTTATAAATGAACATTTTATATGTATTGTATAACTTTAAAGTTTTTAATAAAATTTACAGTCATACTTATAATGTTTATTCGTGATTTAGTACCTCTCTATGAGACTATTGAGCCATGTGATGCAGATTCAACTGGTGTTGTACATGGCAGGAAACAAACGCAAGACTATGGAGTACAAGTAGACTAGTCAAATGAGAAACAAACACATGCCTATTTTAATGTGATACAGATTCAATTAATTTTTTTTTTTTTTTGTTGTTGTTGATAAAATCCAGATTCAATTGTTGTGATAGTAACAAACGTAAAACTAAGAGTACTATAGCAGTGTAGTCAAATAAGTACATGAAACAAACACATAAATGCTAAAACTATTTTATGTATCACTTAATTTTACCCCTATAACAGTAAATCTTCATTCACATGGTCCTGTTTTACCGGATCAAAGCAACTATAAAAGCAGCACTACTACATTAATTGTGTTGAAAATTAAGTAGCAGGTTGGTTTGAACAAGTTGGAAAAATGTGGGAGCTGAGTGTATATAAATATAATATTTTCTAGTATTATTTCTGTTCGATCTTGGCTCAGCTAGCTTTAGCAGTGGAATAGGAGGTAACTTAACTGAATTCACCATTCTTTCATTCTTCTATACACAGTTTTTTCCAGTATAGTTTTGCACTACCAAGTTTTTTTTTTTTTTTTTTTTGGTTAAATTTCTTGCTTAAATTTGTTCACAACATATTGATTCCACGTATGAAGCATTGTGTGTAATAATTAACTTGTTTACTATTTGAAGATATCGACAAACCATATGCATTCATGTCAGTATGTTTTAGTGCGGAGCTGAGTCAGGATGCAAATGAATACTGTGAGCTATTGTAGCTCAAAGTTGGAATGAGTGGTCGAGATCGTTTCTGGCAGAATCAAATGTGAAGATCATTGCTGCTATCCTTTTTGTAACAGAGAGGCAACAGATAACAAAACATAGCATTGCGGTTTTCTTCTCTCAATTAAGAGTAGTTATTCATTCCAGATACAAATTGATTTCTCTCCATTTGTAACCCCTAGGTTTGAGTGATTATAGCTTGATTGATCCCATTGAGAGCTTGTAATCTGTACGATTCTTGGCAATAATATCTTAATTGTTTCCCGTGGACGTAGGCTAGCAATAGCTGAACCACGTAATCGATTGTTGTTTTTGTGATTGCTTAATTTCTATGTATATCAATTGTTGATAATTTGCGTTGAAGAAGAACAAGAGGTTTCTTGTTCAAACTCAACAAATGCAAATGAATAAAAATGAGCTCATATGCATGATGCACTGATGCAAACAGATGAAAGGGAGTTTATATGCACATCTCAGTATGCACTGATGCCAACATAAAGGAGCTTATCGTAAGTTGGTATTATGAAGCTGATACCCGGGAGCTTATCGTAAGTCGGTGTAGCTTATGCTTGAGGCATTGAGCTTCGATGTATTTTATTATCGTAACTCCGTATGATGAAAATTGTATTACACATACACACATGCCAGCTTGTATAACTTGTATCTAAACTAAGTAAATGCTTGAGATCATTTTAACAACGTTAATTTCATGGTATCGGTTTTGGCTGAAATTGAGCATTTGAAAATGCAATTTCTATTGGTTCCTTGGGAGTTGATGGAGTAGGCCACATTCTTGCTCACTTAGCTGATGTTGGCAGCATAGATTAAGATGTCAATTGCGGCACTGCCCATGGCGTAAATGCCAGGCAACATTTTGGTCCATTAGGCTGACCTATCATGGTATGGACTCAGAATTATGC